>CM063511.1:92124029-92141529 GCA_032207245.1 Pardosa pseudoannulata | reverse complement strand
ATTCGGTACTACTTAAAGACCAGAACGCCCCGACAGCAACCGGAACGGCTACCTAGCTGCTGCTGACCTGCGAGAGGTCAATCATGGTCCGAGTTATTTTAGTCCAACCCGATAAATTGCAAACAGTATAGAGGTAAGCTTGAGATTACCAGGAAGAATATAGAGATTCACTCGGGTATCTCGGGTGCTTCAAACCAATAGCACATAAAGGAGGTGTATCCCTGAAGGGTGTGACCCCGTAAAAAAGTAGAACCTATCGGAAGAATCTGTCTTCAGTTAGGACTAATCAGATGGCATTGGATTCGATGGAGAATGAATATGGTGGCGTTACACGTTGTTCATCTTGATCTTGAACGCAAAAACAACAAGAGAAAGACAACAAGAGAAACTCGCAATAAGAGTAAATGAAAGAGATGTTATTTAAGATATGTGTCTATATATATATATATATATATATATATATATATATATATATATATATATATATATATATATATATATATATATATATAAGTGGGGATAAATCAAGCACCACGGAGAAGATGTAAAATAACAAAAACTTTAATAACAAGAATAAATAAGAAAAACATTAAGGGACTTAACACAAAAAAGGGGAAATAACACAAATAAGGGGAATTAACACAAATTTAAGGGATGCCTTCTCGCATCAACAATGGTCATTAGCTCCACCAAGTTCACACACACACTTCGCGTTCCACGCGTACACTGTGTTGATGTAAGTCCTTTCGTCGAAGACAGCGGCTTCTGGTGGTAGCGTTCAATGGCATGGAATGTTGAATACCACACATATATATATATATATATATATATATATATATATATTATGTGTGTGTGTGTGTGTGTGTGTGTGTGTGTAAATATATATAATATATATATAATATGTAATACATCAAAATTATTTCACTTTAATATCTCTTTAAAAACCCCATTTTGATTCCTTAAAATCTATTTTCCTAGCCACAAAATATCTTAATCAAAGGAGTGCCCTCGACTTAAAATTTTTCCAACACATTTTCCAAATCTTTCTTTGCAATAGATGTAAGTTTTCTGTCCATTCAACACGTTTTCTAGCTGTCGGCAAATGTCTCAGTTATTCCCCTGTTAAATTTGCTAAGTTTCTTGTCCTTTGGGAAAATTCTATCTGTCTCACTCTGGGATACACCTTTATTCCAGCAAAAAAAAATTTTCGTATCATTCTCTTGTCTGCCGTTGACTGGCAAAGATGTCTTTTTAGCAGCTCCTCAATAAATATTTAAGTTGTTCTCAAAATTGTGCTTTTCTTTAATGTGACCCTATTGCAACATTATTCATTAGTCTAGCTACATAGGCTTCTCCTTTCCTAGTAGCCCGGGAAAGTATAAACAATAGGGGCTAGATAATTATTGTGTCCTACAGTATTTATTTTGATGGATTACATATAAAGCATATATTGTGTGTATCACCCTTAACTGCAACCTTTCACCGTTTGTGGTTGGGAGAGCTCCATCTGTTCCTCTCACCGAAGAAGTTAAAAGAGAATATGTGCTTGTGGCGGCATAAGAAGATACTATGCTAAAAACAACGCTGCTTGTTATTTTATTATTATTTGGTGTAAACTGGTAAAATGTGCTTCCGCCAAGAAATAAATGTTCGTGTCCATGAACTGTTGATTTTGTCTTTACAAGAACTTAATATATACACTGTCTACCAATAAATATTTGGGCTCCTATGCATATAACGATATCTACGGTCCTGAGGTACGTCACGGCCTCCGCCGGTATACATCGTGTAGGAAACAGCATCGGCATGCAAGATGCCGCGCAGTTCGGAGGTCCCTGATTTCGAGAAAGGTATAATTATCGGGTATCACAAATGTGACCGATCCTTAAGGGACATATCTAGCGATATGAAGTACCCGAAATCGACAGTGGCCTATGTGATTAAGAAGTGGAAGGTGAGCGGTGATTGTCGGAATGTGCCCCGAGTCGGCAGACCAACAAAACTCGGAAATAGAGACCAACGAGTGCTGTCCAGAGAAATTCGGAAGAGTCGTACCCAACCGATGGCCCTCATCCGCGAGGAGTTTCAACCGGCATCCGGGATTATTGTTTCAATGAATAGCATCCTTAAGAAAGCACAGCTGCTTGGTTTTCATGGTCGTGTTCTTCCCATAAGCCTTTGATCACAAAGTAAAACCGCTCTGCTCGGTTAATGTGGTAAAAAAGCACATCGAAATTGGACCGTAGATCAATGGAAACGAGTTCATTGGAGAGACGAATCAAGGTTCACCCTTTACCGTTCGGATGGCAGGGTCTGGGTCTGCCTGGAGAACTTCTCCTGCCAGAATACATTGTGCCAACAGTCAAGTTCAGTGGAGGCGGAATGATGGTCTGGGGGTGTTTCTCCTGGGATGGACTGGGACCCTTGGTCCCCATTCATGGTAAGCTCAACGGCGATGCCTTCTGAACTATTTTGGATGACAATGTTCTTCCTTCATTGTGGCAGTTTTACAGGTTGGACCCCTGTTACTTTCAGGACGATAATGTCAGTTGTCAGGTTAACCAAGGCTTGGTATGGTGCCAATGGAGTTCATCGAATGGACTGACCCGCCCAGAGCCCAGACCTGAACCCTATCGAGGACGTCTGGGACGAGTTAGATAGCCGAATTAAGGGGTGCACTACTCCCGTCCAAAATCGG
Source organism: Pardosa pseudoannulata (assembly GCA_032207245.1). Classification (NCBI taxonomy): domain Eukaryota; kingdom Metazoa; phylum Arthropoda; class Arachnida; order Araneae; family Lycosidae; genus Pardosa; species Pardosa pseudoannulata. The sequence continues at coordinate 92,138,831 of CM063511.1, read as the reverse complement.
TGAAGGAACTTGTATGTCTACTCCAAGCCGAGTGGAAGACAATGCCACTAGCTGTAATACAAAGACTTGTGGAAAGTATGCCCCAGAGGGTTCACGCTGTAATTGCCTCTCGTGGAGGCTCTACCAACTATTGATTTTGAATAAAGTTTTTCTTTTCTATCATAGGTGTCCAAATACTTACTGGTAGACAGTATATATATATATATATATATATATATATATATATATATATATATATATATATATATATATATATATATATATATATATATATAAGCTTCCCAGCAAATTTAAACTGTAGATATTGATTTTAACTGAGATTTCTGGCGTATGAAACCAATTCTTTTTCTATCTGTATAAACTTTAAAAAATATTGTTTAAAATTTTTCCATCTTATTTTAAACTTTCAAATGTAAACTATTATTCAACCTAATAATCTTTAACAATGATTTATATAGGTATCTTAAAGAAGCCTTAAATTTAAAGACGGCGCAAAGGATATTTGCATTGCTTCAGAACAGAAAACTTCGATTGAATCTATAAGACACTCTATTCTAATGTTCTCAAAAGACAATCTTCATATTCAGGATTGATCTCTCTATACACGAAATTCACTGCAAATGAATGTCATAACTATACAACATAATCATTCGTCGATTACTAGAGATGTGAGGAAATCAATATTTTGGTAACGGGTTTACATACCTGATTGCTTCTAAGACACATTTATTCGTCGCAGCTGCAAATATCGCATAAAATATATCCTGACGCTTAACAACGGTGGAAATTGCACGTAGAGACATAAAAACGGCTTCTTAGTTACCTAGCAAATGGATTGTTCATTTTCCATCTTTTTACGTTTGACATTTCGCTAGGATTTAAATAAAAATGTGTTCAATTTTTTTGTGGATAAACAAAAGCTGTGATTTTTAAGCAAGATTGAATCATAAGAGAATTAGAGGGTCGTGAAAAGGGTGGCACCACGTAGAGGCATAAAAAAAACTTCTTAATTACCTAGAAAATGGATTGTTCATTCTCCATCTTTTTTCGTTTGACTTTTAACTAGGATTTAAGTAAAAATGTGTTCAATTTTTTGCGGATAAGCAAAAGCTGTGATTTTCAAGCAAGACTGAATCATAAGAGAATTAGAGGGCCATAAAATAAATTTAACATGGACATCACATGACTTTCTTGTATGCCTGTTAAATAAGATATATGTATGTATGTTGTGTGTGTATACATTGGAAGTAAAGGGCACTCTATTATGTTTTAAATGAGATTCATGCATAATTGGTAATAATTTCTTTTCCTTTATTACGTGATAAAAACATTACCTCCATTTTCTAAAATTTAAAAAAAATAGCTAATTGAAAATAAAACTATGGACATAAATATGACTTACATGTAATATATCTGTTTGGACATAAAACTTCCTATTTTTACTATTTTTATATGTTTACAGGCACTATGTCTTCCCTATTATCTCGACACTTATATAGCATCTTTTCCCTATATGTATTTAACTATTAAATGTTAATTCGTTAATTCTATAATAACATTATTATTCATTATAGAATAATAGTTATATTTTTAATTTAGTTATATTTTGTTGATATTTAAAAATTCTACTAATTATTTAATTAACAATAAATTATTCGTTAAATTCAAACTTACCATTTATGTGTTTGGTGAGACTAACAGGATAATTATATTTCTGTAGCACATCACTAAGATTTTTAGTATGTTTATCCTAATTCAGTTTCGAGTATAGTCTATTTTTTCTAATAAACTAATTGAAGAATATTATTTTTAAAGATATACTTGTGATAACAATTCAAAACGGTAATCAATCAAAACTGAATCAAATCAAAAGTAAATCAAATAACGTTTGGAGCATTTGCCTATTAAACATTCCCATTTTCAATTCCACGAGTTTTCATAACCATTTTATGAAATTGTATCTGAGAACCACATGTGCGGTTAGCTAGCTTTACTCTCTATGGGAAGGCTAATCTTCGGTACCGGAAATTTTTCAAACTTTTAACAAACTTTTATCTCTAATGACACACCTCTTATACATATAACTTTATGTCATGCCAACTTAATTCAATAGTTTATGAGTACATTTAATAGAAAATCCTAAACTAGAGGACTTAGAACAGGAAGTTCACTTGCTAATTCTTCTCGTGAGGTGCTGAGAGGTCTTATACATCTAGGCCATTTTATAGACCATACTTACCCGATTTGATGATCGGCGGCAAACACTCGTATACAAATGCTGCAAATAGGGCAAAACAAAACTCTTCGGTCAATTTGCAGGGTTCCCCGATACCATACCAGTAAATTAGTACATCATGATACTAAGATGGATCCAATTAGAGCAGTCATCATAAATCTTATATTAAACTGTTTTTTTTAATTTTCACAAAGTAAGAAAGAAATATCAAACCTGCCGGTCTGTGATTCCAGAGAAATTTTTAAAAGGCTGAGAGCTACAGAAATCTTACATCCCTTTATTAAACCTACTCCAATATGATGTCATCGACTTTGATGCCTCTTTAAGAGTGGTGAATATTAATTTATTTCAGATTTATTTATTTTAAACCCAACTGTGTGCTTTTTAAAACTTATTAAACAAAAAATAATAATTATTATTATTTACTACTATAGTTATATAAATTTTTATATGTCTGCGTGAGTCAACTAAAATCAGTATTTTAATGCATCCTACACGTCTAACAAATTACAGGAAAATTTTTAAACACAGCTGCTGCTCTTTGGTGCCATGACTTTACTTTATATCTGTGCCTATCTCTATATCTTGTCCTCATGCGTAATTTCCGAGACAATTTTAATTCTCGATAACTGTCAGTAATACGAGATCGAAAAGTTGATGTATCAGATTTGATGGAGGAAATAAGGTAAATTTAAAAATTTATAATGGAGCTGTTGCTCTTTGGTGCCATGACTTTACTTTATGTCTGTGCCTGTCTCTATATCTTGTCCTCATGTGTAATTTCAGAGACGATTTTAATTCTCGATAACTGTCAGTAGTACGAGATCAATGTTGATGTCTCAGATTGAAAGTTGATGTCTCAGATTTGATGGAGAAAATAAGGTAAATTTTTATTAACTAATACATTTCTAATAACTTTTACCCTTTACTACTCATGATGTTTTGAGATATCGTTTAACAACGTGGAAATTTTGCTATAAATATAAAATTTTTCATCAAAATGCACTGTCTGTATTGCTTAATTTGCAGTCCCTCTTCCAATCCCAACTATTCGAGCTTTTCATTGGGCTCCTTGAGTTTTACTTAATAAGATCACAGAGAACAATTTTTTTTCTACATAATCTAGAATACCATTTTAAGTACAACATTTCAAAAAATGACTGTTTCTTTGATATTCATTATAACTAAAAGAGAGGGTTAAAATGTAATAGCTCAATCAGGCAAACCTTCTAAAATAATTTTTAAAAAGATACTAGAGAATGTAAAAAAATTAAAGTTACTAATAATCTAAAATACTATTTTAAGTACAAAATTTCCCAAAATGTTTTTTATTTTCATACAAGCGAAAGAGAGAGGTAAAATGTGATAGGTCAAGGAATCAAACCTTCTAAAATAATAAAAATACAAAAAAAATGTAAAGAAGTAAAATAGTTAAAATAACTAATTATCTAGAATATTATTTTCAGTATAAAATTTCACAAAATGATTTTTTTTACTCTTATAAGTTAGAGAGAAAGTTGAAATGTGATAAATCAAGGAAGTAAACGCTCAGAAATAATAAAAAAATACAAAAGAATGTAAAAAAGTTAAAATAACTAATAATCCAGAGTACCATTTTAAGTATAAAATTTCACAAAATTATTTTTTTATATTCATATCAGTAAGAAAGGTGTTAAAATGCAATAGATCAAGAATGTTAACATTCTGAAAGAATTAAAACAAAAAAAAAATACAAATGAATGTACAATAGTTGAAGTAACTACTAATCTAGACTATCATTTTAAGTATAAAATTTCACAAAATGATTTTTTTATTTATATAAGTTAGGGAGAAAGTTGAAGTGCGATAAATCAAGGAAGTAAACGTTCTGAAATAATAAAAAAATAAAAATACAAAAAAATGTGAAAAAGTTAAAGTAACTAATAATCCAGAATACCAATTTAAGTATAAAATTTCACAAAATGATTTTTATATTCATATGAACTTGTGAGAGGGTTAAAATGTAATAGATCACGAAAGCAAACCCTCAGAAATAAAAAAAAGTAAGGAAAAAAACTGCAAAAGAACGTAAAAGAGTTAAATAAATACATGCTAAAAAAACTTATCTAAAATGAAGCAATAGCTATCTTTCACAGCTAGATGAATCATGATTTGTGATCCTTCCTATAAATCCTACGAAACAAGTTCCATGAAAGCAAGTAACAAGAATACATGCCTATAATTCTTTCCCCCCATATTCTCACTACACATCTTCATTAACAAGTCTCTTTGCTTTTGAGGATGGTATAGCAAGATAAATAGCTAATGCAATATTTCGTTCGCTTCCAAAGGTTTATGAAATTCGGACCACCCGAGATCGGAATTCTGCACCTGCGAGCAGGTAGACACGTCGGCTTGCACACGTGCATATGAATGAGGGGGGGGGAGAGAGATACAACGATATATTTTTATGCGGTATAGTCAAGAAATCCATCTGAAGAACCTTCGACATTGTGTAACATTGAAAATTAAACACTTCATATAACCTTAATAAGGATGAATATGAAAGTATTGTAAGAGAAAACAGATAAGCAACAAGAAACGTTCTTAGAAAAGGAAGATCGTTGTTCAGTGATGAATAATAATAGCACCGAGTGATGGGTAATGGATAATGACATTGACATGTACATCGGAACTCTTCTACAAAATTATTTCATCATGGGATGATAAGAGATTTTCTGCAATATGGATTTTGCATAATGCATTTTGCACATGTCTGTGGTTTTACTCCTAAATTCACCTTCCTGTCATATTGGATGTTTTTATTATTCCCTGCCTTATTACCTGCTTTACGTTCTTATCATCTCCAATGATATTCCTGGTATTCTCATCTTCGGAATATGATCAAGAATGATGAGATTACAAATCAGAGATTAATATTTTAAACGCTGCCAGTGTTTGGAACCACTGTTAATTTGAAATTAATGCTGTCTTTGGAATTTTGCATTACATTACGGTTGTGGTTTCATTCCTAAATATTCTTCGGGAACTTATGGGATATTTTTATCCTTACCCACATTATTCCTATTCTATGTTCTTATAATGTCCAAAGATATTCCTGGTACTCTCATCTTCAAAATATGATCGAGAATGATGAGATTACAAATTAGAAATTAATATTTTAGAAGGTACCGTATTTTGAGAAACACTGTTAATTTGAAATTAATGTTGTCTATAGTAAGGTATTTTGCATTAGTTACGTCTGTGGTTTCATTAAATACTCTTCATGTCCTAATGGGATATTTTTATCCTTCCCCACATTATTTCCTATTCTATGTTCTTATCATCACCAATGATATTCCTGGTATTCTCATCTTCGGAATATGATCAAGAATGATGAGATTACAAATCAGAGATTAATATTTTAAAAGCTGCCGGCGTTTGGGAACACTGTTAATTTGAAATTAATGTTGTCTATAGTATGGAATTTTGCATTACATTACGTCTGTGGTGTCATTCTTAAATATCCTTCGTGTCCTATGGGATGTTTTTAATCTTCCCCACATTATTTACAATTTTATGTTTTTATCATCTCCAATAATATTCCTGATATTCTCATCTTCGGAATATAATCAAGAATGATGAGAATACAAATCAGAGTTTAATATTCTAAAAGCTGCCGGTGATTGAAAACACTCTTAATTTGAAATTAATGTTGTCTATAGTATGGAATTTTGCATTATATTACGTCTGTGGTTTCATTCTTAAAGATCATTCATGTCCTTGGATGTAGGGATGTTTTGAATTTTCCTACATTATTTCCTATTCTATGTTCTTATCCAATGATAGTCCTGGTATTCTCATCTTCGGAATATGATCAAGAATAATGAGAATACAAATCAGAGATTAATATTTTAAAAGATGCCGGTGATTGAGAACACTCTTAATTTGAAATTAATGTTGTCTATAGTATGGAATTTGCATTACATTACGTCTATGGTTTCATTCATAAATATCCTTCATGTCCGTATGGGTTGTTTTTATCATTCACATTATTTCCTATTCTATGTTCTTATCATTTCCGATGATATTCCTGGTGATCTCGTCTTAAGAATGTGCTCTCATCTTGAGAATATGATCAAGAATGATGAGATGTATTGCAATAGTTAGTACAAGAAAAAAAACTGACAGTTTCACTCATGCGTGTGTCATTTTTATGCAATGTTCATTGGGTTCCACAAAATTTTCGTAAATATTATGAAGTCCCCACACTAAAAGGTTTATGTAAACTTAGTCTGTAGTTTGAATTTTTGCACAGGATTATATCTGGACTTCACGGACAATTGTCCTTCGGGTTCATGCTGAATGCTTTATTATTCTCCATTTTTTCCCCTTTTTCATGCATCTATCATTTTCACTAATGTTCCTGCTTTTTATTATTATTACTATCATTACTATTACTATAGGAATATGATCAAGAATAATGAAATTACAAATTGGAGTAGTAATCGGAGTAAGTTTAAATATTTTAAAATTGTGGAGATTTGAGAACAGCAAACTCTGGTAATTTGAAAGGAGTATTGTGTGTAGTATGAATTTTTTCATAATATTATATTTGACTTCACTTATAAATATCCTTCGTGTTCACACTGAATGGTTTATTATTCCCCTTTTTTTTCCTATCATACGCTCTTACCATTTTCAATGATATTACTGGTTTTCTTATCTTAGAAATTTGATCAAGACTAAGAATATTACAAATCAGAGTTTTGTAAAGCAATTTGAAATAAACACTAGCAATTTGAAATTATGCCTGAGGCTTCACTCCTAAATATATTTTTTATTCATGTCGAATGTTTTATCATCTCTAAATTATTTCCTATTCAATGCTCTTATCATTTTCTTATTTATAAATTGCGGATGGTCCGCTTCCCAGTGGGCGCTGGAACCTTTCAGCATGGTCCCTGCTTCTAAATTATGAGGACCTACTTTGTTTGTTTGTGTTGCCCTAAGAAGCAATGTTGTCCACGTATAGGGTGCTCCAAAATAAAATAGCTAACAGATTCCGCACTGTTGTATGGGCAAATGTTCCCTCGTTAAAAAAAAAATAAATAAAATAAATGAAAATAAGTTTTTCATTGAATTAGGTTTGTGCATTCTCTTCAATTTAAAACTAATAGTTTTTCACAAAACAATCTCTAAAAGAAGCACGAATTAAGATCATTTAAAAAAAAAAAACAATTTTTATCTAATGAATATCACAAATTCTCTTTTCTTTTCAGTAACAGGCTGAAGTTTTACCCTGGCCCTCTAGTTCAGTTTTATCTATGAGAAGAATGAAGTACCTAGAATAAATGATGAGAAATTCAGTCAAATTTTTTTCTGTAGAATTCAGCTAATTTATGTTCTGTTTTAGAGTTTGGCTTTAACTTATCTTTTTCATATTATATCATATAGTATTTTAACTATAAAAATTTCAGAAGGTCTTTTGCAATTTTAGACTGAGGATACACCGTATCCATTAATGGCGGCTGGGGCAAGTAAAATTGGTTCGTTGTCGACATGTCCTCCAAGTTTTAATATCTCTGATAATGGTAAGCCAAGTCTGGAATTCTCCTGATTGGTCCCTACTTCTAAATTACGAGGACCTGCTTAGTTTTTTTTTTTTTTTTTTTGGGGGGGGGCCTTAAGGAGTAATGTTGGCCAAGTATATGGTGCTGCATAATAAAATAACCAACAGATTCTGCGCTGCTGTATAGGCGAATGTTTAGCAGGCAAATGCTCCTGCGTTGAAAAAATAAAATAAATGAAAAAATGTTTTCGATTGAATTAAATTTTTTCATTCTCTTCAGATCAAAACTAATAGTTTTTGACAAAACAATCTCTAAAAGAGACAAGAAGCAAAATAATTTTAAGAAACAAGCAATTTTTATCTAATGAATATCACAAATTCTTTTTTTATTTTTAGTTGCAGTGTGAAGTTTGACACTGGCCGTCTAGTTCAGTTTTATCGATGAGAAGGAAGAAGTACCTAGAATAAATGCTGAGAAATTGAGTCAAATACTTTTCTGTAGAATTCAGCTAATTTATGTCCTGTTTTAGAGTTTTGCTTTAACTTATCTTTTTCATATTATTATTTCATATAGTATTGTACCTATAAAAATTTCAGAAGGTCTTTTGCAATTTGAGACTGAGGATCCGCCGTGTCCATTAATGGCGGCTGGAGCACGTAAAATTGGTTCGTTGTCGACATGTCCTCCAAGTTTCAATATCTCTGGTAATGGTAAGCCAAATCTGGAATTCTTCTGATTGGTCCCTGCTTCTAAATTACGAGGACCTACTTTGTTTTTTTTTGTGTGGGCCTTAAGGAGTAATGTTGGCCAAGTATATGGTGCTCCCTAATAAAATATCTAACAAATTCAGCGCTGTTGTATGGGCGAATGTTTAGCAGGAAAATACTCCCGCGTTAAAAAAATAAATAAATGAAAAAGTGTTTTCGATTAAATTAGGTTTTGCCATTCTCTTCAGTTCAAAACTAATAGTTTTTGACAAAACAATCTCTAAAAGAGACACGAATCAAAATAATTTTTAAAAACAATTTTTATCTAATGAACATCACAAATTCTCTTTTTTCAGTTGTATGTTGTTTTGGCCCTGATTTCTAGTTCAGTTTTATCGATGAGAAGGATAAAGTACCTAGAATAGATGCTGAGAAAGTGAGTCATTTTTTTCCCTACAGATCGCAGCTGACTTTTTTTTCACTTCTGTTTTAAAGTTCGACCTTAACCTATCTTTTTCAAGCAGTGTTAATGAAGTCAGGAAAAGAATTAATGAGATGATAGTCGTTAACATGCATACGACTAAAAGAACTGAAACAAATAAATAAGAAAGAATTTATGTTAGGAATTTTTTTCCCTTTCTATTCTAAGGTTAGGGTTTTGAAATTCATCAGTGAAATCAATGAAATAGGGATAAGAATAAATCAACAATGTAAGTACTGATGTACAAAAAACGGAGCGAATGATGCAGACCATTACGCTCTTCTGATCAAAGAAGAGGTGTTTCAAAGGACCTTAAGTGGTTAAGTCTTTATTTTTACTTAGTGAAGTGAGGAAGGACGCCAAATGAAAAATAAGAGCGGATATAAAGCAGCTCATAGTCGAGATTTCAAGAGTCTCCAAATGAACAAATTTTATGGTGAAATTTGAGGGGTTCAGTGCTCTTTCATATACCAATAGACTTAAGGAAAAAGTCCACGACTTATTCACTTATAACAGATTTTAGAAATTATGCTTTTATCAAATTATAATAGAATACACACTTAATGAAGGGGGCTTCACATACAGAAAATTATATGTCTTGAATCATTTCGTCTAAAATCTTACCCATAAATTATTCTGTGTTCGCCAAATTAATGTTAACTTTACGAAAGAGTCGTAAAATTATTACTTAAGACAGACCTACCAACTTTTGAATATTGAAAATAGCACTTGACAACTTTTGAAATCAAAACTAGTAGCATACTAATTTGCGAGGTAAGTTGGAAGGCGAGTTTTTACACCATAAATCCTGGGCAATCACACGCGTGCCATAACACAATGCACGTACTAAATGAGTGTGTGTATGATGTTTACTGCTCAAACAAAACAATCAATTCTACTAAAGTATCTAAAATCCCACATGAAATTTCAAATAGACAATATTTCATTTTTAAAATATCATATACATTTATATACATTTCTGAACTGAAAACGCCCCATAAAAAGTTAGATGAAGAATTTTATTTAGATTCATTTTGGTTGTGTTTAAATGTTATTTCACACCTTAACATTTTTATAGTAAGAAATAATAATTTTAAAAAAAATCTCAGAAATATACTGAGGGAAGAACACAGAAATATATGCATTATAACCAATATTATCAGGCAAAAAATCTAATTTTTAATTCAAAAATTTCTACCTTCGAGAGAGTATGGTATCGCACAGTAGTTACACGAAAATTGATCGGAAATGTTTTTTACGGATTTCCTTATATCACTTGCGAAAATATATTCATTCATTTTGATTTTCCGGATGCTATGTAATATTTTATTCCTGTACATATTTTTTCACGAAAATTCGTATTTTTAACCGATTTTCGTAGGATTGTAATTATTTGTTAAATTCGTATAAACTACGATTTTTTCGTAGCAGTTGGCAGGTCTTCTTAAGATCATGCAATGTTTAACATTCCCGAATGTTAAAATTTATTCCTTGTGTCGTATAATTTTTCTTTGATCAAAATAACGCTATTTTCAAACCCCTGGCTGCTAATTTTGACACTTTTCTCGCCTATCGGTAACAAAGCAATTTGCATTGCGTAAGCGGCAGAGAATAATGCGCGAGAATAAGGCTCGCGGGCTGTCAAACCACAGAGTCTGCTCAAGTACTGGTTCACCTTTCTTGCCTGAGATTCTACTCGTGCCACACATTGTCTCCGGCAACACTCAATACCCCGAGAATTGCGTCACAAACAAAACAAAAAAAAACTAAAAAAATAAATAAATAAACCCGCAGCAAAAAGAGAGTAAGTAAACCGATAAAATTTTATGAACGGAGTAGCGTCACCGCATGAATGAAAACGTGTAACTCAGGTGGTATGTGCCTCGAGTGGTGTCGTATTTCAGGGCGGCTCAGGCCCGAAGGAAGCCAGCGGGTGGGCCGAGCCTTCAGGGAGCGATGAAGCGGCTAATCCAACCTGAAGGCTTCGCGGTTGGCCCGATCGCTTAAAAATGCCGATTGTTTTTGCGGGGCACAGGGAAGAAGCAAAAAAATCGATTACGGTGGAGTTTTTATCTAGCCCTGCGAATTAGCGGTCAGGTGATACCGTGTTGAGCAATCGAGGTATTGAGTACCGGTTAACGTGAAACTGGAGGCAGCCTACCCGAAACGGAGTTGGTATGGAGGTCCGTTTGCCGTAACTGATCTCCGTGACAATATTTTCGTACTTAGCTTCTTTTCTTCGTGGAAGAGTAGGATCTCTTTTATCGCTCTATTAATGCCAAAACTCCGAATTTGTCATATCTTGTTGTACATTCGTGATCATATCTACGGCTCAGTCATTTTCACGTTTTTAAACAGTAATTAATCAATGTAGATATATAGGGGACTCTTCAGACTTTTCAAACAATGCGTAATTGTTTTTGTGTAATTATGAAAATCTCCTCATAATTTTGTGAAACTGAAATTAGCTTTAAGTCATTTTCTATCAACCAAGTTTCTCTTTTGGGAATTTCTGAAAATAGGGTCCTGTTTTTGTGAAGATTTACGCATGTACGAATCTTTAATTACTACTAAGTTAAGTTCAATTTACAGAAAGTCCATGCATTATGTATATTTTTGTAGATATAAATATATATAGATTGTTCATTAAACATTGTTGCTTTTGTTGTGTTTCTCCTGCCACTTAGACAAACCAAGCAAGATTGGACCTGCAGGAACTCGTATTATGCTCAAGGGGTGGGCCTATGCTTAAATGAGAACCATTAACCGTTTCAGTGGGGCTTGGACAGCATATGTCCCAGCATATGTATGGAGGTCTGTTTGCCGTAACTGATCTCCGTGACAATATTTTCGTACTTAGCTTCTTTTCTTCGTGGAAGAGAAAGATCTCTTTTATCGCTCTATTAATGCCAAAACTTCGAAATTGTCATATCTTGTACATTCAAAATCATATCTATGGTTCAGTCATTTTCCTGTTTTTAAACGGTAATTACAGTAAAACCCGTTTAAGAAGTTCCCACTGAAGAAGTTTATATTTTCTGTACCCATTTTTCCCCTATTTATACAATGCTAAAATAACCCGTTTATAAAATTTCATTCCAAGCTCTTTCCCGCTGAAAAAGTTTTCTTTCATTTCTAAGTTTATTTACAGGAAGCGTTTATAGCTGCCTTTCGATTACTGTTTTTTTATCTCCTCTGTGTTTGTAAAGGTCAATGTTTATGGCTGAAAACGATTGTTGTCCTTTTTATTTAAAACGTACCTGAAGAAGTTTTTAAAAGTTTAAGACAACTGGACTGTTGTCAATTACAAATTGCCGATAAAAAAACAAAAACAAAAAACTATAACCGATTTTTTCTGTAGAATAAATTTCAGTGAAATTTAAAGTAAAATTTCTTAGCTGAATTCTAAGATATTCTAAGGTAATTATGCTGGTTTCCTTTATTAGCTGATTTTTAAGTATACAAAAAATATAAATTTTTGAGAAAAACCAAAACTATTGTTTATATATTATTTTTTAGAGAAAAAATCTCTCCTCATTATCTATGTAATTATTTTGTTTAAAAAAAATTAATTTTAAGAAGTTTTCTCTTTTTCTTCCCTTAGAAAACTCCTTAAGAGGGTTTTACTATATATATATATATATATATATATATATATATATATATATATATATATATATATATATATATATATATATATATATATATATATATATATATATATATATATATATATATATATATATATATATATATATATATATATATATATATATATATATATATGTATATATATATATATATATATATATATATATATATATATATTTATATATACAAATATATATATATATATATATATATATATATATATATATATATATACACACATACATACTCAGAAATATTATTTCTCTGTATTGTTTTCCTGATTTCCCGTTTAAGACGTTTTCCGTTTAAGAAGTTTTTATTAGTTAGGCCCTTGGAAAACTTCTTAAGCGGATTTCACTATAATCAATGTAGATATATATAGGGGACTCTTCAGACTTTTCAAAACAAGGCGTAATTGTTTTTGTGTAATTGTGAAAATCGCCTCATTATTTTGTGAAACTGAAGTTAAAATAAAGTCTTTTTCTATCAGGAAGTTTCCTCTTTTGGGAATTTCTGAAAATAGGGTCCTATTTTTGTGAAAATTTACGCATGTACAAATCTTTAATTAGTACTAAGTTAAGTTCCTTTTACAGAAATGCATTATGTATATTTTTGTAGATATAAATATACTGTGAAACTTCTCCAGCGGCCACCCTTCTAAACGGCCATTTTTTCATGGCACGGATTTTTCGACTCATAGACTTATGGTAAAATAACCTGTATCAGCGGTCACTCAACCCCTTCTTAAACGGCCACCAAGTGGGATTGCCCCTTTCATTTTTCGTTAAATTCTACTCACTCCATGCTTTAATGTTGAACGAAAAAACTCAAGTTCAGGTTTATGATCGGATTTAAGACAAAGGAATAACTTAAGTCCATTCCCAGGTTTCCCCTCCCCTTTCTAAGAAAGATTAAATCTATTATCTCTTTCGTATTCTCCCCACACCCTTCAGATAGAGAATCCCTACTGCATCATCCATAGAAACTGAGGGAGGAGCTGGACAATAAAGCGTCGAAGGTGTCCTAGGGTCTTTGTTTGGAATTCCAATCGGTAAAGTTAAGGAAAAAATGCACCTCTGTCAGCAAAAATGTCATTCACACCAGTTTCATTTCATTTTTGGTGATCTGAGTTTCAACGATGTCGAAATGCTTTTTTCTAAACCTCGAGCAGAGCAATGAAGTTCTGCGTGAATATGAGAATGGCAAATCGGCAAGAAAGCTAGCTGAATTATTTAACTGCCGAAGAAAGAAAATCAACAAAGTCAATGAAAAAAAGAATTTGATTTTGAAGAAGTACGAAGACTACAGAACAAACAGAAACAAATTGTAGCCTTTTAAAAAAAAAATGTAAAGAAGCATGAAATAAAGTACTATTTTCTCTTTAGATAAGTTTTAAACTTCATTTACATAAGGAATATATGTCAGACTTGTTTATATTACGCATTATAGTAATTAACTTATGTCGCTTAAAGTGTGAGTTCATTTTTTCTTTTAAGCAGGGAAATTTACTTTCTGGATGCACCTCGTATATATATATATATATATATATATATATATATATATATATATATATATATATATATATATATATATATATATATATATATATATATATATATATATGTATATATATATATATATATATATATATATATATATATAATAAATGAAATCAAATTGATCCAAAAGTGTAAAAGTCAGCTCTGGTCACATCTATAACTTTGGACTACTCATGGAAGAGAAAAGTTGAAAGAGCCTCCGAGGAGATTGGACTTCTGCCTGTTGGTCCGTGGAAGGTGTTTTGCTTCCCTTCTACCACTCAAGGGATAATCCAATGGAGGCATTCTCCTATTCCCCACTTGGGAAGCGCCACTCTAATGGTTACAAGCTCTCTCAAGGGGATTACCTTGTTGGCAATAGGATATAAATACACGTATATCTTTAATTATCTTAATGTTTTTTTTTCATAAAACTATAAAAGAAAACTAATCAAAGCCTTAATTTTGGTATCTTCGATGATTGGTTCTAGTAGCTCATCCTTCACATATTTTAGTTAGCAACAAATTGTGTGACAGGATTGAGAAATTTATGAAACAAAAATCTTAGAGTGGAAAAAAAATAGTTTCTGAATTGTGCATGAGGTATCGCCTTATCAGTTGATTTTTATCTGCATTA
>CM063511.1:92061529-92119029 GCA_032207245.1 Pardosa pseudoannulata | reverse complement strand
AGAATTATTAATAACTGTTAATTGTGCTTAGCTAACATAACTTAATATGTAGAATATATTTCTTTCATCAACCTTTACACGAAGTTAACATTCCAATTCTAGGTAGGATTTTATTTCTTCATTTATTTCTTGATCAAGGCTATTAAACTGGTGACCCACAGCGAATATTTTCTGGCTCACTCAATATGATAATATAAAGTGAAAGTAAAAGTTGTAATCGAAGCAGTAGGAAAGGGAAGGGATTTATGGGACCGATCTCCCTCCGAAATTCTAAAAGACTCTTTCGTAGAAAGAAAATGGACCACGTGTGTGGGTGTGTCATCTGCCTAGTGTACATACACAACAGTGGACTATGAACAGTGACATTGAGTTAAGGAGTAGGTGCAAATTAGCTTCGGCATGTAGGAACAGAGTGACTAGCACTTTTGGCAACTCATCACAATATTGTTGAGCAATCGGAAGAAATTGTGAAAATATTTCGTCGAAAATTTCAAAAAGAGATTATTTTATAATATACAGGTTAAAATTTGAAAATTTTCCTTTTCTTTCAAAATTATTATTTTTCTCTAGTTATACTTCTGTTTTAAAAATTAGAATTTAATACCATGTATAGTTTTCATATTTTCAATGTTAACTTTGCTAATTAATTCATTGTGTAGTTACTACATTACTAATTCAAGGCTATAAATTTGTTCATTATATTCTTTGTTAATTATTTTGATATTTTAAAATCACATAGTATTATGGTACTCATTAGGAGTATACATACATAAGAAAACCTATAGTTTTATTGAAGTATTATTCACAAAAATCAATGTCCCCCTCCAAACATAATTTCTGGCTACAGCCCGGGTAGTAATACCAAACTAACAGTCAGGGCAAGACTAATACTTTTGTGGCCGGGGTACAATCCAATTTTTGTGCCCTCCACCCCCATGCAAATTTATGGCGACAAGTTATCATAATTACAGTCATATAAAAACTATAACATTGAATTAGCAAACAGATTTAAGAAATTAGCATTAAAGTAATATTCAAAATCAAAAACACCAAATTTTCATTTTACGTAAGCATTATTATCTCTGTTTAGCCATGCTAAAAATTATGGACTTTTAAGTGACCCACTTTTTTTATTTTTACCTTGTCACACTCACAAGCTCTGTGGAGCAGAAAATAAATAATAATAGAATTATAAATAATTTAAATTGATGAGATGATTTAATGGTTTATAGTGGTACGTTGCTAATAATCTGTGTTTTAAATATGCTATAACCCATAGGATAAAAATAGCACCAGGTTCGTTAAGGGAATTAATTATCTGGTAAATAACAGTAAAATTAAAGTAAATAGGAAACAATAGAGTTCATGACAAACACAATTACCTCTTACAACAATTTATTAAATCTTTTAACGATGGTAGCTTATGTTTGCAATTTTTCCCCACTTAATATGTGTTTCAAGCACTCGACTAAGGCTGCTACCATATTACAGTCGACATATGTCACTGGTGACTTCTACGTCATAATGACGTCAGAAATCGCCAGAGATGGGAATTAGGTACCATGAATTTTCCTCTCTGAAATCATTATGACGCAGAAGTCACCAGTGACATATGTCGACTGTAATATGGTAGCATCCTACACTTTCGTGCCCCCTAAAATTTTCGTGCCCAGGACACGTGCCCCAACTGCCCGTGCGATAATCGGCCCCTGCTAACAGCTGGATTTTCAGTTTTCACTTGCAATTTTCAACGAAAAAGACGTCTTGCGTTAACTGCACCATCCAAATCAAATAACACTCGCATTCCCTGGTTGGACACTGGTAATTATTTAGGCACAACTTTAGACGAAAAAAAATTTTTTTTTTTTATCTTAACTGAAAGTTAATCTTAATAACGTTAAAAATAAAGTCAGAAAAGCTAAGCAAATGCACAGTAATTTCTTGCAAAAGTAAAATGAATACCAGAGATAAACTGTTCTTTTCTACTTCCTTCCTTCATCTCATAATTACTTATACCTCATCAGAGTGGTATTATACAGTTGATTCTAACATTAAAATTACTAATTGTAGCATTAAATATCCCCCTGCATGAAATAACTAACGGTTTTTGGTATTTCCGAAACATAAATATTCATACTGAGTTGAAAATTTCATCTATTTCAATATTTCTGCAAACTCTTTCTACCAAATTCCAGAACA
Source organism: Pardosa pseudoannulata (assembly GCA_032207245.1). NCBI lineage: Eukaryota > Metazoa > Arthropoda > Arachnida > Araneae > Lycosidae > Pardosa > Pardosa pseudoannulata. The sequence goes on along the minus strand of CM063511.1, from coordinate 92,116,830 downwards.
ATATTCCACTGATCTACGATCACACTAATACCGCCAATGAAAAAAAAATTCTAAAGGCTACTCTTGCTGGAAAGCTTTAGCTTTTGTGTCTATAAAAATATTAAAAAATGCACAAAATATTTTCGAAAATGTAAGGAAATATTTTGAAAATTATAAAAAATGTAAGAAAAAAGTTTAAAATTTGTGTTAAAATGACCATTTCATCTTACTATCACTCGCATTCCATCAGAAAAGTTTGCTAATTCCTGATTGGTTACTTAGAAAAACTTTGATTGACTCCTGAAACCCGGGTTCCAGTATCCCGTTCTAGCAAAACCATCCTTTTGTCACTACTCATACGTTTCAATATGTTCCATTATTATTTTTGACTATTTATCACAAGGATGAGAAATGATACAAGGTATAGTAGCCCTACCTCTTATTATTTCCAACGAATTGATACGTTCTATGCTGTGTTTGTATGTTTAAAAAAATGTATTTTATTTTGTATTATGAATTAATGAAAAAAAAAGTCTAACGCATCTTGCCCATTAACTATTTTTTTTCTTTTCATGGTATTAATTTTCTTTTCTATCATTTCAGAGCAGAAGATACTACTATCACTCACGGATTTTTATCAGTTTACCTCCTTAAGATCGGCTCCTTCAAAATTTACTCCTTCTCTAAATTCTTAAATTAATTGTACTAAAAGAGTCCACCTTAATTACTTTCTACCTTTAGCTTAGGAGATAAGGCTGTCTGGGTAAGATACTATTAGCACTCACGGATTTTTATCAGTTTGCCTCCTTAAGACCGGCTCCTTCAAAATTTACTCCTTCTCTAAATTCTTAAATTAATTGTACTAAAAGAGTCCACCTTAATTACTTTCTACCTTTAGCTTAGGAGATAAGGCTGTCTGGCTAAGATACTATTAGCACTCACGGATTTTTATCAGTTTGCCTCCTTAAGACCGGCCCCTTCAAAATTTACTCCTTCTCTAAATTCTTAAATTAATTGTACTAAAAGAGTCCACCTTAATTACTTTCTACCTTTAGCTTAGGAGATAAGGCCATCTGGTTAAGATACTATTAGCACTCACAGATTTTTATCAGTTTGCCTCCTTATGACTGACCCTTCAAAATTTACTCCTTCTCTCAATTCTTGAATTAATTGTACTAAAAGAGTCCACCCTGCCGTCTCAGTTAGATTACACCATTTTGATCTACTCGAAGCTATATTTTTTCATCTATTAATTACCCAGTTCTACAACCACTCTTCCACTTTATCTATCCACCTCTTTCTCGGTATTCCTCTTTTCCTCTGGAGTTTGGAAAGTTATATTTTAACAGGATTTTAATCGCTATATCTAATATATGTCATAGCTACCCATGGCCGTAGGTTAATAGTAGTTTTTATCGTAAGGAGGTGGCAACTTTTTGCATTTGAAATACTTTTAGAGCAGTCATTAATTATTAAATAATACTATTAACTCATAAAGTAGTAACCTAGAAGTAAAGCACTTAGTGTTGCCAAAAAAGACACATAAGAAATCTGGAAAAAAATAGTAATTTTGATTCAGGGCAGTGTCGCCATCTATGAACATCTGTGGTCCCTACACTAGCATTAGCCGGCTCCGCGATAGAGGCCTAGGTAATGTCAGTTATAGGAAAAGGATTAGAGCTAACTTTTATCTCTAATAATCTCATAGTTTTAAAAACCTTACATATATATAAACCAAATAAATCACATAAAAAATTACGAACTAAAAATTTTATATTTGCTATGATCGGTAATATTTTTTTTTTTAATTTTAAAAAGTAATATGTAGTACAGCTTTAACTAAGTACGGTTAAAAAGTTTAAAAAAGCAAACAATATATATATATATATATATATATATATATATATATATATATATATGTGTGTGTGTGTGTGTGTGTGTGTGTGTGTGTGTGTGTGTGTGTGTGTGTGTTTAACTTTTTCAGATCCTTTAATATTTTTTTGTCTAATACAATCTACATATATAAAATCCTTTGTATGTATGTATATATGTATGGAGGAGAGAGTGTATGTATGGTTCGCATTACATTCCTAAATGGCCGAATTAATCTCCACAATCATTTTTCACGGAGATTTAGATCAATCCTCGGAAGGTTTTAGGCAGATCAAATTGTTCAGAAGTTAAGAGTTTGTGAAGATATAACTCTTTTTTAATTTAAATTTCGTTTGGCTACTCTGCTTTGGCTCCATTTGATATATTTTTCTTTAAATTTATTCATCTGGTAGCATTTAGAATGTGTTTTTTCAGCTAATACAATATTTTCTTACCGCTGGACCACATTTACTTAACTTATTTCCTTTCATCAATTATAATTTGGTACATTTCTTTCATTGTGTACCGAACGGTTAGGGCGCTGACCCTCAGTTGCCGGAGTTCGTGGGTTCGAATCCCTCTGGGCATAGATGTTCGTAGCAATTCGGAATCGGCTTTAAGCCCGGTCTCATTAGCCCTAGTGTTGCCAAAAATCAGACCGTAGCTCTCGAAACCAAACCAACCTTTCATTGTGAATTCAGTTGCGTTATCTTCTTCATCCAAATTTAAACATCAGTTTTTTCAATTGTCACCAGAATTACCGTTTGACTTTATTTTTATTCTTTTATCACGTGTGTAATATTTTTATTGGTAGGTACATTTATTCTCTTCAAATGACCTTACAAAATAATTAAGCACTCGCCAAATGTAATTCTTTTATTTCTTTAGATTATATTTCTTAAGCTTGATGAGGATAAATAAATTTAAATTAATTATTCGTTTTATGGTAACAATTATTTTATTTTTGAAACTGCTTATATTGTTAATGTAATATAATTTAAAAACTAATTTGAATTTTAAAATAAATGTAACCTTTACTTGGGAATCGTAATTACCTAGACTGAATGCTGCAGGCGAAGCATTTATTTAGATCTAAAATACAGTCATATCTCCTATGTTTTTATAACGTGATTTCTATACAACGCAGAGTAAAACTTGCGATAGTTCTTACATAACATTTATTCTTATAAAGCGTTTTCGGTGAAGAACTGCCGATCAACACCTGATATAAAAAATTTATGTACGGCAAAACTAATTCAGTGTATTAAATTTTGTAGTTGGCATTTATTTCTAATTTATTATTGATTATGCTGATTAAATTTTCAATGATTAATTTTTTTTTTGTTTGTTTAAAATGCAATAAAATACATAGAAATCAAATTAAGAAAATGAGTAGGAGATTTCTTTTTTTTTTTCCCCTAAAAGATAACGGTAGTTAAAATTATATTCAATATCTATGAAAAAAAATTTATATTTCATTTTTTCTCTTTTATTTGTATCTTTTTTTCCGGTGTTAAAACTGGATATAAAATATTTTGGAAACATGATCTACGCAAGGAAAATTTCTAAAACATGTATCTAGATTATTGTAACATTTATCTCTAATAGATGGCAGCATCTGGTATTAAAAGGATAATTAGCAACGTTGCTATGATACAAATGCAACAGAAACGCTTTATACGACTGTACCAGTGGGGATTTATTTATTTGTTTAGTTTTTGCAATCATTTATGAATGATTTACCAATTTTCGGAATCTTCCATGTGCATGTTGTTCGCACCCATGTTTTCACTCTGATAAATATTCTTGTTTATTGATATGATTACAGTAAAATCTTAATCTGTAAGTAGATCTTCACATACACTTTTGTCATATACTTTGGTTTTCATAATACATAGATTATAATGGTATTTCATATTTTATAGGATTGAAAAATGTCCTCAAATCCATCAAAAAAAGTGTCGAAACATCCTCCCCGTAACCCAAAGAAAAGTGGAAAACCTTCTAGTGCCAGAAGTGCTGGTCACAGAAGTGCAGATTCATCTAAATCTAGTAATTATTATTACTTTTCCAATAATTAAATAAATCTGAAAAATGAGTGCAAACATTCATGCTGTTATCTTGTTTATCTACTTCCTATACATAAAGTTTGTTTGGTAATGGATGTTTTGTAATGGTATATTTTTGTAATTATTTAGCTTGATAATTTCCTGCTAGAACATAAGTCCAAACACTTTAATTTTTAAAATGGTAATTCGAAAGAGGTTTTTCAGCTGTTTATTCTATAAATGTAAATGTATGTAAAATTTAATCTTATATATATATATATATATATATATATATGGTTTCCACGCACCAGCAAAGTCATGGAAAATCATGGATTTAGACAATGGATTAATTCTGTCATGGAAAATCTTGATTTTTCAAGTAAAATGAGTAAAAGTCATCTATCCGCTAAACTACCGATTAAATAAAAATGCATTGAATTGTTTAATTCTATTTTTACTTGTCATTTGGCTGAAGTTACTGAGTTTGGTATTTATGTATTATCTTATTGACCATATTGCCAAGTAAAATTTGTTCACCAAGGAAACTCAAAGCAAGAAAGCTTAATGGGTGGGTAAATGTATATTATTCTGGTTTTTTCTTAAATTGTAGATTAAAATTTTATTAATATAATAATAATTATTTTTTAATAAAAATTAGTTAAGATTTTTGCACAAAATATAAGTTTATCTCTAGGGATATTGTATATAAACATTATAGGGTTATATTTGGCTATTATTCATGGTCACCTGGATAAAACGAAGTACCCTGATTTCAAATTGGAAACATTTTGATTGAAAAATTGCTATATGATTAAACTTAGGTATATAGATACAATATATTTTTATGTATGTGAGTTTATTAAAACTTATAAAGTAAGTTTATAGTTTTTTAGGATAAAATTCCTGTAATTTCTCTAAAAGTATATATTTTATTTGTATGTACATCAGAAGTTTTATTCATATATACTTTAACAAAAGTGTTTTAAAGTCATGGGAAATGATCCACTAAATCAGGGAAAGTCATGAAAAGTCATGGATTTGAAAATTTTTATTTTGGCAGATACCCTGTATATATATATATATATATATATATATATATATATATATATAAATATATATATATATATATATATATATATATATATATATAAATCAATAAGAATTTGCTGTTTCTCTTTTAGGGATAGTAATATATTTCTTGTGGATTTAAATTTCATATAGACAGTTCAATCAGTAATTATACATAGGAAAAATATCAATCAAAAACAATAAAAATATCAATAAAGTTCATGTATACTTCTTAATAAAATTTTTTATTTGCATAAAATGGAGGAAATTTCATGTTTTGTTTTGTGATATAGGCAAATATACGGATGCTGCTATCCCTTCTACAAGTGCAGAAGGTGCTGGCAGTGTACCTGGCAAGTGAGTTTCTTTTTAAAATATAAGCTCTTTGTTAAGTACTGTACTCTATTCCACCCCCCTTTTTTTAAAGTATCTATTCATAGTAATCTGGAAACATTTTATATGAACTATTATTAATGCATAAATTATGCCTGTAAAGTTATTTCTATACATTAATAAATGAATTATAATGTAATAAAATTTTGATTTATTTGCATTTTTTATTTACTTTTTATTTCATCACATTTAGCAGAACTAAACTAAATTTTTCTATGAGTCTTTTTCACCATGAATTTCAAAAGTTTATCTATCATTTTTTTTTTTCAAAATTTATTTGTATATATATATTTTGTTATTGCTTTATTATTTCTTGAAAAAGAGTTTCATTTATTCTCTGGCAAGTTAATTTTTCTTAAAAATAATATGTTTAAATCATTACACAGTTTATAATCAACAGTATAGCTGATATCTGTATAAAATTAAATTATATAATACTATACATTTATCTAAATTATTTTGTCTTTGCAATATATTCAAATAATCTTTCAGAAAATATTTATACTTAGTATTTTAAAAAAATAATTTATACATAGAGATATGTAAAACTTATAGACAACTTGATAAATTTAGCTCTAATATTTTTATAAAATTTTGATGAAAGGTGATACATGTAAAGTTAAGCTCTGTATGTAAATTTATTTATTGTAAGTTTTTATCTATGAACAATGTACCCTAATTTCCTGCATATAATCCGCAGGTACAAATTTCAGGATATTTTCAGAGAAAAATATCATATAATCTGCTGATTAAATTTTCATTTTAATCTCATGTAATTCACAGTTTTCAATGTATATGGAAAAAAGTATTATATCTTTAATAATACTTTTATAAACTTAAATTTAAACTTTACTTAATGATAACATTTTTTTTAATTAAAAAAAGTAATCTAATAAAGTGAAACTTTGGATAGACTTTTTATAAGCAACAGTATAGCTGTTATCTATATAAAATTAAATTATATAACACCACACATTTATCTAAATTATTTTGTCTATGTTCAAATATCTCATGTTTCAATATATTCAAATAATCCTTCAGAAAGTAGGTATACTTAGGATTTATAAAAGACAACTTGATAAATTTAGCTCTAATATTTTTATAAAAACTTGATGAAAAGTTATACATGTTAAAGTTAAGCTATGCATGTAAATTTATTTATTCTAAGTTTTTATCTATTAACAATGTACATATTCTTCTTCTATACATGTACATTTAATAATACATGCATGTTAAACATACATGTTTCCATTAAAGTCTACGTTAAAAATGTCATTTTTTGCCAAAAATCATAATTTTTTTTTATTTCTCTATTGTAAAATTTCAACTTTTAGGCTTCCAAATATATGTTTGTTTTGTCTCAACGGCATTTTAAAGAAAAGTTACAGCTGTTTAAACATCAGTGACAGCTGTTAAAACAAAATGGAAGTAGCAACTTTGGAACCGGAAGTTGTGAATTTAAAGCCTTTTAAAGAGCATTTTTTGGACAAAACTTTTTAAATTTTGATGAAGATTAGTTTAAACATTTTTCTAGTATTTTTAATAATTAGCAACTTGGCAATTAGAAAGTTTTGAAGCAAGAAAGTATGGGAAATTTTAAACTTGTATTTTAATTTTTTAATAGTTAAAGTTGCTTTCATAAACTTCAAATGCACTTTTCTCAGAACGGTATTTTTAATAAAATGTTGAAACTTGAAATGTGATTTCTCAAAAAGTTCTCAAAATATTTTGTTGAAAATTATTACGAATGCTTTTGATAGTATTTATTAGTGAATGAACTAAAAGCTTTAAATTTGGATAATTGTTAATGATGTTACACTCATAATTTGATATAAAGGTGATGAAAATTTGTTAAAAATCCGATGTGTATGATTTTGAAGGGCAAAAATTTGTTACCAAATGTAAATTAAGCAAAGATTTTAGGTGATTCACTAGTCCAGTGTATAAGAAATGTGTTGCATAAAAAAATATTGAAATAATTTAATTTTTAAAAAAATTAGACCTTTTGAAAAAACCTGATTTTTTTACTAAATTTTCTTCATTTATTAGAAATTTTATAAAAACTTCTCTAGGAATAAATTTTTAAGTGCATTTTTCTATGATAATATAAAAAATAAATCTAAATATTTAAAAATATGAACTAGTTTCTACAAAGAAAAAAGTTCTTCGAACGTAGACGGATACCTTAATATTTCTTTACTTAATGTTATAAAAAATATATGTTAGTGAGACATTTTCTTATCTTATTCTATAAAACTGTAATAATTATTTACTCTAATCCAAGATTAATTTATTTTAGGAGGGAGATAAGCATTCGTGTTATTGATGACTGCAAGAACTTAGAAGAAATGTTTTCTTGCCCTTATGACATCTTAATTAATCGAATGCCCTATTTCAAGGATTGTCTTGATGTTGAACCTGAAGGGGAATTAACTATATCTGTGCACTGTGACATTGTTGTTTTTAGAAAAATCATGGATTATATTAACTCTGACACTACTGGTGGAAAAAAATTCAAATTTGGTAATACTTTCCATTCTATCTCTTGCAATTTCCTTGTTGTACACATTGTTTTTGGTAAATATTACTCTATAACCAAGCATGCTAAGTACTTTTGTTATGAAAAAATAACTATTATTTATAGCAGCAATATGTTACATAGATTATAATTTGAATAGGAGATTTTTGCATTTAGCATAAATATTCTATAGGAGCTTATTATAAATTTTATTTTTAATATTAAATATAAATTTTTGTTTAACCATCTTTGGATATTTTCATATTTTAAATACTTTTAGTTAAAATTTGATGATATTGAAAGCTGTTAAAGATTCCTATGCTCATGGATAAAAAAAGAAAGAAAGAAACATTAGGCTAGAAGAAATTTAGCTATTGAATATTTTCTATTATTTTTCTGATGCTTTTGGACAGGGTTGGCATGATTTAAATCAGTTGATTTAAATCATGATTTAAATCTTGATTTAAATCTGTTGATTTAAAAAAAATCATTGATTTAAATATTTTTTTTCACTTCTTTTAAAACCTATATTCCAAAGACAGGAGAATTGGGAATCAGCACAGAAATACCAATAAGTAAATAAGTGTAAATAGATACCATGTGTTTTCCAAGAATTTAGGGGTTGTTATCAGAAAGTATGTAGTAAGGGTAGGTAGAATGACTAGTTATGACTAGTGGAATTCATTTTATGTAATGGGAGGTAAAGAGAGTATTATAGAACTTGAAATCCAGTTTATCTACCAAATAACAATAGCCGGGGCTTCGTCTGCTAAAATAGAAAGACAGTTTTCTTCTTTTGGTATTGTTCATTCTAGCCTTCGTAACCAATTAGGAGTGGATAAAGCATAGAAACTAGTGTTTTTATTGAAACAGTTAAATAACTAATTTTTGTAGCTTAAAAAATATTGAAATAATTGTGCATTTTTTGTGTTTTTAAATAAATAGTTTGCATTAAATGAATATTTAATTTGTTCTTTGAATTTACATTTTATTTAGTGTGCACTATCCAATTACAAAATAATAAAATGGATTTAGATTAAAATTTATATATTTAATTTTAAGTAATCAGTGTTTAGAATATACTAGATAGATAAGATGTTACTTATAACAAATTATTCTATGTATATTGCAAAAAATATAAAAACACTGCAATAATTAAAATTAAAGTTCATAAAAAAATCAAATAAATCTGATTTAAATAAAAAAAATCTGATTGCTTTGAAAAACTTAATTTCTTAATATTTAATGTCAGAATTATTAGCTAGTTGAATATGATGTTTAGCTTTATTTTTACATAGTGAATAATTATTGAATTAATTTTTTTGTTTAACCATCTTTGGATATTTTCATCTTTTAAATACTTTTAGTTAAAATTTGATGATATTGAAAGCTGTTAAAGATTCCTATTCTTAGGGGGAAAAAACGAAAAAGAAAGAAAGAAACATTAGGCTAAAAGAAATTTAGCTATTGAATATTTTCAATTTTTTTCTGATGCTTTTGGATATGCTTATTAGAAACTGCTCTAAAAAATTTAATTTCTTAATATTTATATCAGAGTTATTAGCTAGTTGAATATGATGTTTAGCTTTATTTTCACATGGTGAATAATTATTAAATTAATTCAATGTTAAATTATCCATTGAAGTTCTGACTCATTTTAAAATTATATGAAGGTTCTTTTTTTATTCATTTTGTTTGTTTGATTTTAATTTATTAAATTTTGATGCAATATAAATATAAATTGATATAGGTATTGAAATAGATATAATTTTTTGATTTGAAGAAAAATACATCATGATTGTTTAAACTCTTAATAATGGTAATTAATTTTTAAAAAATTCCATCTAAAAATATAAAATTGTATACAGTTTTCACTGATTTTTTTTTATTGAATTATGATTAGTATATTATTGAATAATATTATTTGAGCCATTAAACTTTTAAATTGTGTCATAAATAATATTGCTTAAAATCTCTCTTTAATATTTAATTGAATAGACATTTAAATAAAATATTTAAATCAGATTACTCAAGACTGCATTATTTTACTTTTGAGTTCAGACAATGTTACTATCTTCTTGTGAAAATAAATCATTTCATATTATAGAAGTAATTTATAAATGATTTATGTAGAAGAATTGTTTGGTGTGTAAGCAAAACAGCGTATATAGTGTATTTTACTTCATTTGTATTTCATATTATGTAATATTTAAAAATCTTTTAAAGTAAAGTAATTTTTATTTCTTTATAAAGGCTTTAATAATTGTTGACTAGTTGAAAATACATTTTTTTTTTCTGTGTAAAGAAAACTATTGGTTTTCTTTGCCTTAACCCTTTGCCCCTAAGAACAGTGGTTTCTCGCCGAAACCACCTGTTAATACTTTTTCCCTGTTTTAAACACATTAATTTTTTTTCTTTGTTTTTGACACTTTAAACTATAAATAGATGGTACCACTACAATTAATTTCTCTTTGAAATATACTTCTTTGAATTTGCTTGACATGGAAGAATCAAGAGTTCGATTTTCTTCATGATCTCATATGAAAATACTTACCCAAAACATTACTTATAAATTGTTTAGCTATTTATTAATTACATTATTTTAAGGGTAATTATTTATATCTCTCCAAATTTAATTAAAGTTTTAAGAAAAAACTATTTTCCTGCTGTACAATGGGAGCGTGTCACAGTTAAATCAGCCTCTCTAAATTTCAATTTCCGCCCCCCCCCCCAAAAATAAATAAATAAATAAATAAATAAATAAAATAAGTAAAAATATTTTTTTTCATATATTCCTAAACTATAAGGCTCATAGATAAAATTTATAACCTAATTCCATTAAATACCAAAGAATTTGTAATTTTGATCTTCAAAGGGTTAATGGTTAAATTTAAAAAAAAAAAATAAATAAATAAATAAATAAAAATAAAAAAAAAAAAAAAAAAATCCACTGTTAACATTTGAAATCAATAATGAATTCACCTAAGATGGTTATTATTGCTAGATTTTTTTTTTAATATTTTTAGATATGAGCATAAATTGATATTTCAATTTATTTAGTTCATTACTTATTTTGTTGTTTAAACACTATTATATGAAATAATAATTTGTAAAAAAGCCAAGGGCTCATTGTTCATTTTCAGCTTATGCATGAAAAATAATTTGTTTAGTTTGTAGTTTATTGTGAAATAAGAATAAAACAATTAAATTCTGAGTTTTTTAATATAGATGTTATGTAAAGTTAAATATTTAAAACTTATAACCAATTAAATTAATATTATTTCCTGGAGGAGTGATGTTTCAGTCTTTATTTTTCTATTATTTTTTTGTTCTTTTGTCTATAATATCCTTGATATCATTTTATTTCCATGGTAGCTTTGTCTATTGTGTTGCTCTTCTTGTGCTCAAAACACAACATATTCCCATAGCAACAGTCTTTTCCAATTACAGAAAGAACATCCTATCCCAAATATTATGAAATACTTCTTGATCAGGTCATTCTCAAATTAATAACCTAGCATAACTGTTATGGCCAAACCATTTAAAAATTTAAAGGTACAAGTTTAATGTTTAAACAGTGCATAAGTTTAATTTTCAACAGTGTGTTTTAAAGCAATAATCATTTTTAATTTTGTTATGAAATACTAACTACTAACTCTTTATTTCTGTTTCCATTTCTAGATCCTAAATATGCTATACATTTACTGGTATCAGCAGATTTTTTACAAATGTCTAATTTAGTGGAAGAATGCCTAAATTACTGCCATAGGCACATGAATAGTGTAATTGAGAATAACTGTCCAATTGGGGCATTAAATGAAGACCTTTTAACTAGGTATTTATTTAACACCTACTAATATAACCTATAAATGGATTCATAATTTAAAATCTGTTTCAGTTTTTTTTATTTATTGTCTTATTTTACATGTAGACTTGCTGTGTTGTTTAATCATCGTGAAGTGGAATCACTGAAAGATCCATCTGGACAGATAAAAGAGTATGTTTAAAAGTTTTATAATATTACCTTAATATCATATTTAGATATCTTTGTCAATATCAAATTAAAATATTATTTTAATAAAGCACACATTTAAGTATTTTAACTATGTATGCATTATAAGATTAACTGAAAATTAAGAATTAAAGTTTTTTTAAAAGATTTTAAGAATCTTCTAGACCAGGGATGGCAAATAAGATTTTATCAAAGTGCCAAAATGATAGTTGAAATGTAAATTTTTTTGAGTGTCAGTGATGTCTATATATGTGGCTCCTATATATTTTTTTATTTGTTCTAAATTATAAACAAAACATAGTGACAGAATGCAACATTTTTTATATAGAAATATCAAAGATTAAGTTTTAGTAAATATAATGTGTAGATTTGCAACTCAATACTATTTTTATTAATGATGTTTTACACCATATAGCATATTGTAGATGTGTTTGTTCAGACTTAAATAATACCAAACCTGCATAACATTATTCTATGAAGTAAAAAGAATATTTATGATAATTTTTTTAATTCATATATTTTTTAATTTATTTCTATTGGTATTGGTATTTTAAATTTTTTGGTAAGCTAGGAAAATTTTCTGACATGTCAAACTTGGCACCTGTGTCATATATTTCCCATCCCTGTCTAACATAATATATACACATACATGCATAAACATGTATATATATGTAGGAGTGTGTATTGGTATTATGCATGTATATTTGTTTCATTTATTAAATTATAATTTGTAAACCTAGTATAAATTTGAATGTAATAAAACATTAGAAAATAGTTTGTACATCCTGGTGAAAAAATGTGTAAAGAAAAAAATGTCAATGTCTTCAGTATTAAACAGTAGCCTATAAACACTATGAGACTTTATGAGTAATTATGTCTCTAAAACTCTTATCTTAAAGTAAAAAAATGTTAGATGCTATGTTGAAAATATTTTTTCTTTATTTTATTATTTGTATTATAGCTTTTTTTTTTATTGGTACGTAGTATTAATCGTATGAAGGCTTTATTTGCCATTTTCAATACTATTTTTATTAAGGATGTTTTACACCATGTAGCAGGTAGTAAGTAGATGTGTTTGTTCAGACTTAAATAATACCAAACCTGCATAACATTATTCCATGAAGTAAAAAGAATGTTTTATGATTATTTTTTTAAATTCATATAATTTTTTAATTTATTTCTATTGGTATTTTAAATTTTTTGATAAGCTCAGAAAATTTTCTGACATGTCAAACTTGGTACCTGTGTCATGTATTCCCCATCCCTGTCTCACATACGTGCATAAACATGTATATATATATATGTGTGTAGGGGTGTGTATTGGTATTATGCACATATATTTGTAGTTTCATTTATTAAATTATAATTTGTAAACCTAATATAAATTTGAATGCAATAAAACATTAGAAAATAGTGTGTACTTGCTGGTGAAAAAATGTGTAAAGAAAAAAATTTCATTGTCTTCAGGATTAAGCAGTAGCCTATAAACACTGAGACTTTATGAGTAATTATGTCTGTAAAATGCTTAAAGTAAAAAAATATTAGATGCTATGTTGAAAATATTTTTTCTCTATTTTATTATTTGTATTATAGCTTTATTTTTATTGGTACAAAGTATTAATCATATGAAGGCTTTATTTGCAATTTTCCAAAATTCTTCTTATAAAAATTTGTAAAAAGTTTTAATTTTAATTTTTTTATACGTAATTTATTTCATTCTTTTAGAAAACTGTACAAGATATTGTTGGACCGTCTTCTGAAACCTGAAACCAAAGCAGCAAACCAGAGAATAGTTCCTAAACTTATGAAATGTTCTTTATGTGATCAAATTTTTGCTACCAAATTACAAGCTTTTATTCCTTGCAAAACTCGGAAGTATGCAAAAACCATTAACAAATATAAATTAACTTTTTCATGCTTATTAATAATTATAATTCGTTATTAAGTTGTGTTGTATATTTATTATTTTTTGGCCAGGGTCCTAATAAATAAGTAAAGTATCATTAATATTAATTATAAATGTATGCTATTTATAAAAGAGGAAGATTACTTTCAGAAGCCTGAGTATCTTTATTTTTGAAGTATTACATAGCTTCAAACCCAATTTAGGAAATTCACCAATTCTATACCTGTATTTTTGTATGTTATGTTTGGAAAAACTTCTATATATAAAGGGGCGAAGGGGAGAAAACAACATTAGCTAATGAAATGACAACAAAATTAGCTTTTTGAATATAATACAAAAATATGCATTTTGGATTCAACATTTGAAAAAAGTTTGCATGTACAAAGCTGAATTTTCACTATATAATAATTTGTAATACTGCTTTTTTAACTGAATTTGAAATCAAATGTATATTGAAACTCATTAAAATATTTAATGGATTTTATATATCATATTTACAAAAATTATCAAGCCATTTTAACATAATTTTTCACTTCAAAATTTTCTCTGTCAAAAATCAGACTTTAGCTCATCATTAAGTTATGTTTACAATCTTGTAATTAATGTAATCTTCTAATTATAATCTACAATATCAAAATTTTTTAAGATTAGATTTTTAGCTTAATATATACAGTGTAAAAAAATGCAGTTTTGAGAAAAACAATTTAAAATTAAATGCTTAAATCAATCTGAGGTTATATTTTCAGACATTGTTAGCAATAATTTCTGCTGTAATTATAATAAGTGCATTATAGAATTCTAAATGATTATTTTTATTTAGAGCTACTATTGGACCAAGAGGAGAACTGATCTATGTTCATAAAAGGTATTCATTTTCAGTTTGCCTTTGTAATTAAAATTTAGCAACACAGTTCTACCTTCAAAAATAAAAATTTTCTTTTACTATTGAGATTAATATGTTTTTGTATTAAAATGTTTGATTTTATTAATGAAATGTATTATCTAATATTAAGTTATGACCACGAATGAATAATTTTAATTCATAATTTCATTTGATATTCTGTTAATACTGACTTTCTAAATTCCTATTTATAAAAATTAATGTTCGTTGAACTGTGTTATTAAATTTGTTTGATAGTGATGCTGGCTGAATGATGGCCGATTGGTTAGGGTGCTGGCCTTCAGTACCTGAGTTCATTGGTTCAAATCCCACTGTGGCATGGATGTTCGTAGTCATTTGGAATCGGCTTTAAGCTGTAGGTCCTGGTCCCATTAGCCCTTGTGTTACAAAAAGTAGACCATAGCACACCAAACTAAACCAAACCAGTGATGCTGGGCAAAAAGAAAAAACAGTTATATTCCTTTTAAAGTCAGAAAATCAGAAACAGACAGGGAGGGGGTATGTTAAGAGAGGAAGCAAGTTTGAAAATATTTGGTGTGATTCTCAAACATTAATAGAATTGGTGTTATCTATGTCAAAGATTTGATTTGATAACTCAGTAAGGTCCACCTATGTTATGGATATAAGGCATTCTTGATGCTGTGCTAGGAATTATCAACTTGTAGGTAGAGTCAGGGAGAAGCCCAGTGGCATTGGGGTAGTGCCTTGTGCTCCCATGACACAGGTCCGAGGTTCTATCCCTGAACTGGGCAAGGTTGATTCAGCTTTTCATCCCTTCAGTGGGTAGACAAACTGAGGATCAAGCATGCTTGAGAATTAAACACTGGGGGTTCCATGTAAAGTTGACCACCTAATCGGAACATATGCTTTGCACCCCAGGACCCTTGGTCTCAGAAACGAAGATTTGCACTGTATGCCCTGGCCCCCTAGGAGCTGTTGTGCCGAGGAGTTTAGTTTAGTTTAGGTAGAGTCAGGAAGGGAGATTTTTGCTTCTGACTCTTACTTTTTCCCCACATAATGAGCTCCCATCAAGAGGACATCTAGACCAAGACTGTTATGCTATGATTCAGAGAGGTGACTGCATCAAGTGACACTGTAAGAAGGTAGCCTAAAAAAAGAAATCAACATATTTAAGGAGTGACATTTTGATGACTTGTATCTTACCAAGAATATCTATGGAATGGTCCTGTTCCAGATCCACAAATTTGTTCTGAATGATGTTTTGGTATGCAGAAATATGCTTCAAATATTTGTCAGTGCTAGACCCTTCCATCATGGCATTTTAGCCTTGTATGTTAATCACCAGGCAATCTTTAAAGAAAAAAAAGGGTATTCTGTGTTAAATTTTTATGGAATATATCTTTTATTCAAAAATTGAGTGTTATTGAAAATCTAAAGAACTTTACAACTAGTATAAATTAAGAAAAAAATGAGGAAATGTAGTACTTGCATAAACTGCAATTTTGTGTACTTTGTGTATGTTATTTTTATTCTATTATGCTACCTTATTTTTAAATCTGCTTACATAGCAATAAACAGTTCTTACTCAATATAAAAATCTTTATTCTAACCTTTTTTCAGAGATATGACATGGAATCTAGATCGATATTTAGAAGATGTTTATCAGTCCTCACAATCTTGGCGAAAAATATACTGGAGGATTTGGGGCTTAATTAACAGCTTACATTGTACAACTTGTGGCATCAATTTTTCTTGTTCCGATTTCACAAAATGTCCTTTCCACAAAGAATCCATAGTCTTCCCTCAGAATGATCCTAATGAAAACTGCCATAAACCTGGAACATTTCCTTGCTGTGGAACTAAGTCATATAAATTTGATCCAATTGATCCTTTATTTTTATTTTCTGTAAGTCTTTAACATCTCATAATTCTGTAATTAAGTTAAGGATTTTATATTTTTACTAAATTTTACTTTAGTGTTAATTTTAAACTATTTTTAAAACTTAGTTTGTAAAAAACGTTTATAATTTAAGGTACTGATAAGCAAATTGTTTCAGAACTGAGTTCAGCCCTTTATAAGGGCATTTATTCCTACCAATTGAGATTGATTTAAGGGAGCATAGTACCTTTCAAAACAAAATATTTTTAATACAACAGCCTTTTTTCAATTCATCGTAAAATAAAAATGCTTTCCCTTTTTAGATGAATTTTTTAGAAGTTGCTTTATAATGTTTTAGTTTTAAAGAATTATTTAGTTTTTCTCATTACATTACAAATAGTGTATTTTTAAAAATAATTTAAAACATATTCACCAAATGAAAAATTGGAAAGTTTCATAATCACAAGATAAACTTTAAAATGTGTGCATTAGAAGCTAAATCTGTTTATTGAATTGAAATAAATTGTGTTTTATTTTATAAACAAAAACTGTAAAGGTGTGTGATATTTAATATCTAAAAGCATTAAAAACTTTTAAAATTAAAATTTTTTAAAAACTAGCCTTAATCCTGCTATAAAATGAAATATATTGCACATATTAATATAATTTTAGCTCAAATTTAGATTCAAAGTTAATATTTCTAAAGTTATTTTGCAGGTAAATAGATTTCTTTTATCATTTGGTGTGTGTATAGATATAAGTATTTATTAATATAACAAAACTAAATAATTTTTACAAAATTAGACCCTTAATAATAATCTAAGAAAATTTTTTAAAAATGCAGAGCTAATCAAATATTGTCTATTATAATGAAAGATTTCATCTTGAAAGGTACTCTATCCACATGAGAAAATAAATTCATTAACATTATTAGGCTAAGTTGATTTGATTTTAAATTCTTAAATGAAATATGCTTACCACCACCCACTGGATGCTATTTAAAAAGTTAGACATAAAAGTTATGCTTCTTATATTTTTTAATATTGTAATACATAATACTTACAAGGCATATTTTGTAAATATTCTAGTCTAAAAAAGAATTTGTATTGAATGTATGAAAATGAATCAAGTGATCATATTTAGAAGAATTTATCTTACTAATGTTGTCCTCTTCTTTATCTTAAACTAGCCTTAATTATTAAAACCATATTTTGAGTTTAAAACAGTTATTGCTTTTCGAAATTATTTCTGAAGTTTTTAATAAATGGCAGATTTAATGAGAGGTTGCAAAATGGCTGACCATAGACAGTTTTAAATAGTGACTTTGGTTGTAAAGTAAGTACCTCTACCATAGAAAGGTGAAAAAAGGACTGACAAATATAATTTTAAAATAAAACTCAATAAAGACTCAAAAGTATAGTATATCTTGAAAATTTTTTAGTTCCTCGTGTGATAAATGGAATTGTAAATGCATTTCTAAAATTTTCATCCTTTGTTTCAAAAGTACATTTTTGCTTTCCATGCATTCCCAAACATACTAAAGATTTTTAATTTAAACAAGTATGAATGCCTCTGTTTGACTTAATATAAAGTTTAGCAGTATATGCAAGTTCTTCTTCCAAATTCATGTTTCTTTCTTTAATTTTTTAAATAAATAAGTAAATATTTATTTTTAATATTTTTATACATAGATATTAGTATGTGTTTTATGTTTATACATATGTATGTTTTAAATTAGTTTCAACATAAATTATTATGACTATTTTGAAATTATTACAAAATGTCCCATCCATAAAGAATCCATAATCTTCCAGCAGAATGATCCCAATGAAAACTGCCATAAACCTGGAACATTTCATTGCTGTGGAACTAAATCATATAAATTTGATCCAATTGATCCTTTGTTTTTATTTTCTGTAAGTTTTTTTATACCTCATAATTCTGTAATTAAGTTCATGTTTTTAGATTTTAACAGCTTTTACTTTGGTGTAAATTTAAAACTATTTTTAAGTTTAGCTTATAGTATATTGTATAGTTTTAAGGTACTGAAGGTTATATTTTTTTAAAGAGCATTAGAGTGCTTTCCCACTTACTGACACTACAGTGATAAATCTTAGACAACTGTCATTCTCCAACATCGGTGCAAATAAAATGCACTAAGATGAGTTACTCGCTTTCCCACCAACCGATTCAATGACAATTTTGTTGTTTTTAAATGGCCGATATCGTTTATCAGGTAGTTTTGTCGTTTTGCACTTTCTATTCTTTGAGAGCTATCGCTACTCACGTTGTCTGCTTTGAATTAATAAATTATATTTTTTTGTAATACAGTTGTTACACGACTTTGTTTTTAAATTCATTATTAATATAATATTTAAATGCTTAGATTTCTTACATATTAAATTTACACATTCTGCTCAAATTTTAATATTATGTTATTCTCACTTGCTTGATCATAAAATGTAATTTTATTGTAGATTTGTTATTATTATTGTTTGAATAACACATCTGATAATTAAGTTCTCAGCTGCAATAATTAATAAGTTCATTTATCACATAATGTTGCTTTTGAAAGCAAATTACTGAGTGTATCAAATTTGGATTTAAGATTGTTTAATAAATTTAAAGAGATAAAATTACTAAAGAAAAAAATGATCTGGTAAATGTCTTAATAGTTAAAATTAAATAGATTTAAAAAGGAAAAGGAAATGGACAAAAATAATTACATTAAATTAGAAAAGAGCAATTAAAATTGAAAATATTTTTATTCGTATTTTGAGTATATTAATGTTTTAAAAAATATATCATTTTAATTTTTAGAAGAGATGCTAGAATTTTAGTAGATTTAAGAGAGTTACAGAAAAAGTAAAATAAAAATTTTTAAAATGGCATAGTAAAAAAAAGACACTGGGAATCGAACCCGAGGTGGAAAATTAAGGTCACAATGTGTTATCATTATACCAAAACGACTCGGAGGTTAGATGTTAAATTGACTTTATCACAAAAAAAGAGGCAGAGCCAAAGCTTCACTAGTATACTGTCTATGGAAAAAATATAAGAAATTGGTGCCTAGTATTAGCATCCAATGTTTTTAAAATGTATGTAATGAAACAGTGTTACAATTTACTTTTCTAACAATAATTGTTGTACTAAGTCTATAAAAATTACTACTTTAGTCATTACAAAACTTGTGCAAGTTTACTGCCATCTTTAAATGAAATGATTATTGGGTAACAATATCGGTAGACTGTAAAAACTGCTTTCTAGACGACACAATGCCATTTTGTTGTTGCATAATTTATCAGCCGATACAGACATTGTCGTGTTGGTGAGTGGGAAAGCGCTCTTAGTGTAGTATAGAAGACACCTGTCCTCTGAGGAGCTTTGCAAAAATATATTAAAGAAACTTATATAAATGTGTATATACATATTTATTTATATATATATATATATATATATATATATATATATGTATATATAAAGTTGATGCTAACAGTAATACTTTTCAGTGAAAATAAAAAGTTTATCCTATTGCAATAGTTAGTTTTTTAGTATCTTATTACTTAATTATCATTTTTAATTAAAATTACAGTTTTCTTAAAATCATAATACCATTTCTAGATAGTAAGTTATTGATATAAAACATATGAATATAAAACATATTTTTGCAATTGAATTTTGCTCTCTAATTTGTAAAAATTTCTAATTTTGTAGAAAAAGAAAATCTTTACAGCTTAATATTATCATTTACTCTGGAAAATTTTATCATTATAATATCCCATTTTGAATGAGGGGATTGATTGTAGATTTGACAACTGTTCTGAAAAAAAAAACCTTCACCATGCCACTGTTCAGGTGTACGTTAAACTTTTTTGCCCTAGTTTGCCCATTACTAATTTAAAGAATAACTGTTTTACTATCCACAGCAAAAATATGGGACAAAATTTATAATTGAAACCAATATAGCATTTATTATAACTATATTATTTGATTAATTTATTGGTTATTATTATAAATATTTATGATTATTTATAAATATTTAACTGGTCTATTGTTATTTTTTTCAACACTACTACTACTACTACTAATAATAATAATAATAGTAATAATAATACCTACAATAATTATGTATTATTTTCGATTTTCACCTCATTATATATTGTACTTGATATTATAATATACTTCACTATAGTGCTTTGATTTTGAACTATTTCAAATGTCTTAGAAATGGATTATTTCATTTCAAAATATGGTAAATAAATTTCTTGCTAAACTGAGAAAAGAGAAACTGCAGTATAAAATGAAGATATTTAAAAAAAAAAAATATATATATATATATAAATGTCTCCTGTTTTGTGTTGAATTATACCAATCCACTATTAATAACTCTTAATATCTCATTGGGATGTAAAAAAATTATTATTTGTTTTTTTTTTTTTTAGTTATTTAACTATCATTTTTCATTGTTGATATTGATAGTTTATAGACATTTTCCCAAAAATATTCATTTAAAAAGTAAATGATTTTTTTAAACTGTTTAACTATTATTTTTAAATGTTAATATTGCTTATACACATTATACTAAAGATATTCTTATTTCTTGTTCTAAAAATATGAATTTAAAAATCAAATCATTATTGATGTCATAGAAATTGTTTATTTTTCATTTGTAATTGAAGATTATATAAACAAAGAATATTCATTTAATGTTTCAATAAAATTTTAATTTCAGAATAAAATTCTGAAATTAAAATTTTATTGAAACATTAAATTACATTTAAAAGTTGATATTTCGGATTTATACACATATTAAAAATTGTTTATTTTTGTTTTAAAAATTTAAATTTTATTTCTTGTTCTAAAATTATGAATTTAAAAATCAAATCATTATTGATGTCATATAATTTGTTTATTTTTCATTTATAATTGAAGATTATATAAACAATATTCATTTTTATTCTGAAATTAAAATTTTATTGAAACATTAATTTATATTTAAAAGTTAATATTTCTAATTTATACACATCATATTAAAAATTATTGTTTATTTTTGTTTTAGAAATTTAAATCTTAAGAAACAAATCAAAATTTAGATGTCTTAAATCAGTTGTTATATATTTAATTTTTTTATGACTGGGACATGAATAAACAAAGAATATTTCCTTATTATCTTTCTATAAAATAGTTATAACATAGAACACCTTTTTCAGTACTTAAAAAGTAAGTTCATTATAAAGGCTTATTTTATATCAGGGTTCCCACGGTCCTTAAAAGTCCTTAAGAACTCCTTAATTTTAGTTTTCATTTTTAAGGGCCCTTAAAACTACTTAATTTTTGTCAAAAGTCCTTAAAAACTCCTTAATTTTTAAATTGGAATGCGATCAATTTCTCCATCGATGAGATCCACAGTCTCACGGGATTTCCTATCAGTTTTCTTATATAAAAAATATATAATCTTTTGTATACTTAAAACGTTTAAAGTATAAAGTCAGCTGCCCTTTCCTAATAGCTAACAGTCATGCAGATTTTAATTAAACGAAGCATGGAGGATGGGGGTTTGTAGATATTTCAGTTACTTATGGAAGTTTAATTTTCCTTGCATTGAATGTAATAGAAAAGTCTAAAACTTTCTTCTTCCCCAGGCAGCACCGGGTATAATCAGCTAGTATATATATATATAAACTCTTATATAAATATATATATATATATATATATATATATATATATATATATCAGTCATTTTTAAACCCTCAGGAAGTACTGTTTATAATATTGTTTTTATTCATAATTTATTTTTAGTTTGATCACTCAAAAAACTTTAGATGTCCATTTTTTAAAATTAGTTTTTGTCAAATAGATTTATCTTGTATTAATTTTTATGCATTTTTAAAAACTTAATTCTGAAATATTCTAGGGCATTTCTTGAACATGCCCTGTATAGTTCGTAATCATTAAAATATGTTCCTCAGGAAATAGGGTTTATGTCGTTATGTCATGTATTTCAAGTAGGTCCTTATAAAAAGTTACTTTGGTCCTTAGAAAGTCCTTAAAAAGCCCTTAATTTTTGTTCTGGAAAAAGAGTGGGAACCCTGTATATATTATATCATATTTAATTACACTTTATTATTATGGTAAATACAAAACCTTTCTTCATGACAGAAATAAAATTAGAGGCAAATTTTAGGTTGAGCACTGTAAAATCCTTGTAATGGAGCTAATATATAAAGGTTTTCTTTCTGGTAAATTTCAATGTGCCATTTTAACTTATCTTAATTTTAAGCTTTATAATGTATCTTTTCAGGGATGTGCATACAGAAACCACACTGTGAATGCTGTAGAGAGGTCATCTGATGTTTTCCAAGATATGTTGACTTATTTTGATTTAATATGTGTTTCACAACCTACCCAACCAATACCAAATGAAAATATTGGGCTTGACAGGATAACACCATGTCATAGTGAAAGAGCATTAGTACACTGGTTGAAAGCACTAGAGCCTGATAGTGCTGAATTGAAAAAGGCAATTTATATATTTTTTTTATTCTGATATATATCAGCCAATTTTTAATTTTTGGCTATATCTTGGTTAGATTTTAGTCTTTTTATACTTTTGTGTATTAATATTATACAACTTTAAACTATTTCATTTAGATTGTTTTATTTTAAAATTTAGGAATTAAATTACTTTTGAATAGCAATATGCAAGTTCAAAATTAAGATATTCAGCTCAGTAGCATACTCAGAATTTTTTCAAGGGGGGAGTGTTCATAATTCTAAAAAATAATAGCCAGCATAATTTCTACTAAACTTTTTATTTTTGCCATTTTATCTGAGCTCAAGGGGAGTGTTGAAACCCCTAACCCCCCCCCCTTGCGTATGCCCCTGATTAGGCTTGTTAGAATAATGCCATGTTATTGTAAAAAATCATTAGTTCAGTGTTTAAAGTCATTTAAAGTTAATAGAGATGAATTTAAAAAACAATATATTTTTTATTTTTATTTTTAAATTTGTATATACTTTCCAATTTGTATGATTCCACCATACATTGTACAGACTTTGATCACATTGTTAAACTGTTCATATTTGCTCCAAGACTGTTTAATTTTTAATTGTTAAATGGATTTAAAAAGTATTGATTTCAAAATTTAGGAATTAAATACTTCACAAACATGAATATTTGAACATGCAATTAAAATATTTTATAGTAATTCTACACAGTAAAATATCTTAGGTTGGCTCTTTAATACAATTATCTGTGTTTAAAATTCAATAATTATGTTACTTGTATATTTATGCATCCTGTGCATACAAGGCAGGGAATAATTCAAACCTTCTGGATTTTCTGTAACTATGATTAAATTTCTTATAAAAGCATTAACTATATATAAGCCTCCAAATACACTTTTAGTGTATATATGCATCTGAATGAAATTGTAAAATTTTCAAAAGTAGCATGTTGGCTATTATATAAGTATACTTATAATTATTTTTTAGTTGACAATAAAATATTCTGTTCTTTGTTTTATATTTTGTTGTTTACACAATTTTTAATGTAATATTGCATGATTAAAGAAACATGATTAGCTATATTTTACTGATCACACTTTTTTTAGGTTGGATCAAAACTCAGTGTTTCATCTGACGGAAGTGGATCTGTGACTAGATCAGCTGAAAGTTTAGCAGGTATTTGAATTCCCCATATTTTATGTTTTTTTGTACTTTATTAAATCAAAATTATTTACAATCAGGTTAATGTTATTACATATTTTTATGAATTCTAAATAACTTATCAAAAGAATTCATATTTCAGACTGTATTACTTCTTCTTTAACCAACTTTTCAAGCAAGTACCTGGTGCATAGCTTTCTTATGATTTGATTGAGATTTAAAAATTTTTTAAGCCATCTTTGTTAAGAATTTCAAATAAAAAATATAGTTCATTGCAGGCAAAATTTTAGTACAGTCAAGCATCAATAATCTGGCATAAGCAATAAATATGTTCCTGCCAGATTACTGATTCCTCAAAATATAAATTGTCAAAAAAAAGCTTAAGATATATCATATATTTTTTAATATAAACCGAACGTGCAATTTTCCTTCAAAAATTTACCCAGAGTTCAAAACCTGTATATAAACCGAAATGAAAAAACAATTTCTAAAACTTTCAAATATGTCTCCAAGAAGCCAAAAATGTCGGCAAGAGGTAAAGCGGGGAAATATTTTCCAATCAAATTGCTTTAAAATTAAATGCTAGACCAATGCTTCTCAAACCTTTTTCAAATTGGTATCCAATTTAAGTACCACGGAGGTAGAGGGTCGTTCGTATCTTGAGACAAATACAAGCACATCTTTAAGAACGCTTCGAAAGGGGAAAGGAAAAACAACTTACATTTTTAATTTAATTAACTTCATGCTGTCTTAGTGAATTTCACAATTTTACATTAACTTACATAGATTACTGTCGTGGCACTAGGCCTTCAGCCAAGGATATTTTTATCTTACATAAAATTAACTTTTTCATAAATTTGAGCAATATAAGCTGACAAAAAATGCTATGTTTGCAATTTATCAATTGCTTCTGGCATATGTACAATTATTATTGTTATTATTATTATTATTATTATTATTATCCAATCTGCTACCATTATGGTACTGGTGTTTTGGAAACTTTATAACACTACTTAGTTATTTTAAGTTTATTTTTCAATTTTTTGTTTCTTCTCATTTAAAAATTTTTGCAAATTTTATTTAATTTTCGCTGTTATACATTTTCTTTTTTGTTTTTTACTTTTTTTTATAAAAAGACAGTTTTGTTAAATTTTGCCGATTTGGTGACATTTTGTCACTAATGGTAAAAAAAAGTCACTAAAAAAGACAGGAATTACATGTGTTCCATGGATCTGCATATAAGATGACCCCTCCCTCAAACTTTAGGTCTTTAAAAAGTCCCAAAAATTCTTGGCTTGTACACGAAAATATATGTATATCAAAACTAGTGGACAATTAAATCATTTACCAATTTTTTAAATTCCTCTGTAAAGCTATAAGTAGATGCCTTTATATACTGATAATTTGTCAGATACTGCATTCACTAATATTCCATGCTGTTTTCAGTAACAAAGAAATCAGTAACAAAGCATCCAATCTATGGGAAATATGTAAAAAGTCAAATCAAATTATTCAGAATCATTTTTTTCCATTTATGTTAGTACAAGGAATATGTCATTAGAGCAGATTTTCTAAAACTGGGCTCTTTAGAGCACTCAGTGTTTTGAGAAAAGTTAAGATGTGTAAAATTAAAAATGTTTTGCTTTACATATTTTTAAATTTAAAACTAAGAATATTTTTCATGAACAAAATAGAATAAAACATTTAAATATTATGACACTTTGAGCTCTTGGTGGGATGACAGAAAATTAATAAATGAAAATATTGTGGATCTGCAATATTTGCCCTAAATTTATCTTCAATTTATTTATTTATTTGTGTGTGTATGTGTATTTTCTATCTGAAATGGAAAATTAGTACAGAAAAAAAAAATTAAATGAGGAACTCTAATTTCCTGCAATTTTAATGACAAAACTACTTTGTATTGTCAGTGCCATTTTGTCATAGTATTTACTAAATACTATGTATATTTGTGGGGTTAAATTTAGTGCTCTATGTTGAATTTCCAATTTGAAAGCTGCTCTATGACTGAAAAAGTTAGAACACTTATGAATGAAACAGTAAAATAACTGTGTGATGTAAAAGTACATCTTGGCTAAAAATTTGTAGTTTCTTTGTTGTTAAAAGTAAATACAAAATAAGAAATAATTGTTATTTATTATAAATAATTTTGCACTTTTTTTTGAAGGGTTAGTCATAAGTATTCATACAGTTTCACTGTTGTACCACTTTTTTCAGTTAGTTTACTTTCTGTCATACATAACATAAACTTCCATTTAATTTATTCTTATCAATTGTAATTATTTTTCTTTTCAAGTTGGACTTACTCGAAAAGAAGAAAAACCCACCATTTTCACATCTTTGTTGTCATCTTTAGGTCAAGCTGATGGGTAAGTAATTTATTTGAACATATTTAAATTTGTAAAGTTAAAAAGTGGCAAAATTTATTTTTAGATATTTTTAAACCTCTTGATTCCTTATCATCCATTCATTGCTCACACTATTTTTCTTCAAAATAAAGCATGAACAATTTTTACAGTTCAAGTATGTACCCCATAGGTTTGTTTAAAATGTCAGTGACCCTGATGCCAAATGATGCCCGAATAGTTGGTCTTAGGTACCTGAGTTTGTGGGTTCAAATCCCCCTGTGACATGGTTGTTCATTGCCATTTGAAATTGGCTTTAAGCAGTAGGTCCCTGTCTCATTAGTCTTCATGTTGGAAAAAAGTATACCATAGCTCTCCAAAACCAAACCAAACCAAACCATTGACTTTGATTTTTTTTTTAAATATTCTATTTATTATTACATTATTATTATAAATAAAACTGTTACATAAAATATTTAAGCTATTAAATTCTTGAGTAAAATAGTGTATATACTCATGTATAATGCACATGCATGTATAATGTAACCTGTCTTTTTTTGCTATAAAAAACAGCATGTATAACACACACTAAAGTTATTTAACATCAGGGTTGTTGGCCAGTCAAAACTGATATTGACCAGGACACTGGATAAAAGTGATTTTAACTGTCCTAAACTGGTCAAAAGTGGTCACAAATGGTCAGAAGTGGTCAGAATTATTAAAAATAGTTTTAAATGGTCTTAATTTTAATATATAATATCTTTTGTAATTAAAAGTTACTTTTTAATAAGCAATAAAAATAGTAGTGCAGTTAAGCAAAATATTACACTAAGTTCATGAGATTTAACATGCTTATACAGTATAATAAGAATGTTTGAATTTTAAAAATGCATCATGCACATGCAATTCGAAAAATGTAATCCAGTTGCTGTAAAAAACATAAAATATGAGTTGCAGTTAAAAAATAAAACATGAGTTACATTTAAAAACATAAAACATGAGTTGAAGGTAAAAACATAAGTTGTAGTTAAAAGCATAAATTTTAAAATTAAAACAAATAACATGATATTTTACAATTAAAATCGATTAAATTTAGAGACAACTACAAAACTTGTTACTTGTAACCGTTTTTTGAATTCAACATAAATTACATATAAAATAGCTTTTTTTTTTTTTTAAATCTTGGTGTTATGTTATATTTGTTTTTTGATGGCGTTATTTATATTATGACATTTTTAACAAATGTAACTTGCCTTTATCATATGCTAGTAAACTATGTTCGATTAGTATTAAATATATTGAAAAGGGAATTTCAGTGGTCAAAACTGGTCAAAATTAATACTGACCGAGACGGTTAAAACTGGTTAAAACCACTGATTTAAACCCCCATGGTTAAAACCGATACAACCTGTTTAACATACTAGTGACTTTCTAGAATGTAAAACAGTCGCTATGCAGATCCATTGACTCAAGTCTATCTCTCTTTATGTCTTTCTAAATATGACTTCTTTCTTAATAGATCTTTAAGCTTCTTATTTGTTGTCTAAGGTCATTTGGAAGGTTTCTGCTACAATAAAATGACTGTGATTTTGAAATTAAAGACTTTGTATACCACTCTTCTTATATGGAATGTTTTACAGGGGATAGTATTTTCTTTATTCATCTTCACTCTATAAGTAGAGACTGATTTGTGAAAATATGGATATGAGAAAAGGTATTGTTATACTACAGTAGGGTTTTTCAAAGTATGTTCTATGGAACTCTAGGGTTCCACAACAACCCTCCAGGGTTTCCTGCAGAAATTTTAAGCACCAATAATTCTATCAGTAATTCTATAGAGCAATACTTTCCTAATAATCAGGTGGAAAATTTAAAGAAACAATTATGAATCAAAAATCCACTTGTCATAAGTAAAAAACCTCCCTGTTTTTATTCAGAAATGTATGCAAAACTTATTGTCATTGGACTGTTCAATGTTATCATTTTATAGAACAGTGTAAGTGTCAGAATTCTGGTGTTGTTTGAAAAGAGAATATCCATTATTATCCGAAAAGATTCTGTGCTGTTACTATTTGCAATGATCTTTATTGCAAAACTGGCTTTCCTGTATTCTACATATGCTTTAAAGCATATGCAGAATACAGGAAAGCCAGTTGCTTTAATAAATCATATGCAGAAAGTGCATATTTAGTTTTTAATAAAAACTAAATACCAGAATATGTTGGATGCAGAGCAGGATATGAGAATAAAACTTTCTTCTATACAACCAAATTTATGACAATAATAAATAAAGCCCTTTATCCCATTGATACGAGGCACATCCAGAAAGTAAGTTTCCCTATTTAAAAGAAAAAAAGAACTCACACTTTCACGGACATATTTATTGACAACAAGTACAGCAATGTTTCAGCTATTTTTCAACATAACCACCACCAGAATTGAGACACTTGTTGTATTGTGGGATCAACTTTTGTATACCTCTGTTGTAGAACTCTGCCGCCTGTGAATGGAACCAGCCTTCCTGTCCCAGAACACTGTGCACACCCCTTTCTGTACTGATAGCATCTGTGTGAATTTGGTCCTGACTGAAGATCCACTATGATGCCAATGTATTGACTGCTGCTTGGTTTCCGGGGTAAAGTACGAAATCTAAGTCTCATTGCCATTGACAATCCTGTCGAGGAACTCATCACCGTCATCATGATACTGTAGCAGAAATTCAGTGCTGCTCCTAAGCGTTGAATTTTGTGTTTGGGTGTCAGTTTTGGCTCATAGACCTGACAGAACTGATGATGAATTTCAATTGGCGCAATGCTTTGTGCATTCAAGATCACCAACCGAGCCTTTCAGGCATCGCTAGAAGGAATTAGAGTTTCCATTTCGGACCACTGCTACCCCACTACTGGCACAAATCAGGACTTGTTTAGCTGGCATATGATTAATACATCATAGATCTGTTATGCACGCACAATTGACATGGCTAATTACATTTACTTTAAAGGGGAAAACATCGAGAAACTTACTTTCTGAATGTGCCTTGTACTTTTTATCAATATATCATTTCATTTAAAAAAATCTTGCTTCCACGTTATCTTTTGTAAATATTATCTAATTTTTTTTATGCTGGTTTAATTTTTATGTTTATGTTTAATCAACAATTAATAATAGGCCCTTAGTTTCTCATTAAATGCTATGTATTCAAGAGTTCCATTGTCATGTATGTGGTAAAAAATGAGTTCCATGAAATATAAAGTTTGAGAACCACTTCAGTACAGTATTTAAGTTTTTTGTAATGCAATATGCAATAGAAAATAAGAGCCATGCTTCAAGTCAGAAATTTGGCATTCAAAGTTAATATTTATTTAGCATTACCAGCTCTTCTATATAAAAAAAAATGCTAATATAAAGGATTTTATTTAGGAAGGAAATATAAATACAGCAATATTCTTTTTGAGTAAGATATGACCTTTTTATTTTCTATCTTGAATACATGCATTTCTTTGTAAGTATAGTGTGGAATTACCTGAAGCAGTAAAAATTATTCTGTTTATAATGCAAGCACATTGAGATTTTGCCCTAAAAGTTTGAAAAGGATTGTGTTATACATGATTAATAATTTCAGTTGTCCTATAACATTTTATTACCCATGGGGCTTCCAGGTTTGAAAAAATAGGCCCCCTGTGGCCCATGCATGTCGTAAGAGGCGACTAAAATGGTTACCCTTGTCAAAGGGTATAACCTGATGTTAGGCGTAGGGCTAACAACCGCACCCTGTTTAAAAAAAAAAAAAAGTTACGAAATCTCAAGAAGCAGATATACATGAACAAACTTCACGGAGATGAACTGGAAAAGGATTTAAAGATTTGAAAATTGGGACATGGAACGTCCATTCTTTATATAGAAGTAAAGGACTACTGATGGTGGTTGAGTAAATAGATCATTACCGGAATGCGAAGATGAGGAAGATCCAACCTGAGATGGATAGACTGCCTGGAAAAAGACCATCAGGTACTTAAAGTAAAAAACTTTAAGAATTTGGCCTCCAGAAGGATGTCTTGGAAAAAGCTTATTGAGAAGGCCAGGGCCCATCCTGGGCTGTCATGCCACTGAAGAAGAAGAAGAAGATAACATTTTATAAAATCTTCCAGTATATTAAATGATAATTAATAACTAGAACTAATTCTTAAACTGTTTCTTTTATTTAAATTTCAATTTGTGTATTTATTTTGAACACTATTAAAAATCATATGTGCGCAACAGAGTTTTAACCTTTTGAGTAACAATATTAAATGTTACTCTTTTTAGGATTCCTGATGCAAAGCAGATATGGAAACCTGGTGGTTCTTTGTGGCACAATCAAGATGCTGTTAGAGAGCATGGTAAAAGATTTTATATTTTATCATTTTTCTAATATTTACTTTCATTTATTTATTCAGTTTGTATTTTGGAATAGTTTTAGTTGATTTAGTAGCAAATAAGCATTTTACTAACCAGGGTTGGCATGATTTAAATCAGTTGATTTTTTTTTTAAATCATTGATTTAAATAATTTTTTTTCACTTCTTTTAATTAAACCTATATTCCAAAGACAGGAGAATTGAGAATCATTCAGCACAGAAATACCAATAAGTAAATAAGTGTAAATAGATAGCATGTGCTTTCCAAGAATGTAGGGGTTGTTCAGCAGAAAGTATGTAGTAGGGGTAGGTACAATGGCTGATTATGACTGGTAGAATTCATTTTATTTAATGGAAGGTAAAGAGAGTATTACAGAACTTGAAATCCAGTTTATCTACCAAATAACGACAGCCGTGGCTTCATCTGCTGGAATGGAAAGATAGTTTCCTTCTTTTAGTATTGTTCATTTTAGACTTTGTAACAAATTAGGATAAAGCATCAAAACTAGTGTTTTTATTGAAAAAGTTAAATCCATAATTCGCTACGTAAAAATATTGAAATAATTGTGATTTTTTGATTTTTTAAATAAATAATTTACATTAAATAAATATTTAATTTGTTCTTTAAATTTACATCTTATTTAGTTTGCACTATCCAATTACAAAATAATGGAATGTATTTAGATTAAAATTTATATATTTAATTTTAGGTAATCAGTGTGTAGATTAAACTAGATAAATAAGATGTTACTTTGCATAAAAACTATTCTATGTATAGTGCAAAAAACATAAAAATATAACAAAAATTAAAATTGGAATTTAAAAAAATCAAATAAATCTGATTTAAATAAAAAAAATCTGATTTAAATCAAATAAATCGGGGGGGGGGGGGATTTATTTATTTATTTATTTATTTATTTTTTAAATCATGATTTTTTTCCAACTCTGCTACTAACACAGCATAAAGTTCAGAACTTTTATGTGAATGAGTTTTGAAATATTTATAAGGTTTGCTTTATGTTTTAAAAATTCCTTACACAATAGTATTTAGGGGCTTTTACTGGCAACATGAAGTGTTAAATATTTGGGTATTAGCAGTTATTGATTATATTTTTTGATTATTTATGTTTAAGAAATCTCTAATTTCTTGATAATTATTTAAGGTAGTACTTTATTTACATATTTCTCTATTCCAATGTAAACTTTTTAAAGCTATCAACTGATTTTTATTAGACACCTTGAGATTTATTCATTGATTACAGAAGTAGTTTGTATAAAATGCCATACAATGTAAATCAAATTTTCTTCCTATAGATGCTCGACAAATGGAACTATTAATGATTGAATTGCAAAAAATTCAGTGTAACTACAGGACAAGACATAGTTCTCCAGGTAAAACTTGAGAGATAATCTTATGAGGATACTTTTATTACTACTATCCACTAAGAACCTCAAATCATAAATATCCATTATTTGTTTGAAATTTATATTTCAAATGCTACATCTATCTATCAGAATTGTGTTATGTACACTCAGTAAAATCTCAGATTCCTCAAAACTGTAAAATTTAGCTCTTTTTGTTTACAAACTTTGAAAAAATTTAGGGTTTTTTCATGTAATTTTATATACATCTATCAAAATTTCCATTACAGTCATCTCTATCAATGATTTTATTATAAAGAAAAAAACTAATATTTCGTTTGATTTTTCAATTTTTATGTTATACATTATTTTATAAAATGGACATACTTAATTATGATGCAAGTTTTTAAATTGTTATAAAATTTATTTTAATATTGTTTTGAGGTTATCTAGCATGTTAACCTTCATTGTTAGGTTTTTGTTATTTTGGTTTGGTTTGTTTGGAGAGCTACATTATACCATTTTGCTCATGAGGGCTAATGAGACCAGGACCTACTCCATAAAACCAATTCTGAGCAGCTACAAACATCCATGGCATATGAACTCATATGGTACTAAAGAGCAGCATTGTACCATTTGGCCATTGTTTGGCTATTTTGTTATTTTCAAAAGCATTGAGTAGTAAATGTGTATTTATTAAACTGATATTTATGCTGATATTTTATATCTTCTTGTTTAGTTTTTCAATAAATATAAGATTCATTTAAAATATGATATTGGTAATTGATAACATTTTGATGTAGTCAGAAAACAGAAAATACTGTAAATTAACAATTAATTTATCAAATAATTTTTTATTAGTATTCTAGGATAGTACATATATTTCTGCATACATGATCATTTTAGTTTTAAATTAAAAAAGAAAAATATCATTTTTTTAACTCAACAATAAATTATTTTTAATTTAAACTTTTTTTATAACTTTTAGAAAGACTTTATTTTTTACTGATCTAGAATTAGACAAAAAATAAACTGAATAATTTAATGATGATTTCATTACAAGGGTCAAATTTAATTAAGTTAGTGAGGTTCTTTCCCATGCAAACAGAATTTTTTTTAAATAAAGATAGAATTTCCATGTAATTTGTATAAAATTTGTACAAATAAAATAAAACTTTTATTTGCAAATATTTGTATTATGCTTAAAATTTAAGGGACCTTTTCATTCTTCAGAACCCTTATTTTTCTTATTAGTGGGTTCCTGAGACTCTGGTTAGAGATAGTTCAATGTGAACACTGATATATACAGACATATATATCACCAAAGGTTTAATGTTATCACTGATATCAGTAATTTGTGTTTTTGTTGTTCATAAGTTTAAAAAGTTATAACTATTTACATTTATAATTTGTTTGTTGTGTAAAATTGATAAAGTGTTCAATGCAGCTTATATACATATTTAATCTTTTTGATTTTATCAGATATCAAATCTAAAAAGTGTAAACAGAAAATATTAATATTTATTTATTTGTAAAATTACTATGTAAATACAATATTGCACCTCAGTGTTCAAGTTTATTTCAGATTTTAATGTTTGTACTATGTTGATATTTTTGTGAATTATTTTTAAATCATTGGTATTAGATTGTTACCTATACCATTGTGAAAATTTATTTTGTTGAAATTTTCAAATCCTGTTTTGTTTTTTTCTTTTTTAGTAGAGGTACTTATTGATGATGCATTCCTAATTTTTTACATGAGATTTGCTTGAGTACCCTGTGGTTGAGATTTCACTGTTTGTACTCCACAAACTGCAAATAATATATTCCCTCCTATCAGGTGCTTGAACTTTTAGAAAAAGTTTTAAAATATTTTAGGCAATTTTTCTGTAAAATTTTGAATTGTTTCTTTTATACATATATACAGCCTCGCTACATGTTTTCTTCTTATCTCGCTTTTTTAGGAATTTACTCTAAACCAGTAGGTATTAAGTATATGAAAAATAGCCATTCCCAATTTAATCTCTGCATATGTTTAATATTCTCTCCAAAGGTTCGAAAATGTAGCTTTAACATTTAAGTCCTTATCTAGTCATGTCTTTTAATCTTGACATCCAAATATGCAATATATTTTGTTGCATCATTTACAGTTTTACAGAAAATTTTATCTACTTAAAATATGTACAGTGGTTTCTTGACTTACTAGTTTAATTTGCTCCATGTTGGGGCAACTAATTCACATTAGTTGTATGCAAAATAATTTTTTCCTGGTGAAATAGTATTCATCTCTTCCTGAACTGTATATCTGAAGAATCTGTCCTTGGAGAGTTCTAGTCTGATCCAGGCCTGCCAGACCATTTTATTGAGACCATATCTGTTATCTTGAATGCATTTTAAACCTGAAAACCTGAAAAAGCCCTTCCAATGCTAATGTGTAGCTGGAGCTGCCATAAACTACCATTGCAATCAATACAAATAAACAATTTTATTAACCCGCCCCCCCCCCCCCCCCCCCCCCCCTCCCCCCACCCCCCCCGCCCCCCCCCCCCCCCCCCCCCCCCCGCCCCCCGTAAAAAATATATATGTTTCTTATCCAATCTTTGTACAGTTTCAAAATTATTTAAAATAAGTTCAATGTCAATCTCAGAAATAGGGAGTGTGTTTGTCTTAATTGTGAATTCTTAAGAATGAGTGAAGTTGATTATCTTGAAAAAAGAATTTGGTTGCTGTGACTAAGTGACTGAACATGTATTGAACTGAAATTAACCAACATTTATTTTTGGTTCAGCTCCAATTTTCATTCTAACCAAAATAACTGATTTTCTGGTTTTCAGATTTAAATTTGAAACTATGGTGTTAGATACTTTTGAGTCAAGATACCACTGTATATTATAGCATAATAATGTTTGTCTAATTTCAACTTTATTTGAAGCATTCATTTTCACCTTGAATAACAAAATTCTTTTGGCAATTTATAATACCTATTAATTTATTGTATTTTTAGCAGCTATTCCCATTTATGATTTTATGTTTTTGATAGATTTTTATTGTTATTTGTTTCCAGTTTCAAGTCACATTTTTCTGCCTTTCTTTGTGTATGCTTTGTGATTTAACAAAGCATTGTTCATTAAATTTTCATAGCGATCTTGTTAGTAGTTGAGTGATATCTGGTCTAATAGATATATCTTTTGAAGTAGTATGAAAATAGCTATGATATAATGAAGATACTATCCTATTACAATAGTATGCTTTTAGTGCTAGTGACTACTTAATATGAGAACATTTGCTTTTTTAAATCCACTCGTTATTATTGAATACTGTTATTACTATTTTTATTTATCTCTGAACTTACCACAGTGGATCAAATTACCATTTTTAAACTCTGGCAAAAATTTTTATATGCAATGATATCGCCATTTGACTTTATTACTTTTATTATAGTTTTCATCCAACTTATTTTTCAACATTTGTTCTTTTCTTTTTGCTGGGTAATATATGCTACTAGACTAACCTGTACAAGAAGTTTAAACCTTTGTACCAGAATATTTCATTAATTGCAAATCTAATATAATTTAAGCATAGAGAGCAGTAGTAAGCGAACAGCATTTTTAAATGCAAACTGAATGAGGGGACAGAAAGGCAATGTCTGTTGCTTTTCTGTCACCTCACTACTCTCCATTTACAAGTCACTGAGTTCTCTTGTATTGAGAATGCTGTTGCTGCTTTACATTGGGAAATATATGCAACTAAACTTACCTATACATAAAGGTAAAACCTTTGTGTCAAATCTAATGTAATTTAAGCATAGAGAGAGGTAGTAAGCAAACAGCATTCTTAAATGCAAACTGAGTGAGGGGACAGAAAGGCAATGTCTGTTGCCTTTCTGTCTCCTCACTCACTCTGCATTTACAAGTCACTGAGTTCTCTTCTGTTGCAGCTTTGCATTGGAAATGTGTGCAACTAAACTTACCTATACATAAAGGTAAAACTTTTGTGCCAGAATAAAACGTAAAAT
Source organism: Pardosa pseudoannulata (assembly GCA_032207245.1). Taxonomy (NCBI): domain Eukaryota; kingdom Metazoa; phylum Arthropoda; class Arachnida; order Araneae; family Lycosidae; genus Pardosa; species Pardosa pseudoannulata. Next base: position 92,080,486 of record CM063511.1, on the reverse strand, counting down.
GCAAAGGCCCTTTAAAGTACAAATAGATGGATAAAGCATACAGACATCCTTTTCACTGATTTGAGCAAATAACATTCTCAATGTAAAGTGTGGTAACAGAATACCAATGACTGTTGCCTTTCTGTCTCCTTCCTCAGTTTTCATTTACAAGCTATGAGTTCTTTCATACTGAGAATACTGTTATCTCAAAACAGTCTCTATTTCCTTGCTCAATCTGCTTTCACAAGCAATTGAGTTCTCTAGCACTGAGAATGCTGCTCACTCAAAGCGGTCTCTGTTTTTTCACGTCAGTCTCCTCGTACAAACCACTGGGTTCTCTTGCATTGACAGGGTTCCCACGGTCTTTAAAGGTCTTTAAGAACTCCTTAATTTTAGCTTTCATTTTTAAGGGCCCTTAAAACTACTTAATTTTTGTCAAAGGTCCTTGAAAACACCTTAATTTTAAAATTAGAACGCAATCAATTTCTCCACCAACGAGATCTGCTGCCATGTGATTTCCTATCAGTTTTCTTATATAACAGTTTTTTTCTCATTTACTTATTTGACAAATAAATAATCTTTCATTTACTTAAAAGGTTTACAGTTTAAAGTCAGCTGCCCTTTCTTAATAACTAACAGTCATGCAGATTTTAACTAAACGAAGCATGGATTGTGGGGGTTTGTAGATATTTCAGTTACTTATAGAAGTTTAATTTTCCTTGCATTCAATGCAATAGAAAAGTCTAAAACATTCTTCTTTTCCAGGCAAAATTGGGTATAATCAGCTAGTATATATGTATATGTATATATATATGAATCATTTTTAAACCCTCAAAAAGTACTGTTTATAATATTGTTTTTATTCATAATTTATTTTTAGTTTGATCACTCAAACTTTATATGTACATTTTTCAAAATTAGTTTTTGTCAAATAGATTTATCTTATATTATTTTTTAGGCATTTTTAAAAGCATAATTCTGAAATATTGTAGAGCATTTTTTGAACATGCCTTGTCTGGTTTATAATCATTAAAATATGTTCCTCAGGAAATAGGGTTTATGCGTTATGTCATGTATTTCAAGTAGGTCCTTATAAAAGGTTACTTTGGTCCTTAAAAAGTCTTTAATATTTGTTTTGGAAAAAGAACGAGAACCCTGATTGAGAATACTTTGAACTTTACATATGTTGGCTTTGTATTTTATGTTATAGACTAACCTACCATGGCTTTTAGGTGACATGGTCATATGACCCTTGATTTCTAAATTGCCTAATTAGGTGGCAATCTCTTTGTTTGGCTCTACTGCCATTTACCAGATTGAGTGATAAAATCCTTTTTTGTTATTGTATCAAAATTTTGCTATATTTCATTATATTCATACTTACTGAATGTTAGATTTCAGTTTTAGGTTGATAGTTTCAAATTATAATGCTGTTTTATGAATTGGTTAATAATTCTTGTTTCCTGATTGTGTTGATATTTCCTGCCACAAGTATGTTGAGAAATCCAAGATACTTCAAGTTATTAAAGAATAATGACAAATTTTTACTACACTGACATAATAAAACTTTACTTTTAGAAATGGGTCATTTGATCTACTGTGGTAGAAACAGTTATATATTATACTTCAGTAGGATTGGTGTTAATTTGATAATAAGATTCATTTGTAATGAGTATGGTAGTTATACCAAATAGTTTTAGAAAGACTATTTGCTATTGAGAATAAACTATCTCTGCTTTATTTTACTTCTTGCTAATGATCAAGCCTTTTTATCATCTAAAACTATCAAAATAAAGTTTCAAAATTATCAAATTACTTCTCTCTAAAATGAAAATCTATGATTAGGTTTGGTCTTCAGTAGGAGTTTTATTTTCAGCTTTTGATTTATCATTTAGGATCTTATAGTTATTGCTGATGTACATTAATTTTTCTACAGCCAGTTACTTAAAACATACCACTTTTTAATTTTTTTCTAGTTTCTTTTCTTTCTTTTTTTCTAAAAGTATTTTATGGTACCTCAGGTTTGGCTCTAGGTGGTAGGTGAAGTAGGTGACTGCCAAATTTGGGAGCAGCAAAACCACCTGAACTAGAGTTCAAAATAAATAATATATAAAAATATAAATAAAATAAAATAAATACAACTCATAACTACTATATTTAGTATATTTTTGTACTAGTTTGGTTTATTTTTTAAAGTACATGTATATTATCTCTGAAAGTAGATATTAGTTTTCATTTGTGTTTTCATTTTTGTCAGGTCATTAAAAAGATAAATTTTGCTTTTGAATAACATATTTTTTTGCAAGTCTATATTATTATGATTTTCTTGATCATATTATAATCATTTTTCTTAACATTATTCTTTTGTAATTTTGGTAGGGTTTGTTTTCTTTTAAAGTTTTTTATGTCTGGTGAACACCATTTTCTGGTTTGCCTAAGGGGACAAAAATGCTAGAGCCAGTCCTGGTCACCTATGTCATTAAATGTGCTTTTTTTCTGTTGTACGCACTCTTATTATATCTCTTTTTTTAAGATAATCAAAAAATAGTCAATATTAAAAAACTTACACTTTTTTTTTTTACTATCCCTGTATTCACCTAATATCGTCATCTTCAGTGTATCTTTATTTCGTTCCTATCATTTATGGAGTTTCATTTTTGAAGCTACACAGCTCAATTCAATAATGATTAGCTTTATAAATATATGACTTTCAGGAACGTTATTTTTTGTGATAGATTATATGTTTATATTTGCTTTGTTGATACATTTTTATAATACATTGTTTTTATTATTTTTGATGAATATATGGTTTCATTGTTCTTATTTATCATATTTATAGTTATTTATTATATAATTATATATATTTATTATAGTGGTCACATGTATGCTTGTTTATAGACATTCTTTCTGTCTTAACACTAGAAAGATGGGAGCAGTCATTTTGATCGAAAATAAATTCCAAAGTTTCATATATCCCTTGTTTATTCTTTGATTTGCAATGTATCCACTGACTTTTCTTAAATATCCATTAAGTATGTATAGTTAAAAGATTACTTACTTTCAGTCATTCTTATGAAAATTTGAAATGTATATACCTAGTAAATTTGACTAGAGTCATTTTGATCTCAGAACAAATATCTCAGCCTATGTTGTGTTTTGTTTAGTTTTCTGTAATATTGAATAGTATTTGATGGGGCAAAGTATAAGCAAGAAGGAGTGGATTTGAAATGCTTGCTTATCACATGCAATTAATTTTACAAAAATAAATAAATAATGATGAAAAAGGATACAAATGGAGGATCAATGAAAAAAACTACTGACAATGTGCAGTTATTTTTGTAAAAGCACCTGCTTTATGATGACATATATAATTATTTTGTTGTCATTGACCTGTTATAGGAATATATTTTCATTCTTGATGTTGTGAATTCTTGGTATAAGTAACCTCTCAGATAAACAAATTTTACACATTTTATAGAGGTATCAACAAAATCTGCTTCTTGCAGATTGCTTGTACAAGTCAACACTCTAGATTCATCAGCTGTTAAAGATTGGGTAATTTATATATAAACTACTGACATAAAAATCAAGCATTGAGATTACATTTTGAATTTATTTGGCGAACTCCATAAAAATAGCATTTTCTCCACGAAATTTCTACTTTATAATTTTGCTCCACATGCACATGATGCCTATTATTATCTTAAGCTGAAAGCATAAATAATGTCAAATAAATCAATAATCACATTAACACTATAATTTTTTCTGATTTCAAAATGTCAGTTTGTGTTCTTATACAAGCAAAATGATAAAGCTGAGTTTTGTAGATACTATAAAAAAAATAATATAAGTTCATTAAACTGTGATATTTATGTTGTAAAATGTATCAATTTTAAAACTAATTATTCTATGTGATATAAATTTAAATGTGTGTAATTAAAGAAAAATTCTTTTACTTATCATATTTTATAAGTAATAGTTTCTGTTCATATTGTACATTCATAATATTATAAATAAATCATAAGCTGGCCAGGAAATTAATGTAATGTAAATCTTAATTTTTATAATTAAACATATTTAAAAGCTTGATTTTTGTTTTAGAAAGCTTGAAAAGGTGTGATTTTTGGACACTTAAAGACAGCAGTCAAAATGACAACTTGTCATCTTTCTAGTATTGAATAGAAAGTCAGTACTTATTTATTATTTTAATTTAGTTTTCTATAATAAAAGGATGTATTTCAAGTTTTTAGTGATGAGCACTTGTATAAAAAAATGCTGTGTACGAAACTGGAAGAAAGTAGTGAAAGTTACATTATTTTTCTATTAAAATTTCTGGAAGAATTTAGCTAAATTTTAGTTTGTACAATCTTGTTTCATTTGCTCTTTAACTCTCTGACTGTTGAGGTCTGAAATAAAAAATGTCTGTGTCTTTCTAATTGCATTAATTACACTAAATTGCATCCTGATTATAAAGGAGCATGAAATAATAAAGTCCTAATTTAAAGGAAGAAATATAAGTTTGTTTTATTTTAGAATCACAATTTACAAACCATCTACGTGTATTTTAATCAAAAAGAGTGACATAAAGTTAATCTGTACAAGTTCAATTGTCAGAGGGTTATTTAACTCTTTTTGCTATCATAAATAAATCATCCTGATTGTATGCAGTTATGCGAAAGTGTTAAATTGATAAGTAGTTAAAGAGATTTGTAATTAGAAGTTTTGGTTTAATTTTGCAGTAATTTTACTGCAAAGTTGCTGAGCCAAAACTTAGTTTTTTATGGGATTCAGAAGCTGAGCTTATGTATCATTATCGAAAACCTATGAACTTGATCAAGCTTAAAATATAGTTACTTTTCAAAGAATTATAGGGAATTCCATATTTAAATAAAGACTCTATTTTTTATGAGTTATCGCTACTTAATATTCATTGTTAGTTCTTTGAGAGTTCGATTATTCACGTTTTCTTTTGTCTAGATGAAAAGCATATAGCTTGAATGACTTTGTAACTTTGTAATGACTTGTGTATAAACTTTGAAAAAAAAAAGAAAAACTTGTACCGCATGACAACTTTGAAGGCTTTTATATGAGTAAATTGTCCTGTTGAAACTAAGTGCAGTGTTTATAATATATAATTGTTCATGTAGAATAATTTTCATTCCAGAACTATTTAGTATAGTTCTTATTTATAAGAAATTATATGTTTATTTATCACAAGATGTATTTATTCACTGTTTTTGTTCATTTATATTTTAACCTATGCTTCTAGTAATCTGTGATATGACATTCTTTTTACTTAAGCTCTTTATTTGAGATATATTTATTATGTACTGAGTCTCTGGTTTTAAAGTATGTGGTATTTGTATTATTTTATACCTCTAAGCATGTTGTTATACTTGTCAGAATAAATATATTTATAAATCTCTTTTTATAATTTTTTTTACGATCTCTACATCAGTATAAAATATCATTATTGATAAAACTGACACAAAGTTAATCAATATGTAGACTGAGGTTCTAGTATTCTTTCGTACTAGAAGATTACATGTCATGGTATAAAAACTAAACTCCTTGACGCAATAGCCCCTAGGGGGCCAGGGCCTACGGTACCAATCTCTGTTTATGTGACCAAGGGCCCTGGGGTGTGAAGCATATGTTCCGGCTAGGTGGTCAATCTTAGGTGGTCAGTTATTCAATACTGCAAATGAAAACAAAAAATAAATTTTTATTATGGGACCAAGTAAAGAAATTTAAAATATTGCCTTTGTAACTATATTTTCGTATTCATTACCAACATCAAGTTAAACTCTGTTTAACCCCCCCCCCCAATATTAACAAAAGGTGGAATTTTCAATCTTTAAATTATTTAAAAAGTAGTTAGTCATAAACATGAAAATATAAAATCAAATTTTTTTTATTGGATTAATGTATTTCTTGGATGTGAGATCACAGGGAATTGTTTATGAGTCAGCAACATGTCTGAGCTATTATATTAGTAATTAAAGAATCAGTAATTTTGTTAAATTTTGTTAGTGTTAAAAAGAAATAGTTACTGTTATATCATTATTGATAAAACTAAAAAATTATAAGTATTATGGTTAAAAATGCTTTAGAGTAACTTAAAATTCTCAATAATTTTTTTTTTTTTTTTAACTGATGTATAAAAAATTTTGAGTTAATTTAGGAGGAAAAGTTTTTTAAGTTTAAGAAGTAAAATTAAAGATTCACGATGTTGAAGGAATGAGAGAAAACGTATTTTCATTTATTAAATATTTATTTTCTCATCCCTCAACAGATGGCCCTACTATTGCAGGTTTAAAATTAGACACACATCTCAAGAAAACAAGTGGTTATTTAAATCAGTACTCGCTAAACTTGCGAATCTTGTTAAATTTTGTTAGTGTTAAAAAGAAATAGTTACTGTTATATCATTATTGATAAAACTAAAAAAATTAGAAGTATATTCATTAAAAGTGCTTTAGTGTAACTTAAATTCCTGATGAATTTTTTAAATTAATGTATGGAAAATTTTGAGATAATTGGGAGTAAAGGAGGAAAAAAAGTTTTTTAAAGTGTAAGAAATAAAAGTTCATTATGTTGAAGGAAGGAGAGAAAACGTATTTTCATTTATTAAATATTTATTTTCTCATCTCTCAACAGATGGCCCTACTGTTGCAGGTTTAAAATTATACACACATCTCAAGAACTAGAACAAGTGATTCTTTAAATCAGTGCTTGCTAAACTTGCGAATCTTCTGGGTAAATCCTTGTATGAGCTGTTTTTGTTTAATTTTTTTTTTTTAAGGACAAGAAATAAGAGCTTTTTTTCTCAAATCTTACATTTATTGCATGCAAAGAAACATTTTTAGTAAATCTGTGGTCGCTAATAAAGTTTATAAAGCTTCTGAGCAAATTCTATTGTTAGTTTATTTATTTATTTTTTTAATTAATTTTTTTATGAGGACCAGGGTCTGATTAAACCACCGGCCAACTGGGCCTTGGCCCTGGGCCGCCTAAAATTTGGTACTTAATTATTAAATTTTAAATAATTTAATTAACAAAATTTGAAAATGTTTTTTGTTAATTCAAGTGATATTTCATGAAACCTTATTCAGAAATTAAATAAAACTTAGATACAATTGTTATTTGCTTAAGAATTATATTATTTTATTATTTTTTTCTCTTATTAATTTTGTCTTAAAATCTACGAATAGCTATTTGTTAATCTTACCTATGCTATTTTATTTTATTTTTTATATAAAAACTTAATTGCAAGTGTTACAGTTTACATCCTTGAGAATATACAAATTTTTAGACTGTAATACAAAGGTGTGTAAACATAAAAAAATTAATATAAACTTTCCTCCAAAAATATACGTTTGTATCCTCTTTTATAAACTTTTTTTTTTCCTTGAAAGGAGAGTAGGGGGGCCCCGAAAGACTACCAGGCCCTGGGCCCAACTTTGCATTGATCGGGCCCTGATAAAGACAAGTAATAAGAGTTTTTTTTTTTTTTTTTTTTTCTTTTCCTAATCTAACGTTTTTTATTGCATGCAAATATACATTTTTAATAAATTAGTGGTTGCTTGTGAAGCTTCTGAGCAAATCAAAGTGAGCTCTTTTTTTTCCTTTTTTTTTATTTGTTTAAGGACAAGAAATAAGAACTTTTTTAAATTTTACATTTATTTATTGCATATATACACACACACATATACATTTGTAATAAATAGAAAGTCAATTTTGATAAAATTGTACATAATGGGGAGAGTCCCAAACTGTGCACCACGCAAGGCGATTCTGGCCTCAGATAAATTTAAACAGACCAGATAGAATAAAAAAATATTTTGCGAAATACAATTCTTTATAGTTTGGAAGCCTTGAACAGTTATTTTTTATTATTTTAATTGAAATGTTAATCAATGCAAATATTTCATTATTCAGAAGAATCGATTAATGTCTTGGGATTTGATTTAATGAATACCCAAAGGAACAGCGGTAGGCGATGTAGACTACTTCCTATGGCGGCAAATGTTGACCGGAGAAGCAAGGGTTTAAGTGTATTTGATCTGGTGGTGGAAAAAGTTTTGCCCTTACTATATAGGAAAAGAAGGAAAGCCCAATTGAAATTTTAGAACTAGTTTTATATCTCGATTTTGCACCAAATCATATTATTGCTTTAGGAATTTAACTTATATATATATATAACTGTGGCAAACAGAAATAAGAGTTCATTAAAATTAAAGTTATATCTATCAACAATTTATCACTTTTAATAGTATTTTTTTCGTGAGGTAAAGGGCGGCATTTTACATTTTTGTCTGAGGAGGAAAAAAATGGTAGACCCAACCCTGCTAGAAGCCAAATATTTTCAAAGCTTAAAGAAGTTTTGAAGATAAATCAGCGATTTAAAAATTAAAGTCATACAGGAAACGAAATCTTAACCCCAAATTAGCTAACCTAAGTATGACACTGCGATCTACCAGAAATTGCACCCAAAATCAGGATCATCACCGTCATAGGTCAACATAATTCTATTTTTAGACTTAATGTCAAGTCCATGGTGCTTTTCCCCCTATATTTAAAAGTTATGTTGTTTTTGTTTGTTTTTTTCTGTAGCACCCATAGTTTTGTATTTTTGTTCTATTTAATAAATAAGATTGTATGTCCCGCAATTGCATCTACAGTTTTGTTCCAATCTCGATGAAATTTTGCACACTAGGAATTCTTGATGAGAGAAAGGTCACTGTCTACTTTCCGTGGGAATTATATTAACGGAGACTAATTAAAGCTTTCAGAGTTCTTATTTCTTTCCCCTTTAAAAAGTGTACTTTCTAGCGATGCTCTACGAAACGGCGCTCGACGATGTTTGCCGAGAGTTTCAGACATTTTAAAATTCCTATCTGTTCGTTCAAGAAGGAGTTACATTAAAATTACAGACTGAATTATATAGCGCAATTATTTCTCCGTCATAAAATATGATAAAAAATAGCGATGTCCTACCAGGTCAAATATCTATTAAGTGTTGAAAAGTAATGGTCGTGAATAGACATGTAATACATTAAAAATTTAACCTAATTTATCTAATTCAAAGGCATCTCATTTTTCCAATTTAAACTATATATTGTTATGAAGAAAATCAACTCAGAACGCAACCTCGCCGATTTTCCCATCAATAAAATTTGAACTTGCATTTTTACTCGTTTGTTTTTTATTTCCGAAATATCACAGGTTTCGTAAGACGCAATCGAACCTTGGGGCTGAGTTTGCAATTTTGAGTGACCAACGTTCCGGCTAACAAACCACACGTATGTGGAATTTTCAATTTGTCTGGGAAAGGGCGTTTTGTCTCGCTCTAGGGTTGTCGCACTTCTATCAGTTTGCTGGCAACTATCTAAGCAGACTAACTGCAGCCACCCATCGTGAAGTCCGTCTTACTACACACACACATAAATATATAGATAGATAGGTGTAATATATATGTATATATATATGTATTATGTATTGCATATACAGATAGAGCCAGGGCTAATAAGTGTGTAGTGCGTACATGCATGCAGAAGGGCCGATAGAATATTTACTAGGTGTATGCATTAATAGGGGCGGCCAAATACTATATTGCACGCAGAAATAGGTTTGGTTTGGATCATTACGGTCAACTTTTTTGAAACACAAGAGTAATTAGGTCGGGGCCTACTCCTTAAAGCCGATTCCGAACGGCTACGAACATCCATGCCACAGTGGGATTCCAACCCACGAACTCCGGTACCATGATCAACACTCTCCCCATTAGGCCATCGGTCATAATTTCAGTCTATGCACCTGCCAAAAAGGTAAATTTATATGCCTTGTTCAAAAATTCATAAAGAGTCGATCCAAAAGGTAAATTTATAAATAATGGAAATTACCTGAAAATTTTATAGATTGTTTATAAGATTTCCTTTTACCTATTCTCAAAAGGAAAACTCGTTCTAACAAAACAAAAAAGTTCAAGTAATTTTTAGCGATGTCTAAAATGAGACGCTGGGCATTAAAGGGTTATATCATAATATAACCCTTTAATGACTGTAGGAATACTTTTACACTCACGGTATGTAGATGTAATTCGTTAAATTTTGAATGTCTGAAAAACTCTTTCATTTTTTTCTTTTTGTTCAATCCCATACGATAATGACCATACTTTGAATAATAATTTTAATAATTGAATAAGAATTTAATTATTAACTACTAGCATAAAACCCGTCATATGACGGGATCAGTAAAAATTTTAATTTTCTAGAATTGTAAAGTACCCTATAAAACAGGTAAAAAAATGGTTTGTTTTTTGTGTTTTGTTTGTCCAAAATTTAACGAAGCGATTGCAAACTGTGTGGTTATGTAAACAATAACAAACACACAAACGAACAAACTACTTAATTTTCAAAGATATATAATTAAAGCGCTAGATATTTATTAGTCCATGAAATAGACTCCTAGACTTTTATGAAAAGAATTTGTTGTTAATACCGGCGATAAAATTTTCATTGCAACAAAAGATAATCAATGATTAAATTTAAAATTATCCCATATGTACCTAATCTATTATTTAAGCTAAATATTTTTATATTTGGCTATTTTGAAAATTATTTACTATTTTTGAAAATTATTTACGTCATATCTAAGTGCAGTGATAAAACAGCTGAAAATAATGCAGACGATATTTGAACAATTTAAAATAAGAAATGATTAAATGAGAGGTTGTTTTTACCTATTTATTAGTGATAATTTGATAAATTTAATCACCTGCTCTTAACTGGGGAAAATAGGGTTTGAAATAATGGCATCAAACGTTTGAAAGGGGGAAGGGGCGTATTTCGAACGTTTTAAAGACTACATTATTTTTCGCTGTGACATGAAGCATATTTATGCCAATTTATTTTAGAATCGGATCGACAGTTTAGTAGAAGATAAACTTCACTGGCTTTGAATTTTGCTAATCTTAACTCATCAAGAATCCAATATGGATGCCTCTATCCATTCCAGGTCCAAACGCTTCATCAATTCAAGGACAGACGGACAGATAACTTAGGCTATTGTTATATAAGAGATTCTTCAATGATTACGTGTAAAATTTTATGTAGGAAAAACTTTTAAAAAATCATTTGTGAAGTGCGCAGGCAATCGGAAAAATTTGAGATCTACTGCCGCCAATACACAAAATCCATGCCAGCTGCTTTACTGGCTATGTTATAGCATTCCGGAATATCGAGTTAATTTGCAAATCGACTTCTAGAAATATCTACATTCTGTTTGTAATTGTATACAGTAGAATTTTGAAAACCACTGCTGTAAAGAATGCAATACCCAGGCCATCTGCGTCACCAACCACTTCCCACATTATTTCAGAACATTAAGTTAATCTGCAACTCGACACCCAAAATATCTCCGTAGCATTCTGCTTGAAACTTTCTGTACAGTAAAAATTTGGGAATTCTTCTTCCTCTGTAGCACTACAGTCTTCTATAGGCCAAGGCTGTCTCTAAAAGTTTCTTCAATCTGGAACCATCCGCCGCCACACTTCTCCACTGGTTGATTGCAATTTCACGCAGCGTTTTGTCAGCCATATCAATCCACCTGGTGTTTGGTCTACCTCTTTTCCTTTTTCCATCAACTTTTTGAAATGTAACTTTTTTTTGTAGAGTCTAAGTCATTGTATCTATAAATGTGCCCCAACCACCTTAATTGATAGATCTTTATAGTTTTCACAATATTTAGTTGTCCGAATTTAAAGTATGGTTCATTATTATAAAGGATTCTCCATACACTATTTTCTTTAACTGCTCCAAATATTTTTCTTAGTATTTTTCGTTCAAATGTTAATAGCTTATTTTCCTCAGATTAGTTGATAGTCCAACCCTCGCTTCCATGCATAATTATTGGCTTTACTAAAGTTTTATAAAGATTAATTTTGGTTTTTATGCCTAAGTGTTTTGTTTAAAGTGATTTCTCAGTCCGTAATAACATTTATTTGCCATATTTAATCTGTTCCTAATTTCAATAAAAATTTGGGAATAATAATTTTAATAATTGAATGAGAATTTGATTATTAACTATTCTTCAATCATTACTTGTAAAATTTTATGTAGGAAAACTTTGAAAAACATCATTTTTGAAGTACGCAGACAATCGGAAAAATTTGGGATCTACTGCCGTCAATACACAAAATTCGTGCCAGCTGCTTCACTGGCTATGTTACAGTATGCTACAGTAATTTTAATAATTGAATGAGAATTTAATTAATAACTATTCTTCAATTATTACTTGAAAAATTTTATGTAGGAAAAACTTTATCAAGCATATATATGCCAATTTATTTTAGAATCGGATCGATAGTTTAGGAGAAGATAAATTTTACTGGCTTTGTATTTTGCTAACCCTAACTTATCAAGAATTCAACATGGATGCTTTTATCTATTCCACGTCCAACAGCTTCATCAATTCGTGGACAGACGGACAGATAACGTATGTTATTATTATATAAGAGATTCTTCAATGATTACTTGTAAAATTTTATGAAGGAAAAACTTACTAAAACATCCGTTGTGAAGTACTCAGACAATCGGAAAAATTTGAGATCTTCTGCAGTCAATACACAAAATCCATGCCAGCTGCTTTACTGGCTATGCTACAGTATTCCGGAACATCGAGTTAATTTGCAAATCGACGCCCAGAAATATCTAAATTCTGTTTGGAATTGTATACAGTAGAGTTATGAAAACCACTGCTGTAAAGAATGCAATACCCAAGCCATCTACGTCACCAACCACTTCCCATATTATTTCGGAACATTAAGTTAATCTGCAACTCGACATCCAAAATATCTCCGTAGCATTATGCTTGCAATTTTGTGTACAGTAAAAGTTTGGGAACCATTGCTGTAAAGAACGTAATAGCCAGGCTATCTGCGTTACCAACCGCCTTGCACATCATTCCGGAACACCAAGTTCATTTGCAACTCGACACCCAAAATATCTCTGCAGTATTCCGCCTGTGACTTTGTATACGGTAAAAGTTTATGAACAACTGCTGTAGATACTTAAAATCCATACCATCTGCATTACTAACCACGTCAAACAGCATTCCTGAATCGAGTCTATTTGTAATCCAATATACCAATTTTTTGCAAAGTCACGAACTACTATAATGCCCTTCCCATTCATTTTCAAGTTTACAACAGCCAATAGACAAACAATAAACTACCCTTCCGTTTGAAACTAAAGCCAGAATTGTCATAAGTTGAGATGTGCCCTACTGCGTGAAATCGCCTTATACGCAAAAATATTGGTATCACTTCACCTGTAATTTTTTTTTTGTATAACTTAAAACTTTGGCAACATTCAGTATTTTGCTACACAGTTTCTGAGAAATTCACGAATTTACCCACGTAGGGATAATTTTAGACATGAGTGTATACATAAATTGTATGAGTGTAATTTTTATTTTCTAGTGTTATATCCGGGTTATTAGATACTTGATACTTGTAAAGCATTAATATATAATGTACTAAAACTATAGATATTATATATCTGTGACTAAAGTAGATAATTATATATATATATATATATATATGCAATAAGATGGACTTCACGATGGGTGGTTGCAGTCATGGCCTATAAAAATGACACCGTTTTGGCTAAAGACCTTTATTAAGATAACGTTGGAGGACGGGTTCCCACTTCATCATAGGGACAGGACCTACGGAGGGATCAGCTAGCATGAAGTTATATGTAAAAGACCCTTAACACCTGGGTCAGTATCTCAGTCAAATTCTGTAGGTAAATCTGCGTCCGACAGCGATAATCTCCTTTTTGTTTGGAAATGTCCTAAATTGTCCGCTAGGAAAATGTAGAGTTATAATTGGTCAGACCCCTTCTCTGAGGGCATAAACTGTAGCTCCAGGTCAATTTAGGATAAGGGTTAAAAAAGGTAATGCAAAAGGACGCGGGAATTTTTAGCCCTTGACTTAAGTTTTGAAAACCCTTGAGAATTTTACACACACACACACACACACACACATATATATATATATATATATATATATATATATATATATATATAAAGTCATACAAATAAAGAACACTAAAATCAGGAACATAAAATTAAAACATAAAGATGCAGATTTTAATAACCAGTTCATCCTAATTTTAGTATTCCTAATTTCATATGAATAACTTAAAATACAAGAAAAGAGAAATGTATAATATATAGATTTCACACAAGAAAATTTATTTTGTTAAAGCACCATTGGAGCTACCAATAAATTGTGTAATCTATCGATGTATCAAATAGCTAAATAGGAACTAACTAAACTGATATATGATAAGTTCATAAAATATTATCCCTTATAAGTTATTTGGGTCCATATAAATATGATATATTCAAATTTGAAAAATATATATACACTATATTTGTTAAATTAATATTCATAATTATACGCACAAATGCAGAAGGATTAATTCGAAGGCAGATGTATAAAGTCATAGAAATCCAGAAAACTAAAATAAGAAACATAAATTAAAAAACATTGCCCAGATTTAAATAGCCAATTCATACTAACTTTATATACTAATTTCATATGAATAACATAAAAAACTATAATATATAGATTTCGCGGAAGTAATAAATGAATAGATAGATAGATATGCATACACACACACACACACATACATATATATATATATATATATATATATATATATATATATATATGTGTGTGTGTGTGTGTGTGTGTGTGTGTGTGTGTGTAATGTAAAAATTTAATACTTTAGTCTTAATCTACAATTAATAACTCCTATATTAAAAAAACCACGAAATCCGCGATTTCGTCATCTTCTTAGTAGCGTCTTGGCGTTAAACTCTTTTGTCTTAGAAAAATCTCCTTCCTGTTGGTGAAATTAACTAACCATCCAACTTTGCTGATAAAGCACATTACTTTTCTCACACCTGTGGCGTCCCCAACGTTTATAAAAGGCCACACGACCATTTTTTGAGAGTTTTTTTTTTTCTGTTGGACGTTGCTAAAGTTCTCTTGATAAATCGTATTCTTTTCGCCGACGACTACACCCCTTCGACCACGTTACATCCCGTATAGCGTAGCATGACATGCTACGCTATGTTTCATGTATATATATATATATATATATATATATATATATAAATTATTACTCTTTAAATCTCTTAACAATTCTCCTTTTTCCCCCTTTTTATTATTTGATATCTATTTTCCCAGCCACAAAATCTCAAAATTAAAAGAAGTGTTCGCGACTTGGATTCTCTGAATTCAGTTCTCTAAGCTAACTCTAAAATAAATGCTTTTTTTTTTTTTCGGTCTAGTCGCCACATTTTTCAGCGGTCCCAAGCGAATGTCTGACTTTTTCTACTGATCTAAGTTCCTTTTTACTGTTAAGAACGCTGACTAAGCTGCCAGTTTCTTGGGAATATTCTCCGTCATCTCGCTGTGGGGTCCCAACTAGTGTTTTCATGTATCATTCCCTTTTCTGCTTTTGCCAGATATCGTTTAGCTTGCATCTCAAATAAAATTAAGTTCCATGTTGGACTTTGTTGCTTCTTTCCATGGTGCCACGACTGCGTTTTAATTAGAATTCTCTTTGCCCAACAAGCTCGGGCAGTTAAAAATAATAAGGGCTAATATTGTGTAATCAGCAGATTAATTTTCGCCGTGTTACATATATATTTGTGTGTGTTTATAATATCTATCTATCTATCTATCTATCTATCTATCTATTATATATATATATATATATATATATATATATATATATATAGAGAGAGAGAGAGAGAGAGAGAGAGAGAAATATAGAAGATAGTTATAGTATATATATATAGAAGATATAGATATAGAAGCTAGATATAGATATAAATATAGGAGATATAGATATAAAAGATAGCTATAGATATAAGTGCTAGATATAAATATAGAAGATATAGATATAGAAGCTAGGTATAATATAGAAGATATAGATACAGAAGCTTAATCTAGATATAGATATAAATATAGAAGATATAGATATAGAAGCTAGATATATATATATATATATATATATATATATATATATAAATACAGAAGATATAGAAGCTAGATATAAATGTAGAAGATATAGATACAGAAGCTAGATATGGATATAGATATAGATATAAATACAGAAGATATAGAAGCTAGATATAAATGTAGAAGATATAGATACAGTAGCTATAGATATAGATATAGATATAGATATAAATATAGAAGATATAGATATAGAAGCTAGATATAGATATAAATATAAATATAGAAGATAAAGATACAGAAGCTAGATATAGATATAATTTAAATATAGAAGATATAGATTTCGAAGCTAGATATAGATATAGATATAAATATTGAAGATATAGATATAGAAGTTAGATAAATATGTAGATAAATATTATTGGATTTTTATAGCTATATAGATTAATAGATACATAGATGAGTATTATTGTCTTGGAGTCGAAATGGTTCCAACGGACGTTCTAGCTTTAAACTAATCTTTCTCTCTCTAAATTCAGAGTTACTGAAACAGGAATCTACTACTTATAGACAGTTTCGAAATACTACTAACATCCGTGATAGCAGCGAGATTTGATACCTTGGACTACGGAACCGAAAGGCAGTGTGCTACGATTTTGGCCATCACCGGCAGTAAAAGTTTTGTAACATCTGTTATAAAGCACGCAAAACCCATGCTAGCTGCGTTACTGGCTGCGTTACAGCATTCCGGAACTCCGAGTTAATTTGCAACCCGACACCCAGAATATATCGGCACTGCTCCCCCAGGAATTTCATATATGGTTAAAGTTTGGGAACCACTAGTGTATAGCACGTAAAACTCATGCCATCTGTGCTACTGGCCACCTCGCACAGCATTCCGGAACACCGAGAGTTAATTTGCAACCCGACACCCAAACAATCCCGGCAGCACTCCGCCCGTAATTTTGTATACGGCCCCTTCCGAAAACAAATCCCCGTTTTCTGTAACCGGAGCCATCGGCCCGAGCAACAGGAATGATTAGGGCGCGGAAACCCGATCCCGTAATGACGGCAGGTCCGGAGGAAACCGGAGAGCGAACGATTTAATAACAGTCCGGAGCCCCCGCTCGCGCTTTGTGCGCCCCGGACACAATCCGGCGAGTGCAGATTTTCGAAAGGGGGTGCTTTTTATTCCTTCGGATTTGGTGTGCTGCTTTTTTGCTTTTTTTACTTTTTTAACCGATCGGAAAAGCACGGAGCCTGTCGGATTCCCCGGGTAGAGGCATTTGGCGAGGAAGCGCTCGCCTTTCCAGCCAACGATTTTTAGACTAATAAGTAGCGGCATTTCGTCATGTTACCGTAGAAAAGTAAATAACATATGTAACGGCGAAAGCTACACGATGAAATTCTAGATATGAGTATAGGCATATAATAAATGTACACAAAATTATCTTTATATTAAGCGCGATAATCTTGTTTGCGCAAAATTTGTATGTATCGTGTTCACTTTATGTTCTGTAATAGAAGTAGAGTTTCATTATGTTATCGTGAATTGGAAGAAAATAAATAAGGGATGTAATAACAAAATATACACTTGAAATTCTTCTAAAGCTTAGGTTTATATTAAATATACATAAATTTATCTTTATAAATTTTAAACTAAAAATCATCGTATCTTGTTTATACAAATTCATTCATTTATAGTGTTTCACTTTATATATTATAAACATACATAGTAGTTAGAATTTCGTTATCTTATCGTGAATTGGAAGAAAATAAATAGCGGGTTTAATAGTGAAAGCTATACGATGAAATTCTACTTATGTGAATTTACTCATATAATTAATGTTTACAAAATTTATAATTAATGTTTACAGAATTATCTTTATTTTATATTACGCACGATCTTGTTGGCGCAAAATTTGTATATATTGTGTTCACTTTATGTTCTGTAATAGAGTAGAATTTCATTATATTACCTTGAATTGAAAGAAAATAAATACCGGATGGAATGGCAAAATCTACAAGTTGAAATTCTTCATAAGCTTACTTTTATATTAAATATACATAAAGTTATCTTTATAAATTTTAAATGAAATCATCGTATCTTGTTTATACAAATTCGTTCTTTTATAAACATATATAGTAGTAGAATTTCATTATCGTACCGTGAATTGGAAGGAAATAAATAGCAGATTTAATAGCGAAAGCTACAAGGGGAAATTCTACTTATGTGAATTTATTTATATAATTAATGTTCACAAAATTATCTTTATATTAAGAGCGATAATCTTGTTCAAAATAAGGTCATATAATCACAATAAAGGACGTAATAACAAAAACCTACACTTTGAAATACTACATAAGTTTACGTTTATATTAAATACGCATAAAGTAATCATAATAAATTTTAAACGTAATCATCGTATCTTGTTACAAATTCGTTCATTTATACCATGTTCACTTTATATAAACTTATATAGTAGTAGAATTTCGCTATCTTACCATGAATTGAAAGAAAAAAAAATAACAGGTTTAAGGGCGAAAGCTACAAGATGAAATTCTACTTATGTGAATTTTTTCATATAATTAATGCACACAAAATTATCTTTATATTACTTTATGTTTTGTAATAGAAGTAGAGTTTCAGTATGTTACCGTGAATTGGAAGAAAATAAATAACGGATGGAATGGCAAAATCTACAAGTTGAAATTCTACATAAGTTTACGGTTTGTATTAAATATACATAAAGTTATCTTTATAAATTTTAAACGGAATCCTCGTATCTTGTTTATACAAATTCGTTCATTTATACAATGTTCACTTTATATGTTATAAACATATATAGTGGTAGAATCTCATTATCTTACTGTGAATTGAAAAAAAAAATAAATAGCAGGTTTAATGGCGAAAACAACAAGGTGAAATTCTACTT
>CM063511.1:91916529-92054029 GCA_032207245.1 Pardosa pseudoannulata | reverse complement strand
ATTTTTTCTTTACTAACATGGCATTTTTAAACTTTTTTTTTCCCCACATTCCTTTTGTATGCAAGCCGTCCTTTTCAAACTACGAGTGCAGTTTATATATATATATATATATATATATATATAATATATATATATATATATATTATATCTATTATATATATATATATATATATATATATATATATACATATATACAGAAGACCTCGATAATCCGAACATCGATTAACCGGGACTCTACGTTAACCGAAGTCGGTTTCTTCTTCACGTTTTTTTCCCTTTCTTCTTTCATCCAAAATTTTCTCTTTACAAACATCATTTTTAAAGTTTTCTTTTTTCTCATTCTTATTGTATGCAAGCCGCCCTTTCCAAACTACGAGTGCAGTTTATATATATATATATATATATATATATATATATATATATATATATATATATATATATATATATATATATATATATATGTATATATATATTATATATATATATATACATATATATATATACATATATATATATATACATACATATATATGTATGTATATATATAGTAGAACTTTGATTATCTTAACCTCGATTAACCGAAGTCTGTTTCTTCTTCACTTTTTTTTTCACTTTCTATTATCATCCAAAATTTTCTCTTTACAAACATGCATTTTTAAAGTTTTCTTTTTTCCCACATTCCTTTTGTATGCAAGCCGTCCTTTCCAAACTACGAGTGCAATTTATATATATACATATATACAGAAGACCTCGATTATCCTACCATCGATTAACTGAAATTTTCCGTTAACCGAAGTCGGTTTTCTTCTTCACTTTTTTTTTTCACTTTCTACTATCATCCAAAATTTTCTCTATACAAATATGCATTTCTAAAGTTTTTTTTCCCACATTCCTTTTGTATGCAAGCCGCCCTTTCCAAACTACGAGTGCAGTTTATATATATATATATATATATATATATATATATATATATATATATATATATATATATATATATTATATACATATATACAGAAGACCTCGATTATCCGAACCTCGATTAACCGAAACTCTCTGTTAACCGAAGTCGGTTAATTCTTCACTTTTTTTTCCCACTTCTACTATCATCCAAAATTTTTACTTTACAAAAATGCATTTTTAAAGTTTTCTTTTTTTTCCCGCATTTCTTTTGTATGCAAGCCGTCCTTTCCAAACTACGAGTGCAGTTTATATATATATATATATATATATATATATATATATATATATATATATATATATATATATATATATATATATATATATATATATATATATATATATATATATATATATATATATATATACATATATATATATATATATATATATATACATATATATATACATACATATATATGTATGTATATATATACAGTAGAACCTCGATTATCCGAACCTCGATTAACCGAAGTCTATTTCTTCTTCACTTTTTTCACTTTCTATTATCATCCAAAATTTTCTCTTTACAAACATGCATTTTTAAAGTTTTTTTTTCCACATTCCTTTTGTATGCAAACCGTCCTTTCCAAACTAAGAGTGCAATTTATATATATACATATATACAGTAGAACCTCGATTATCCGAACCTCGATTAACCGAAACTCTCCGTTAACCGAAGTCGGTTTCTTCTTCACTTTTTTTTCATTTTCTACAAACATCCAAAATATTTCTTTACAAACATGCATTTTTAAAGTTTTCTTTTTTCTCACATTCTTTTTGTATGCAAGCCGTCCTTTCCAAACTACGAGTGCAGTTTATATATATATATATGTATGTATATATATACAGTAGAACCTCGATTAACCGAAGTCGGTTTCTTCTTCACTTTTTTTTTCACTTTCTACTATCATCCAAAATTTTCTCTTTACAAACATGCATTTTTAAAGTTTTCTTTTTTCCCACATTCCTTTTGTATGCAAGCCGTCCTTTCCAAACTACGAGTGCAATTTATATATATACATATATACAGAAGACCTCGATTATCCTACCATCGATTAACCAAAACACTCCGTTAACCGAAGTCGGTTTATTCTTCACTTTTTTGTTTTTTAACTTTCTACTATCATCTAAAATTTTTCTTCACAAACATGCATTTTTAAAGTTTTGTTTTTTCCCACATTCTTTTTGTATGTAAGCCTCCCTTTCCAAACTACGAGTGCAGTTTATATATATATATATATATATATATATATATATATATATATATATATATATATATATATATATATATATACATATATACAGAAGACCTCGATTATCCTACCATCGATTAACCGAAACTCTCTGTTAACCGAAGTCGGTTTCTTCTTACTTTTTTTTAACTTCTATTATCATCCAAAATTTTCTCTTTACAAACATCATTTTTAAAGTTTTCTTTTTTCTCACATTCTTATTGTATGCAAGCCGCCCTTTCCAAACTACGAGTGCAGTTTATATATATATATATATATATATATATATATATATATATATATATATATATATATATATATATATATATATATATATATATATATATATATATATATATATATATATATATATATATATATATATATATATATATATATATATATATATATATACATACATATATATGTATGTATATATATACAGTAGAACCTCGATTATCTTAACCTCGATTAACCGAAGTCCGTTTCTTCTTCACTTTTTTTTTCACTTTCTATTATCATCCAAAATTTTCTCTTTACAAACATGCATTTTTAAAGTTTTCTTTTTTCCCACATTCCTTTTGTATGCAAGCCGTCCTTTCCAAACTAAGAGTGCAATTTATATATATACATATATACAGAAGACCTCGATTATCCTACCATCGATTAACCGAAACTCTCCGTTAACCGAAGTCGGTTTCTTCTTCACTTTTTTTTTTTACCTTCTATTATCATCCAAAATTTTTTCTTTACAAACATGCATTTTTAAAGTTTTCTTTTTTCTCACATTTCTTTTATATGCAAGCCGTCCTTTCAAACTACGAATGCAGTTTATATATATATATATATATATATATATATATATATATATATATATATACAGTAGAACCTCGATTAACCGAAATTCTTCTTCACTTTTTTTTTTCACTTTCTACTATCATCCAAAATTTTCTCTTTACAAACATGCATTTTTAAAGTTTTCTTTTTTCCCACATTCCATATTGTATGCAAGCCGTCCTTTCCAAACTAGGAGTGCAATTTATATATATATATATATATATATATATATATATATATATATATATATATATATATATATATATATATATATATATATATATATATATACATATATATATATATATATATATATATATATACATATATATATATATATATATATACAGTAGAACCTCGATTAACCTAAACTCCGTTAACCGAAATCTGTTTCTTCTTCACTTTTTTTTTTCACTTCCTACTATCATCCAAAATTTTCTCTTTACAAACATGCATTTTTAAAGTTTTCTTTTTTCCCACATTCCTTTTGTATGCAAGCCGTCCTTTCCAAACTAAGAGTGCAATTTATATATATACATATATACAGAAGACCTCGATTATCCTACGATCGATTAACCGAAACTCTCCGTTAACCGAAGTCGGTTTCTTCTTCACTTTTTTTTTTTACCTTCTATTATCATCCAAAATTTTTTCTTTACAAACATGCATTTTTAAAGTTTTCTTTTTTCTCACATTCCTTTTGTATGCAAGCCGCCCTTTCCAAACTACGAGTGCAGTTTATATATATATATATGTATGTATATATATACAGTAGAACCTCGATTAACCGAAGTCGGTTTCTTCTTCACTTTTTTTTTCACTTTCTATTATCATCCAAAATTTTCTCTTTACAAACATGCATTTTTAAAGTTTTCTTTTTTCCCACATTCCTTTTGTATGCAAGCCGTCCTTTCCAAACTACGAGTGCAATTTATATATATACATATATACAGAAGACCTCGATTATCCTACCATCGATTAACCGAAACTCTCCGTTAACCGAAGTCGGTTTCTTCTTCACTTTTTTTTTTACCTTCTATTATCATCCAAAATTTTTTCTTTACAAACATGCATTTTTAAACTTTTCTTTTTTCCCAAATTCCTTTTGTATGCAAGCCGTCCTTTTCAAACTACGAGTGCAGTTTATATATATATATATATATATATATATATATATATATATATATATATATACATATATACAGAAGACCTCGATTATCCTACCATCGATTAACCGAAACTCTCTGTTAACCGAAGTCGGTTTCTTCTTCACTTTTTTTTAACTTCTATTATCATCCAAAATTTTCTCTTTACAAACATCATTTTTAAAGTTTTCTTTTTTCTCACATTCTTATTGTATGCAAGCCGCCCTTTCCAAACTACGAGTGCAGTTTGTATATATATATATATATATATATATATATATATATATATATATATATATATATATATATATATATATATATATATATATATATATATATATATATATATATATATATATACATATATATATATATATATATATATATATATATATATATACATACATATATATGTATGTATATATATACAGTAGAACCTCGATTATCTTAACCTCGATTAACCGAAGTCTGTTTCTTCTTCACTTTTTTTTTCACTTTCTATTATCATCCAAAATTTTCTCTTTACAAACATGCATTTTTAAAGTTTTCTTTTTTCCCACATTCCTTTTGTATGCAAGCCGTCCTTTCCAAACTAAGAGTGCAATTTATATATATACATATATACAGAAGACCTCGATTATCCTACCATCGATTAACCGAAACTCTCCGTTAACCGAAGTCGGTTTCTTCTTCACTTTTTTTTTTACCTTCTATTATCATCCAAAATTTTTTCTTTACAAACATGCATTTTTAAAGTTTTCTTTTTTCTCACATTCCTTTTGTATGCAAGCCGCCCTTTCCAAACTACGAGTGCAGTTTATATATATATATGTATGTATATATATACAGTAGAACCTCGATTAACCGAAGTCTGTTTCTTCTTCACTTTTTTTTTCACTTTCTATTATCATCCAAAATTTTCTCTTTACAAACATGCATTTTTAAAGTTTTCTTTTTTCCCACATTCCTTTTGTATGCAAGCCGTCCTTTCCAAACTACGAGTGCAATTTATATATATACATATATATATATATATATATATATATATATATATATATATATATATATATATATATATATATATATATATATATATATATATATATATATATATATATACATATATATATATACATATATATACATACATATATATGTATGTATATATATACAGTAGACCCTCGATTATCCTAACCTCGATTAACCGAAGTCTGTTTCTTCTTCACTTTTTTTTTCACTTTCTACTATCATCCAAAATTTTCTCTTTACAAACATGCATTTTTAAAGTTTTCTTTTTTCCCACATTCCTTTTGTATGCAAGCCGTCCTTTCCAAACTAAGAGTGCAATTTATATATATACATATATACAGAAGACCTCGATTATCCTACCATCGATTAACCGAAACTCTCCGTTAACCGAAGTCGGTTTCTTCTTCACTTTTTTTTTTACTTTCCATTATCATCCAAAATTTTTTCTTTACAAACATGCATTTTTAAAGTTTTCTTTTTTCTCACATTCCTTTTGTATGCAAGCCGCCCTTTCCAAACTACGAGTGCAGTTTATATATATATATATATATATATATATATATATATATATATATATATATATATATATATATATATATATATATATATATATATAAACATATATACATATATACAGTAGACCTCGATTATCCTACCTTCCTTTAACCGAAAGTCTCCGTTAACCGAAGTCGGTTTCTTCTTCACATTTTTTTTCTCTTTCTACTATGATCCAAAATTTTCTTTTCACAAACATGCATTTTTAAAGTTTTGTTTTTTTCCTACATTCCTTTTGTATGTAAGTCGTCCTTTCCAAATTGCGAGTGCAGATAAATATTTTGGAATTCCTTTTATTAGAATTCCTTCTCGGGAGCACAATTGTCGGTATGAGTGTACACTTTCTTACTTTTAAACATCCCTGTTCTAAACAAAAACACACTCTATTTCGAAATTTGGAAGGTCATACTGACGAGTCCCAGAAAAATCGAATATTATTGCACCAATAACGATACTACATATTAAACTAAATGATTATTGATAAATTCTCAATTATCCGAAGTAGGTTCGGTCGCAATTACTTCGGATAATTGAGGTTCTACTCTCTCTCTCTCTATATATATAAAAGAAAGAATTTGCAAAAGGTACAGAATTACCAAAGTCCGGACAATTCTGGATTTGAGACTCTCTACTTTATCTCACTATGTGTGTGTGTGTGTGTGTGTAATATATCAAAATTATTACACCTAGAATAATCTAACTGAAATTGTCATTTTAACCCTTCTCATTATGTAATACCTAATTTCCCAGACGTATAATGTCAGGAGTGTTTAAAGGAGTGTTCACCGACTTAAATTCTTTTTAACCGTCTCCCCAAGCTAACACTAGAATAAATACGAATTTTCTGTCCACTGGTCGTATTTTCCAGCTGTCACAGAAAAATAGTTTCACTCATCCAGTGTTTAAATGGCTGTATATATGGTTAACTTCAATGATATAAGTTCATTCTGCTTCTTAATAATGCTGAGTAATATTTTGGTCTCTTGGGGAGAAATTGACGTGATCACTCACTGTTTGGTTTGTTATTTGTGATATAAGTGTGTATTCGTGAGTGTTTGATGTTGAGCCCCTGTCTTGTAAAGACGTTCCTTTTTAGTCTCAATAAAGTTAAAGTTCCACAAAGTTGGATTTCACTTCTTTTTAATGGATTCACGATTGCAAATTACTTAGGTTTTCTTATTGCCCAGTAAGAACAGGCAGTTCAAATAATAGGGGCTAAATTTTCCATTTTAATCAGCGAGAATAATAAACGCGCCCGTTACATATTTGTGATATTAAAATTCTATTAAAATTAAATCCTAACTTAAATGTTTTCTGTTTCCATTGGAAATCTAGATTCCCTATTATTAAATTTTAAAACACAAATTTTTCATAATAATTGCTGCTTACATTCATTTACTGGCACCTTGAATTTAGATTCGCAGCCCCGTTGATTCATTTTTCCTTCGCGTTTTGACGTACTATATCAAGGCCGTAGGCAAGGGAGGGGATTTAGGGGACTAGTCCCTCCCCGAAATTCCAAAATTCTAAAAAACCATTTTGCGGGAAAAAAAATTTACCATGCGTGTGGGTGTGTCATCTTCCTAGCTGTGCTTAGACAACAGTGTTCTTAGAAAGAGAACGCTTCGGCCATAAATATCTTGAGGGGCGCAAGCTTTTTTCTACCCCCCAACCGTGGGGGATCCCACGATTGAGATCATTTTCCATAACTTATTGTATATAGTATGGGATGGTGCTCTATGGTGAGTATTTTGAAACATATTCTATTTTCTAAAATATTTTCGACTTATTACTATAGACTAGATTTTGGTATTTAGCTAAATGAGGGAGATATTTAAAAGAATAAGACTAAAAATGGTTTTTAATGTTAATTTTACAATTTAATTCATTGTTCAGATACTTCAACACTCATTTTAAGCTTTAAATTTGTTCATTATAGCATTTTTTAATCATTTTGCCATTTTAAAACCACATTGTATTATGGTACTTATATTAGGGGTATACATGCATAAGAAAACTTGTAGTTTTACTGAAGTATCAATCACAAAGAACAATGTCTTTCCCCTTGGTTCCCCTCCGAACATAATTTCTAGCTACGACCCTGTACTATATGTTCTAGAATAAACTAGAAGTAATTATAGTGAAGTGATTGGTTACCAGAATGAGATCCTTCCTGGAGCCACGCCCCTTCCCATAGTTAAATAAAAGGCTGGCACACAGATTTCTTGGCTTTTCCTTTGAGATCGCGATGTAATATATCATCAAATATTTTCTGTGTTTTGTGTTCTCTTTCCTTACTTGGATTTGTGTGTTATCTGGTGTTCTAAATAATAGATTTTTTGTAAGAGAAAGTTTGCATCAATATACTCCGCTACTACATTCTACAGTATTTTTAAATTATGTGGACGTTATTTTAAGCTATTATATATATATATATATATATATATATATATATATATATGTATATGTGTGTGTGTGTGCTTGTATTACATATACACCCCCATATATTTGTGTATATGTATATTTAAGAAGACACATACCCATGCCCATAAAATATATGTATCAATGCAGCGCTCAGTACAAAAGAAAAGGAAAAGTTCAATGTATTTGTTGTATTAAGAAGATTAAAACATTTACGAAATATCTTTTTGTTTCCAAACTGTGACTTCTTTTCTCTAAAAAGTTATTAAAAACTTAAATAAAGGAGAGAAATCTAATACTCCAAAAAATAACAAAATTTTTAATGAAGATAGAACTGTTTTATTATCGTTTTTTAAATGTCATCCATTAATGAGAGAAAAAAAAATTATTTTACTTTTTTCTCCTTCTAGATGGATTACGTTTACATCCCATTTATCACTTTTTAAGACATGTTTGAGCTGAAATACTTAACGAAGATTCTGATAGTTAAAAAACGTGCAAGAAGAAAATTTGGTATGTGCAATATTTCACATATTTTGTAGTGAACTGATTTTAACGATAGGGTCATTCTATGGAAATGTAAACCGCAGAAGCAAAATACAAAGTTTATATAAACTATAATTGTAAATTATTTTTTAATTTTGTCATTATTCTACTTTTAACATAGGTTGTATTATTTCATATAAGCAGAAAATTAAAGGTTATAAAATGAAATTTTTGCAAGAAATTCATTCAGGTGCCTATACAAATTCACATTGCTGAAGAGAAATTTGTTTTGTAGGACCCCTCAAACCTAAATGTAAATATACTATTTAATAAAAGTATTAATGAAAGAAATAAAATAACAATAATGTAAAGAAAGTAAAAAAAATCAGATTAGTAATAAATTATTTCAACATATATTATGTTAGTCATTTGAGTTTTTTTTTTTAATATATGTTTCTTGATAGTTACTATTTGTGAAGAAACTGGTATCTATTGCATATTCAGAAGTCTGATGTTAACAAACTTCAGAAAGGTTTGGTTTGGTTTGGAGTGCTATGGTCTCCTTTTTTGCAACACGAGGGCTAATGATACCGGAACCTACTGCTTAAAGACGATTCCGAACGGCTACGAACATCCATGCCACAGTGGGATTGGAACCCATGAACTCCGGTACCGAAGGCGAGCACCCCAAACATTCAGCCATCGTTCGGCCAAGCTTCAGAAAGAATTTATTGTATTGTTTTGAAATAACCCCTATTACTATCTTTTCTTCTTTTGTATCTGTAGATTGAAGCTGAAGCTATAATCTGTACGAATTTCTTTGAGAATATGAGCCTTTGAAGAGATTACTCTCTGTATCTCTCTTGGAGACGTTTGGACTCACCCGTGGTCGGTATGTTATCTTTTGCTATGCCTAACAAATGCCTTAAATACTAGGTTTATGTTTGTAAATCTTTTAATGTTTATTTTCCCTTTCGGGAAGATTGACTTAAAAATTCCAATTGAATTAAGGGCAACTGTAGGGTTTGGTTCATTGATGGTTCTAAACTTAATCAACAGAGTGGTAATGCTGTGTGATGCCCTAGGGATAGCACCAAGATCTTTTTTCAGCTTGATAAATTTGCGACTATTTTCCAAGCTATGGTCTTTGCAATCTTTATGTGTTGTAGGATTTTCTAAAGCAGGAATTTTAGCAAGTAAATCATCTGTATCTGTTCCGATAGTTAAGTTGCTCTTCAAGCCTTATTGAGATGCATTGTCACTTCTGCTTTGATCTGGGAATGCTTTCAGGTCTTTCGTAAATTTGTTTCATGTAACAAGGTCAATTTCTACTGGGTGTCCAGTCGTACGGATATTCAGGATAATGAGCCAGCTTATCAATTAGCTTGGGAAGGGTCCAGTGTTTCTTTTACTGGCTCTGGACCTGTCCTTGTTATTGGTCCTGGGTCTATTCGGAACACAGTTTCTTGTTATTTATGGCGTATTCAGGAGTGGGGAGGGTCATAAACAAGCCAAAGAGCACAAGCAAGACAAGCAAATCGTGAGTTCCCCAGTATAAATCATAAGGAGCTTTTGATGCTTCATATGCCTTGAGGAAGTCAGTTGATCTTCATACTGGTTACTGTACTCTCAGAATGCATCTTAACGTGATGGGAATCAATCCTGATCCCTTGTATCATGGCTGCCGTCATGAGGAGTCCACTTGCCATATTTTGTGTGATTGTGAATTTTCTTGGGTCTTGGGTCTGAGCACCTTGGTCGCTACCTCTTTGAGGCTTGAGATCTACGGAATAGTCTTGCTATCTGTTGCAGTTTTCTTCGGCCACTGGGGTGTTTTTAAGAGCTTCTAGGTTGAGTTTACATTGGTTTTGGTAACTTCTTGATGCAGTGACTGGTTGTTGGGATCTTCTCCCCTCCATTCAAGAGCTGCTTTAAAAGGGATTTCATTGAATACTCTATACCTACAAATACATGCATGTAAATTCGTCACACAGTAAATTTCAAAGAAATGAAGTTTCACGTTTGTTATCAATATATGCAAATAAATATCATCAGTTGAATTATGTAGAGTTCTAATTATAGTTCCTTTGGATGAATTGAATGCATTAAGAGCAATCTGAAGTGGAATACTTAATTTTTTGTCGACATTTTTATGGTAACATTTGGAAAAAATTTTGAATTTCTTCAGAATGATGACCGCAACTGTTTGTTGAAGAGATTGTAGACGCATTAAACAGCTTATACCGAGGAGACTGTTTTATTTATTCAGAAATAGTTAATGATTTCGTCTTTAACTGCAATCTACACCTTTTTAAAGAAATCACATTGAACAAAGATAAAATTACAATATTTAGAGCAATGCGATAATTTCTGTAGGCTTAAGACCAATGAATAAAAAAAATGTCCTGCATTGTAATACATTGTGATTTTAAAAAAAGTGTATACAACTACCTTAACATTTAAGTATACAAAGTCATAATAGAACAATTGTTTTATGGTTCTGAAGTATCAATCCTGAGAAAGTTTGATGAAGAGATATTGAGAAAATGGGAGAAAAAGATACTAAGAGATAATAAAAAATTAAGATAAAAAATATTTCCTGCATTGTAATACATTGTGATTTGAAAAAAAGTGTAAACAACTGCCTTAAGATTTTAGTATACAGAGTCATCATAAGAACAATTGTTTTATGGCTCCGAAGTATGGATCCTGAGAAAGTGTGATGAAGAGATGTTGAGAAAATGGGAGAAAAAGGTACTAAGAGATAATAAAAAGTTATGATAGAAATATTTCCTACATTGTAATTCATTGTGATTTGAAAAAAAAGTATACAACTACCTTAAGATTTTAGTATAGAGTCATCGTAAGAACAATTGTTTTATAGCTCTGAAGTCTGGATCCTGAGAAAATGGGATGAAGAGATATTGAGAAAATGGGAGAGAAAGATACTAAGAGACAAAAAATAAAAAATTAAGATTAAAAAAATTTCCTACATTGTAACACATTGCGATTTGAAAAAAAGTGTATACAACTACCTCAAGATTTTAGTATACAGAGTCATCGTAAGAACAATTGTTTTATAGCTCTGAAGTCTGGATCCTGAGAAAATGGGATGAAGAGATATTGAGAAAATGGGAGAGAAAGATACTAAGAGACAAAAAATAAAAAATTAAGATTAAAAAAATTTCCTACATTGTAACACATTGCGATTTGAAAAAAAGTGTATACAACTACCTCAAGATTTTAGTATACAGAGTCATCATAAGAATAATTGTTTTATGGCTCCGAAGTATGGATCTTGAGAAATTGGGATGAAGAAATGTTGATAAAATGGGAGAGAAAGATACTAAGAGTTTTTGGAGCTTTATGTGAAAATGATGAAAATGACGAATGAAGAACTAAAACAAATAGAGAAATATATGAAATCTACAAAAAGTTAGATATTATCATTGAGATAAATTAAAGGAGAGTCCAATAGCTAGGCCATGTAGAGAGAATGGAGCTCATTAGAACAACAAGAAGACTCCTAAAACAAAACCCCAGCGGATCTAGACCCAGAGAAAGACTAATGAATAGATGGATGGATTAGGTCAAAGATGATTTAAAGAGTTGGGGAATCACTAAACTTAAACTAAAGGCATCTAATCGGGTGGAATGGAAGACAGGTCTTAAAAGGAGGTCAGGGTCCTTCAAATGCTGTAAGCCAATGAGGATGATGAGGATGATGATGATGATAAAGACAAAACTTGCTTTTTAAAACCACGAAAGCAAAAATATTCAATTGCCTAGCAAGGTTTTAAAAATTATACTAGAGTTACACTTTTAATATTTTGTATATTTCTACATAAACATGCATATTTTGCACTGAACCCCATTTTAGGAACATTTAAATTCATTAATACAATGGCTTTTATAACTACATTTACTAATTTTTGTTCGAGACAAAACAAGTATTTCTAACCTTCTTAAACTCACACTTATTGCTGAGTCTTACGACGTTCATTTTCAGTGGATCCCATCTCACGTCGACATACTAGTCAACGATAGAGCGGATAGCTTGGCCAAAGAGGCTTGCAGCCACTCCAATTTTTTCTCTTCAACCCTCACCTTTTTAGAACATCTATCCATTGTCAACGCTGAACTTTCGAAGAAGTGGTGGGCCACTCCTAGCCATTCCTGGTACGCTGGCAAGGTTCTTGGCTTTTCGTTTGCATTCATCTGTGACAGAGAAATGCAATTCCGAAAGGCAATTTGCAGACTGGCAAGTGGTCATATTAAGAGAGAGTTTTCGAAGGCAGACGGACCTTTGCAGTCAGCTCAAAATGTCAAGCTCTGCAAGTTTCTGCTGAGCACATCCTGGACTGTTTGGGACTTTCCAGAGAAGACATATATTCGTTCCCCCTTCTTGTCCTTGACTTCCTTAGGCTCAGCGAATTCATGGATCTTGTCTGACTTCTTCAGACAGCTGGAGGAAAGCCACAACAACAACTAATTTTATTTCACAATACACACTTTTTTGTGAAAAAAATTAGGTTAAACTGATAATTAACATAAAAGTATACTTAAAAATCAGTAATGGGAAATCTGAATGTTCTATGACAAGTACATTAAAAATCACAGTGCATGGAGGTGAGAAAATACAATTTTCGGGAAAAGAACTTACAAGTTAACTTTTTACTAGAGAAGAAAATGTTCAAACCACAAAGAATCAACGGTAACTTCTGTTCTAACTGAGACTTTTAAAAAATTCTTTTTGTGGTAAATTTGTAACATTCCATTGTATCTGTAGTAAATTATTTTTAAAAGAAAGGAGATTATTTTTTTAAAACCGTCAATGTGATTTTAAATCTTTTTATTCTTAAAGTGCAATAATTATTAATTCGAGAAAGACTTACGTAATGGACTTTTCACTCACCAGATTAATTTCGCAACACTTTAATAAAAAGTTATTTTTTATTCCCTAAGAATAAAAAAAATATGATATCTAAAGAGAAAGTTAGTAACTCTTTTATTGTGTTTCTATAGGCACATTAGTTTCAAAATGGCTTTGTAGATCAAATCTGTGATAACTACAAAACTCTCCAGCCATGAAATTCGGATTCCTGGAGTCAAATATCACACACTGTAACTGAATACTAGTAGTAACACCTTTCAACACCTGTATTAGCTTATCAGAGCATTCCATCAGAGTTTCGTTCTAATATTCCGTGAAGTTGGGGCGCGTTAATCTCATTTTTTCAATCACGTAAGCTCCCCCAAAGATTTACTCTAATCGCACGCGGAGTTGAAATCCGAGCTCGTCGTTTGACATTCTACACCTTGGCGAGGAAAAACCTCGCCAACAGCAACCCTGAGCTAAACTGCGAAGAGAACAACTTACAATCCAGGACTATTATTTTTTGCCTTTGCCCTGTCACCCTCCTTCTTCCTTCGCTTTTTCTTATTCTTCACAGCTCTTTTTCTGTTCGAGGCAGCAACTCCATTGTATTTTCACAGATTTAAAAACCCAAGATTT
The DNA here is from genome assembly GCA_032207245.1 of Pardosa pseudoannulata. Classification (NCBI taxonomy): domain Eukaryota; kingdom Metazoa; phylum Arthropoda; class Arachnida; order Araneae; family Lycosidae; genus Pardosa; species Pardosa pseudoannulata. The sequence continues at coordinate 92,039,849 of CM063511.1, read as the reverse complement.
CGGTGTAAAATGCTTACGGATGAATCAGAGAAACTCGAGAGAATAAAAAAAATAAAAATCCGAATGGAATACGCGTTCTTGTTTGCATGTCTTGGAAACTTTTATACAATCCAAGTTTCCGAGGACTATGGGAAAGATTCGTCCTTTTCTGAAATATTTTTGCGCCTTATCCCCAATGTAAACGCTGTTTTTCACAACAATACGAGTAATAATACTCGATAGTAACTGTCGTTATTTCCTATCAGCAACCAGTTGGTACTGTATCCCCAAACCACATCCTGTCTTAAGAACTCATACAAGAGTTTTATGACGAGGAGGTGTTGTATGCAACACTTTTCTAATGCTGTTTACAATGAAACTGATGCCTCCTGATTTAAAAAATTAATAATGAAAATAAAATTTTATTTTTAAAGACAATTTACTTTGGTTATTATTATTATTATTATTATTACAATTTCGTCACTTCTTATTTTATTATTATATTCTGTTTATAGGAAATATTCGTCCTTTTCTGAAATATTTTTGCACCTTATCTCCAAAGAAATCGCAGTTTTCAAGAAAATGTGAGTAATAATACTCTTCTGGAAACTGTAGCTGTTCTCAAATAAGAACCCATACAATCGTTCTATAACGAGGAGCTGCATTGCGCAACAATTTTCTAGTCATGTTTAGAATAAATTGATGTCTCTTGATTTAAAAAACCAATAATAAAAACAAGATTATATTTTTGAAAGATAATTCACTGTCGTTATTATTATTATTATTACAATTTCGCCACATCTTATTTTATGATTATTTTCTGTTCATTAATACATCCTTTTCTGAAATATTTTTGTCCCTTTCCCTCAATACAAACGATATTTTTTTCCAATGACACTGTAAAAGTAATAATACTCACTGGAAACTGGGGTTATTTCATATCAGCAGCCAGTTGATACTGTATTCCAAATCACATATTGCTTTAAGAACTCATACAAAAGCTCTATGACGAGGAGTTGTTGTATGCACCAATTTTCTAGTGCTGTTTAGAATAAAACTGATGCCTCCTGATTAAAAAATTAATAATGAAAGCAAAAATTTATTCTTAAAGATAATGCATTTTTGTTATCATTATTATTATTTTTATTGCAATTTCGTGACTTCTTATTTTATAATTATATTTTGTTTATAGGAAAGATTCATCCTTTTCTGAAATATTTTTGCGCCTTATCCCAAATGTAAACGCTGTTTTTCTCTACAATACGAGTAATAATACTCGATGGCAACTGTGGTTATTTCCTATCAGCAACCAGTTGGTACTATATCCCCAAACCACATCCTGTTTTAAGAACTCATGCAATAATTTTATGACGAGAAGTTGTTGTAAGCAACAGTTTTCTAGTGCTGTTTAGAATAAAACTTATGCCTCCTGATTTAAAAAATTAATAATGAAAACAAAATTTTATTCTTAAAGATAATTTACTTTTGTTATTATTATTATTATTATTATTATTGTAATTTCGTCACTTCTTATTGTATGATTATATTCTGTTTATGGGAAAGATTCGTCCTTTACAGAAATATTTTTGCACCTTATCTACAAACAAATCGCTGTTTTTCCGAGATGTAAGTAATAATAATATCTTAGAAACTGTAATTGTTCTCAAATAAGAACCCATAGAATCGTTCTATAACGAGGAGTTGAATTGCGCAACAGTTTTCTACTCCTATTTAGAATAAACTGATGTCTCTTATTTTAAAAAAACCAATAATAAAAACAGTATTATATTTTTTGAAAGACAATTCACTGTCGTTATTATTATTATTATTACAATTTCTTCACATCTTAATTTATGATTATTTTCTGTTCATTCATACATCCTTTTCTGAAATATTTTTGTCCGTTTCCCTCAATATTTTTCCTATGATACTGTGAAAGTATTAATACTCACTGGAAATTGAGGTTATTTCATATCAGTAACCAGTTGGTACTATATCCCCAAACCACATCCTGTTTTAAAAACTCATGCAATAATTTTATGACGAGAAGTTGTAATCAACAGTTTTCTAGTGCTGTTTAGAATAAAACTGATGCCTCTTGATTTGAAAAAACTAATAATGAAAACAAAATTTTATTCTTAAAATAATTTACGTTATTATTATTATTATTATTCGTTAATTATTATTATTATTATTATTATTGGTCGATAATTTTCCGTTATTATTATTATTATTGCAATTTCGTGACTTCTTATTTTATAATTATATTTTGTTTATAGGAAAGATTCATCCTTTTCTGAAATATTTTTGCGCCTTATCCCAAATGTAAACGCTGTTTTTCTCTACAATACGAGTAATAATACTCGATGGCAGCTGTGGTTATTTCCTATCAGCAACCAGTTGGTACTATATCCCCAAACCACATCATGTTTTAAGAATTCATACAATAGTTATATGACGAAGAGTTGTTGTATGCAATAGTTTTCTAGTGCTGTTTAAAGTATAACTGATGCCTCCTGATTTAACAAATTATTAATGAAAACAAAATTTTATATTTAAAGATAATTTACATTAGTTATTATTATTATTATTAATATTGCAATTTCGTCACTTCTTATTTTGTGATTATTTTCTGCTTATAGGAAAGATTCGTCCTTTACTGAAATATTTTTTCACCTTATCTCCAATGAAAGCACTGTCTTCCCGAGAATGTGAGTAATAATACTCTCTTAGAAACTGTAGTTGTTCTCAAATAAGAACCCATACAATCGTTCTATAACGAGGAGCTGCATTGCGCAACAGTTTTCTAGTCATGTTTAGAATAAATTGGTGTCTCCTGACTTAAAAAACTAATAATAAAAACAGGATTACATTTTTTGAAAGATAATTCAATATCGTTATTATAATTATTATTACAATTTCGTCACATCTTATTTTATGGTTATTTTCTGTTCATTCATACATCCTTTTCTGAAATATTTTTGTCTCTTTCCCTCAATGTAAGCGCTATTTTTTCCGATGATACTGTAAAAGTAATAATACTCACTGGAAATTGGGGTTATTTCATATCAGCAACCAGTTGATACTGTATTCCCAAACCACATAATAAGAACTCATACAACAGTTCTATGACGAGGAGCTGTTGTACGGAACGGTTTTCTAGTGCTGATTACAATAAAACTCATGCCTCCTGATTTAAAAAATTAATAATGAAAACAAAATTTTATTCTTAAAGGTAATTTACTTATTATGTTTCTTAAAAGATAATTCATTACCGTTTTTATTATTGTTATTAATATTATTATTATTATTATTATTATTATTATTGTTATTATTTTAATGTCACCACTTCTTATTTTATGGTTTTTTTCTGTTCATGGGATAGATATGTCCTTTTCTGAAATATTTGTTAGCCTTATCCCCCAATTCAAATGCTGTTTTTCCTGACAATTCGAGTAATAATACTGCATAGAAATATCCAATTAATTGGTAATATATCTCCAAACCAATTATGTTTTAAGAACTTATACAAGCGTTCTATAACGAGAAATAGCAGCGCGTTACAGATTTCTAGTGATTTTTGCAATAAAATTGGCGTCTTCTGAGTTAAGATAATACGGAAGACAGAATTATGTTTCTTGAACGATAATTCACTATTATCATTATTACAATTTCGTTATTTATTATTTTACGGTTATTTTATGTTCATAGGAAAGATTCGACCATATCTGAAATAGTGTGCCTTAACCCCTTGCCTGTGACGCTCAAACTCAGTTCGGGCAATGCAAATGCTCCAACTTTTAATGCCCGACCTGAGTTCGGGCAAGAGAAAAATCGGTTAGTCCAATGCATAATATTTAATTTGCCATTTTCCCAATAGAGAGGAGATACTTTCACGTGTAATGTTCTTCAATTATGCGTCATTTGTCGTCATTTCTCGGATACTGTAAAGGATTTGTGAAATTCAAAAGAATCTAAGGGACATGGAATTCAGGACAGTTAATATAGATAATAATGTTGTTGTATTAGTTTATTACTTTTTATCCAGAAAACCATGTCATTTGATTTATTTTGTTATGATTTGAGCAAAAATAACTGTAATTCATTAACATTTCCAGTACTTGTGAAAATATTCAAAATAGTAGTTATTTCGTTTAAAATTTTATTATTTTTTCAAAAATAATCTATTTCTAACATTTTGCTGATAATAAAGAACAAGATTAAAAAGGGAAAAAAAAATTCATTTTTGGCACGTTTTTCTCAAATATGTTCCGCAGGCAAGGGGTTTATCCTAATGAAAAGCTGTTTTCCTGGTCAAGATGGGACCGATGGCCGAATGGTTAGGGTGCTTGCCTTCGGAACCGGAGTTCGTGGGTTCGAATCCCACAGTGTCATGGATGTTCGTAGCTTTTCGGGATCGGCTTTAAGCAGTATGTTCCGGTCTCACTAGCCCTCGAGTTGGAAAAAGTATACCGTAGCACTCAACCATCGCGGACAAGATGAATAATACTGCGTTGAAATTGAAGTTAATTTATATCAGTAACCAGTTAGTATTACAATAGGGGCTGCTTAATAAGATAGTATATAGACAGAGGCTATTTGTAACAATAAACAAAAGGTATCAGGAAACACAAAAACTTAATTTTACCACTTAGTAACATTTATTTTTAACAACAAATTTAAGGGATAATGATTTGTTCAAACAGTATCTTAAACAAATCGTTAAGATAATGTCAGTTAAAAAAAGTCTTTCAAAGTTGTGTGCTTTATTTTATTTATTTGTCTCAGCAAATTATTAATAAAACTTGCGTACATGTACAATTCACGAAAGTCACTTTGAATTGGACGATTTGCAAAACGAACTCCATTTTTTTTCATCAGTCAGATTTTTTGTAAATTGATGTACATATTACTGGAACATAACATTGTTGGGGTTAAAAAAGCTCTCGAACTGTCTTGTTACAGGCAACAGTGGGTTTTAATCTATTCATGTGAGTATATTTAATCTGTTTATGATGGCATATTAATTTTAAACAACAATTAAAATTAAAAAGTATACATTTGTATATTAAAGAATGAAAACCATGAAACCAGGTAGCATGAGCTGCACCAGGGCGGACAAAAAGTTCCCTCGTTATTAATTTTTACATTAATTTTATAAGAAAAAAACAGTCCTAGAAAAACCCACAGTAGTTTTATTAAGGTTTATACATAATAAGTAAAAATATTAAACTCATACGAAACAAAGACATAAATTTAGTTACGTACATTGTTTAAAACTTTTTGACGTTCTTGCATGTTAATCTTATCTTCATCTTTTGCATGCAATATGTGCAGAGCATATTCTTATTCCAATAATTTTATTTTCTCTCCATATCCTTCATGTCTGAACCTTTTGTTCTTCGCTGACGATATAAATTTAAAATAAATATTTAGGAAATAATTTTAAACATAGCAACACTGAAATGTCGAGTTATAACTTTTAAAATCGTCTTATGAGAAATTCCACAACATGAAGCAACCCAATCATGTCTTTCCTTTAATGTCATAGTTGTCTCAAATTTGTATTCCTAATAAGTTTTCGGATGTCTGGTCCTACGAAGACTCCCTCTTCATTTGGCCGAAAACCGAAACTTTTTACATATATTTCACTCACCATCTGGAAGAGCCTTATCAAACTGTTCATAACACCTAATTTTTGTGCAGGGGGGATTAATATTTTTTTTTTTTAACATTTGAAATCATATAGCCTGCGAAAAACATCTCAATCTTTTTAAAAACAAATATTGTGTTTTGTAATGGTGTTATCACAATAATAAATTTTGTATACTGTTGATAAACATGGTGATTTTTTAAAAAATACTGTGGTTTATATTTTATTTTGTTAACAAACAGGTTTTCATATTTTCTTTTAAATACACCGAGTATTCAACTACAACATTTTTCCTTGATGAAAACAGCTTATTCCTTTTTCACGAATCTATAAAATCTTTCATCTTTATATGTAAATCTTAAATTTTCTCATCAATCCAGGAAATCTGAGCAATAAATGAGGCTCGTCTTCGTCAAATACTAAATAAATTCCTTTTTACGATTCTGTACCAATAAAAAGTGCCTTTGGCCAATAAGTTTTTTTCTTTCAGTGGAGCCTAATAAAGAGTTGCCTCTTTACAGACTAAGTACTGGTGCTTACATGAGGTCACTGATAAGGATCATCGCTATGTTAACGTTGCGAGTGATGAAAATTTGTGCGTTCCTAGGCTCTTCCAGCTCGCGCGCTTCAGGAATCTGTCTAATTGGTGATCTATCAAAATTATATTTAAAAGCCCTAAAATACTAACTGTGCTGTTGTATTACATAATTTTGAGGGTTTCATCACGGTAAAATGTCACACGAAGGAATATGAAACAATATATGAGAAATATATAAAAATAATAATATATATTTTCAAAAAATATATATACATTATATAATATTCTTTTCAAATATATCAGTACTAAAAAAATACATTAAGTTTAATCACATTTGTATTTTTTATATAGTGTTATTAATAATATTTGTATATGTGAATTCGAAATAATTTGAATTGATGGCTGGGAAAATGAATTCTAATAATTTTAGCTGATAATCAGTAACAAGTGATGGGAAACATAAAAATGTTTGGGAAAACCAAGTGAATAATGAATATCGAATAGTTAGATATTAAATATTATCAAGTCAAGAAAGAGTGACGTCATTCTTTTATGAAACTTAAAGATTTTAGTTTTGAGCAATGGATGTTAAAAAATAATTAAAACAAATTTAAGATTTTTTTTAGAGTAATACATATTCATAATATAAGTGATATAATACATAAAAATTTACAATAAAAAAGAAAATAATTAGTTTTAAATAAAAAAAAAAATGCATACGATAATAAAATAAATATATTGCATCTCTAGGTTTTCTGCATGTAAAACATATTAATAATTTTTAATTATTAGTGGATTCCATTCTGAAATTTCATTTATTTATGAATATAAATTTAAAGAATACAATAAATAAAAATATTTACTAAATTATCATTATTTGTATCGAAACTTATGAACTCTAGTTTGAATTTTCAAATGATTTTAAGCACTTTAACTCTTCAGAAAAGACACAATATATATTAATAATGAAAATTCGGATAAATCTCTTCATCCTATTTTGCGAAGATTGATCATACTTGGGAATCCACTTCATAATTAATAAATCATGTTTGTTAATTATGTATGATTTTATATATGAACACGGAAAATCCAATTAACCTCATTCATTTGTTTCCACGAAAAAAATTTCTCAAGGTTCAATTTTTAATTGTTTGTAAGCATTCTAAGTCTTCAGCATTATTTACATGCAACAAAAATGTTTACATCCAGATAAGTTATGCAGTAACTTTTCCCAGATAAGACTCAAAATATATTAATAACGAAGATTTGTATAAATCTGATCACCCCACTTAGCAAGGATTGTCCCTACCTGGGAACCATCTACATAATAAATAAAAAAAAGTTTGTTAATTATACATTGTTTCGTATATGAACAAGGAAAATCCAATTAACCGCGGTTCATTTGTTTTCACAGACACAAACTTTTCTAGCCTAAATTTTCCAGTGATTGTAGGCAGTTTAACTTTTCAGCATTATTTAAGTGTAACGAAAATGTATATATCTAAACAAGTGATGCAGTAACTTTTTCCAGAAAAGATACAATATATATTAATAATGAAAATTCTGATAAATCTCTTCACCCCTCTTTGCAAATATTGATTGGAATCTGCTTGATAATTAATAAAATATGTTTGTTAATTATGTATTATTTCGTGTATGAAAACGGTTAATAAAATTAACTGCGGTTCATTTGTTCTCGGAGACACAAATTTATCTAGCTTGAATTTGGAAATGTTTGTAAGCATTCTAACTCTTCAGAATTTACATGCAACAAAAATGTTTACATTCAAACAAATCATGCAGTAACTTCTCCCAGAAAAGACCATACATTAATAGCAAAGATTGGTCATATTTGGGAATCCACTTTATAATTAATAAATTATGTTTGATAACTATATATTATTTTATATATAAATCCGATAAATCCAACTAACCGCGGTTCATTTGTTTTCGTGGACACAAATTTCTCTAGATTGAATTTTCAAATGTTTGTACGCTTTCTCACTCTTCAGCATTTTTTACATGCAACAAAAATATTTACATCCAAACAAATCATGAAGTAATTTTTCCCAGAAAAGACGCATACATTAATAGCGAAAATTGGTCATACTTGGGAATCTGCTTCATAATTAATAAATTATGTTTGATAATTATGTATTATTTTATAGATAAACGCGATAAAACCAATTAACGGTGGTTCATTTGTCTTCGTGGACACAAATTTCTCTAATTTGAATTTTCAAATGTTTGTACGCATTCTAACTCTTCAGCATTATTTACATATAACAAAAATATTTGCATCCAAACAAATCATGCAGTAACTTTTCCCAGAAAAGACACAGCATATATTAATAGCGAAGATTGGTCATTCTTGGAAATCTGCTTCATAATTAATAAATTATGTTTGCTAATTATGTATTATTTTATATATAAACGTGAAAAATCAAAATAACCGTGGTTCATTTGTTTTTGTGGGCAAAAATTTCCCTAGGTTGAATTTTCAAATGTTTGTAAGATTCTAACTCTTCAGCATTATTTGCATGCAACAAAAATATTTACATCCAAACAAGTCATGCAGTAATATTTCCTAGAAAAGACACAGCATACATTAATAGCGAAGATTGGTCATACTTGGTAATCCACTTAATAATTAATAAATTATGTTTGTTAATTATGTATTATTTCATATATAAACGCGGAAAATCCAATTAACCGCGATTTATTAGTTATCGTGGACACAAATTTCTCGAGCTTGAATTGTTAAATGTTCCTACGCATTCTAACTCTTCAGCATTATTTACATGCAACAAAAATAATTGCATCCAAACAAATCATGTCGTAACTTTTCCCAGAAAAAATAAAATACATTAATAGTGAATATTGGTCACACTTGGGAATCCGCTTCATAATTAATAAATTATGTTTGTTAATTATATATTATTTCATATATAAACACAAAAAATCTAATTAACCGCGGTTCATGTGTTTTAGTAGACACAAATTTCTTTAGGTTGAATTTGCAAATGTTTGTACGCATTCTAACTTTTAAGTGTTATTTACATGCAACAAAAATGTTTATATTCAAATAAATTATGCAATAACTTTTCCCAGAAAAGACACAGCATACATTAATAGCGAAGATTGGTCATACTTGGGAATCCGATTTATAATTAATAAATTATATTTGATAATTATGTATTATTTTATATATGAACAAGGAAAATCCAATTAACCGCGGTTCATTTATTTTCGTGGACATAAATTTCCCTAATTTGAATTTTTAAATGTTTGTATGCATTCTAACTCTTAAGTATTATTTACATGCAATAAAAATATTTACATCCAAACAAATCATGAAGTAACTTTTTCCAGAAAAGACACAGCATACATTAATCGCGAAGATTGGTCATATTTGGGAATCCACTTTATAATTAATAAATTATGTTTGATAATTATTTATTATTTTATATATAAATGAAATAAATCCAATTAACCGTGGTTCATTTATTTTCGTGGACACAAATTTCTGGAACTTGAATTTTCAAATGTTTGTACGCATTCTAACTCTTCAGCATTACTTGCATGGAACAAAGATATGTACATCCAAACAAATCATGTCGTACTTTTCCCAGAAAAAAAAAATACATTAATAGTGAAGACTGGTCATACTTGGGAATCCGATTCATAATTAATAAATTATGTTTGTTAATTATGTATTATTTCATATATAAACACAATAAAACCAATTAACCGCGATTCATTTGTTTTCGTGAGCACAAATTTCTCTAGGTCGAATTTTCAAATGTTTGTGCGCATTGTAACTCTTCAGCATTATTTATATGCAACAAAAATATTTACATCCAAACAAGCCATGCAGTAACTTTTCCCAGAAAAGATACAATGTATATTAATAATGAAGATTAGGATAAATCTGTTCACCCCACTTTGCGAAGATTGTTCATACTTGGGTCCATACACAAGAGGCTTCATCCCACCCCTTGCCGTCCTTGCGGCATTAAATTATACGGAAAGCCCCCGGTCTCGTGTTGCTATTGGGATAATGAAGGGGGGTGCACCGATCCTTCGGGAAGACACTAGACACCTTCTCTGGAACACTAACGAACCAATTTGAAGCCCCCAAATTACCGGCAAATTCCTTTCTGGGAATGGTGTGCGTGCAGCCTGCAAAAACATTGATCGGATCATAATGATTAGCCCATAAAAGGGGAGGCTTTAATAAAAGGAGTCGAAAATGCGTTTGATGGGGGCGCGGCAACGCTGTGTGTGCCGGTATTTCCGAGGAGGAGAGAGTTAAATTCGATTTTAGTCATATATTAAAATTAATATTCGGGAAGGTGACGGAAGAGGGGGGTAGCTGCTTAAAGTAGCACAATTATGTAAGCATTTATTGAATAATGTTGCGAATTGAGATTAATTATTTCTGAGTACTTTAAATATCTGTATAGTCACAATGTAGAAAAATGTAAGTATTCCAACGAGGTACATTGATTTCACAAAAGTTTGGGCTGGTTTTATCTCATTACGTTAAATGATATGAAGGTTAATGAGAAAAACTAAATCGACAGTAGTAACTGTATTCTGTGGGATTAATTTTTCAAGTTAACATGGTAAACGATTGTCGTGTAGGTAGCGTGTTGCCTTACAGTATCAAAGCTCCTCGGTTCTAATTTCATTATTGGCATGATTGTTCGTAGTCATTTGATGTCAACTTTAAATGTTAGGTACCTGTTTATTTAACTCTCATGGGAAATAAAATGCTTACTAAACCAAACCAGGCAAGACCATGTGCGTGCACATGCACATTGACTGCAGAAAAATTACTGAATTTCGTGCGATAATCCACACAAATGTGTGTAAATCTTTATTCTCTCTCTGTCTTTGTATATGCACGTGTACACACATACACATTGATACTTTTGTACGTTGCATTGACAACACTTATTGAAATATTTTGGAAAAATCGTTGGACCCAAATATCCCATTAAACACTTATCTAATTTGCATTTTAAATGTCATATTATTTGCTCGTTGATTCAACAATTATTATTACTATTTATTATTACCCCTTTAAACTAAAATTAATTAAATAATGCATTAAAAACATTAATTATCTCAATTTGTGTTTTATAGACATAAACTCATTGGCTTCCGAGGACTCAGATATGAAAGAGGAAATAAAAATAGCTATTTAGTACATACCAGAACAATTTAAGCTTTTACAAAAGTCATCAAATCCAAATATACCATTAACTATTACATAGTTTTGCATTCTAAATGCTATAAAATTGCTCGTTTATTCAACGATAATTATTACTATTCATTATAACCATTTTAAGTGAAACAAAATTAATTAAAAAATGCATTAAAAACATTAGTTTTCTCAATTTAGGGTTTTAAGGGCTTAACCTCATTGACCTCTGAGTTATTCAAATATAGAAGAGGGAATGAGATTACCTATTGATACATATCATCTCATATTGAAGTTTTTGTAAAGTCATCAAGCCTAATATCCCATTAAATACTTCACAGCTTTTCGTTTAAAATATTATAGGATTTGCTCCTTGATTCAACAATAATTTGCTATTTATTATTGTAAATTTTTAGTAATTTAAATGTAAGGCGTAAAAAACATTATTTTTTTTTCAATTTGTGCTTTATGGACTAAGCCTCATTGGCTTCTGAGTAACTCAAATATAGATGAGGGAAAGAGAGTAGGTATTTGACACATAAAACCCATACAGTGAAAACATTATAAAAGTCATCAAATTGAAATATCCCATTAATTACTTTATAGCTTTGTCCAACACCGTATAGATTTTTAGAACTTCCCTATTTAAAAGCATTAATTTACTCATTTCCTATATTTTTTCCTTTGTAAATCACAGTGTCTTTGGTGAATTTATGTTGAAATCGATTATTACAAAATCTGTTCTCTAAATTTTTATACAACCTGTACTGTGTTTTTATCCATTTCTGCCTAATCTACAAATAGTTAACTATTTTGCAAAAAGAACTTGTTAGAGTTTCAGAAAGGGTTAAATTTTTATACGACTTAAAATGTATTTTGTCCATTTCAACTTAATCTGCAAATAGTTAACTATTTTGCAAAAAGAACTTTTTAGAGTTTCAGAAAGGGCGCCGATAATTGAAAAAGTTTGAGGACCACTGTCAGTCAATTGCATTGCCTTTCGTAAATTTATGTTGAAATCGATTCTCACGAAATCTGTTCTCTAAATTTTTCTATAATGTGTTTTATCCATTTCTGCCTAATCTACAAATAGTTAACTATTTTTCAAAAAGAATTTGTTAGAGTTTCAGAAAGGGTGCCGATAAATGAAAAAGTTTGAGAACCACTGTCAGTCAATTGCATTGTCTTTGGTAAATTTATATTGAAATCGATTCTTACGAAATCTGTTCTCTAAATTTTTATGAAGCATAAAATGTGTTTTATCCATTTCTACCTAATCTACAAATAGTTAACTATTTTGCAAAAAGAACTTGTTAGAATTTCAGAAAGGAAGCCGATAAATGAAAAAGTTTGAGAACCACTGTCAGTCAATTGCATTGTCTTTGGTAAATTTATGCTGAAGTCATTCTCACGAAATCTGTTCTCTAAATTTTTATACAACCTATAATGTGTTTTATCCATTTCTGCCTAATCTACAAATAGTTAACTATTTTGCAAAAAGAACTTGTTAGAGTTTCAGAAAGGATGCCGATAAATGAAAAAGTTTGAGAACCACTGTCAGTCAATTACATTGCCTTTCTTAAATTTATGCTGAAGTCATTCTCACGAAATCTATTCTCTAAATTTTTATGCGGCATAAAATCTGTTCTATCCATTTCTACCTAATCTACAAATAATTGACTATTTTGCAAAAAAGGACCTGCTAGAATTTCCGAAAGGGCACCTCTAAATAAAAAAGTTTGAGGACCACTGTCAAACATATCATTGCGACCCTGGTGAACTAACTCCCTGCTTTTGGCGGGGTCCTCCCCCTTTTGAAGAGAGCAGCTATTCCGTTTGTGCGCAGCAGATGGAGTCTCGATTCATAAAGATTATAAAACGCGATAAAATAATTCATAGTGACAGCTATGTGATGGATAGGCTGCGATTTGCTTGTAGATGAATTTTTCACGCCTGTCACTGGCACAAATGATGGATAATTTTCGAAAGGAAAGAAAGGCATATGCATTTCAATATTAGGGTAAATTTAATGATGTGGAGCAGATTGTCGTACGATGGAGTTCTTCATACTGTTGTAATTGTACGGTTATAACATGAAATTTTGTTCCTCAATTTTTATGAAAAATGAAGGTAATATAAATACAGAGGGTACTCACATATTTTTGTCATGATTATGCAAAGATATATAAACAAATATAAGAATTTCATTTTCTAATACGTTCTATCTGATAGCCCTTTTGTTTACTAAATATATTACATCTTGATTTCTTAGGTAACAAAGAATTGTTTAAAACATCAAGGTTTGTTTTGTTCTACTCCGACTCCACGGAATGATGGACCAATGGTAGAGCGCTACTCTTCGGTACCGGAATTCGTGGGTTCCAATCCCGCTGATGGCATAGATGTTCTTAACCGATCGGAATTGGCTTTAAGCAGTAGGTCACGTTCTCAGTAACTCAAAAAAGTAGACTGCAACGTTCCAAACCAAAGCACAATCCTCCACAGTTATCTAGAGTCTATCCAACGTTTCAAAAGGCTGCTTATAAAGAGCTTGATTTAAAAATTCATATGCACAATAATCCATAACAGACATTCTAGAACTTGATGAGGGAGATGGATTTAAAGCGAACAGATTCAATTCCTGTTTAATATCTCATTTCATTTTAGAACAGTAGAGTTAGAGGTACGGCTTACTTATCCTGATGAAACAATGCAGTGAATATTATTTGGGTAAAGAGATAGAATTTCTTCTTTGAAAATAGGCATTAAAGCTTATTTCTGATAGTATCCGAGTTCATTTTGACATTTTTTCTTTTTTACTGTACCTAAAATGGTTTAAAGTGGGCAGGCCGTCAAATCAGAATGGACAATGACTGAACAACAAAAAGGGTCTTCGATGCAAAACCTACAGGAACGCGAGGAAGACCCAACCTGAGATGGACAGACTGCCTGGGAAGAGACCTTCAGGTACTTAAAGTAAAAAACTGGAAGAATTTGGCCGCCTCCAGAAGGATGTCTTGGAAAAAGCTTATTGAGAAGGCCAGGGCCCATCATGGGCAGTCATGCCACTGAAGAAGATCAGGAAAATGGTTTAAACTAATACTTTAAATAATTAAAAAAATAATGCTAATGAAGTTTCCTCATAAAAATGTTTAAATATCGCACACGCGTTTAATGAAGTTATTTTCACTGAAAATCGTACAAGTTTGTAACGTTATCGCTTCTGCACAATGCGTCACAACTTTTTTATACGGAAACTATACGTTTTTTATGCTCTTTATATAAGTAACCAATTTACTCAAAATTATTGATGGTGAAGAGATAAGTAATAAGTTTGCAAAACTATAAACTAAATTTGTTTAAATATTTTCACATTTTTATTTTAAATAAAAAAATATATAATTGTATTATATCCATATTTTGTTGAAATAACATAAATAGTACATATGTTTTATTTTTTTATGTAGTTATCGTGTATTTTTATTTCTTTGATTTAATCATTTTTAATAAGGGGCCTCAGTATTTTTTATTATTCTTTATATTTTATATGCTTTTTTTCGTATTTTAGAAAAAAAATGGACGATGGAATTATTTTTTTTATTAATTTTTATTATTCTTTATATTTGCTTTCTTAGTATTTTAGAAAAATCTGGACGATCGAATTATTATTGTTATTATTTTTTATTATTCTTTAAGTTTTTTATGCTTTCTTCGTATTTTAGAAAAATCTGAACGATGGATTTATTTTTTTATTCTTTATTATTCTTTAAATTTTATATGCCTTCTTTGTATTTTAGAAAAATCTGTACGACGGAATTATTATTTTATTATTCTTTATTATTCTTTAAATTTTATATGCTTTCTTCGTATTTTAGAAAAATCTGGATGATGGAATTATGTTTTTATTATTTTTTAAATTTTATATGCTTTCTTCGTATTTTAGAAAAATCTGGACGATGGAATTGTGTTTCTATTATTCTCTATTATTCTTTAAATTTTACATGCTTTTTTCATATTTTAGAGAAATCTGGATGATAGAATTATTTTTTTTATTATTCTTTAAATTTTATATACTTTTTACGTATTTTAGAAAAATATGGACGATGGAATTATTTTTTTTTATTATTCTCTATTATTCTTTAAATTTTACATGCTTTCTTCGTATATTAGAAAAATATGGACTGTGGTATTATTTTTTTTTCATTCAAGCAGGCTGACAATTCAAAATTATCCACCATTTCTATCCTTTCTTTGTAACTTAAGATCTAATGCGAATTTTTTGGGTAAAGAGATAGAATCTCTTCTATGAAAATATATGAAAAAATATGCGTTAAAATATATTTCTGATAGTAATCCGAGTTAATTTTAATATTTTTTTCTTTTTTACTGTTCCCAAAATGGTTTTAAATAATACTTTAAGTAATCAAAAAATTAATGTTAATGAAGTTTCCGCATAAAAATGTTTAAATATCGGACACACATTTACGAAGTTATTTTCACTGAAAATCGTACAAGTTTGTAACGTTATCGGTTCTGTACAATACGTCACAACATTTTTATACTGAGACTCTCTGTTTTTATGTTCTTTATACAGGTAGCCTATTTACTCAAAAGTATTGATGGTAAAGAGATAAGTAATAAGTTTGAAAAACTAAAAACTAAATTTGTTTAAATATTTTCATACTTTAAATTTTCATAATTTTAAATAAAAATATATACAATTGTATTGTATCAATATTCTGTTGAAATAACATAAATAGTACATAAGATGTTTTATTTTTTTTTTATAATGTAGTTATCATGTATTTTTAGTCCTCTGATTTAATCATTTTTAATAAGAGACCTTAGTATTTTTTATTATTCTATAAATTTTATATGCTTTCTTCATATTTTAGAAAAATCTGGACGATGGAATTATTTTTATTATTCTTTAAATTTTATATGCTTTATTCGTATTTTAGAAAACTATGGACGATGGAATTATTTTTTATTATACTTTAAATTTAATATGCTTTCTTCGTATTTTAGAAAAATCTGGACGATGGAATTATTTTTTTATTATTATTATTCTTTACATTTTATATGCTTTCTTCGTGTTTTAGAAAAATCTGTACGATAGGATTATTTTTTTATTATTCTTTAAATTTTATATGCTTTCTTCGTATTTTAGAAAAATCTGGACGGTGATATAATTTTTTTTTCATTCAAGCAGGTTGACAATTCAAAGTTCTCTACCATTTTTACATCCTTTTTTTCTTTGTAGCGATTTTTAACGAATAATTAATTAAATTAATTAAATTAACAATTAATTAATTAAAATATGAATTAATTTTTTAGCGAATTTTTTAACGGAGATTGTTTTGAAATGATTCTAACACATCCTTCTCCATAAACTGTAAACTAATTATAAAAACCTTTAATTTTCCAAGGTACTTTGAGACTTACGGTAATATAGCAGAGGAATGCTGATATAGAAAAACACTAAATAGGTGCTTTCAATTTTCCTTCTTACTTTTATGAAAATTTTACAGAGGAAAGTTGGATAACTGGCCTGTTTTCTCTTTAAGATGCTGAGTAAGAAAAGGATTTAGTTAAAAACATAAACTGAAATTTAGATATTGCGTGATTCACCTACAAATTAAAGATAAAATTTTAAGTTTTTGATTAAAAAGTTCAATATCATTCAACACATATCTTTTTGAAACAGGATTTTCATCCAGCCTGTTAAATATATATGATACGGTTGTAACTGGAAGCTAAATTACGCTTGAAATTAATGAAGATAAAGCCCAACGTATCAAAACTGATTACAATGAAGCAGTCTCATTTGACGCATTAATCCTTATGAATAATGAACTTTAATATTTGCTATTATGTATTATTATCTATATTTGCTATTATGTATTATCATCTATGTTTGCTATTATGTATTATTATCTACTACTCACTACAATAGTATATTTATATTGTGTTAAATTTAAAAGTTTAGTTTACCGATATAATTGAATAAAATACATATAAAATTTGTTATTCTCCCATTATAAACACTCCGTTTGCAATACATAGATTTTAATCTATATATTGTAAATATATTGTATATATTGATCTGATGCTACAGATCAGGGTGGTAACCAGAAATTATATTCGGAGGGGGTCCGAGGGTAAAGATTTTTAATCTATGTATTGTAAGTATATTGTATATATTGATACTGTGTATATATTGATCTGATGCTACAGATCAGGGACATAGCCAGAAATTATATTCGAAGTTTAAAGACATTGGTGGGTTTTTTTTTTTTTTTTTTTTTTTTTTTTGTGTGTGTGTGTGTGTGTGTGTGTGTGTGTGTGTGTGTGTGTGTGTGTGTGTGAATGATACTTCAGAAAAACGAAGGTTTTCGTATGGATACCCCTAATAAGTATCATAGTACAATGTGGTTTTAAAATATCAAAATGATTAAAAAAGGATATGAGGAACAAATTTAAAGCCGTGAATAAGTAATAAAGTAACTGCACAATGAATTGAGTAGTAAATTTAAAATTGAAAAAGTATAAATTGTACAGGATATTAAATTCTAATTTTTAAAACCGAAAAATGACAGGTTTTCTTATAGATACCCCTAATGAGTATCATAACACACTGTGGTTTTAAAAAAAATATCAAAATGATTAAAAAGGGATATAATGAAAACATTTAAAGCCTATAATAAGTAATGAAGTAACTGCACAATGAATTGAGTAGTAAATTTAAAATTGAAAAAGTATAAACTGTACAGGGTATTAAATTCTAATTTTTAAAACATAAAATGACAGGCCTTTTTATGGATACCCCTAATGAGTATCATAATACAATGGGATTTTAAAATATCAAAATGATTAAAAAAGGATATAATGAGCAAATTTAAAGCTGAGAATATGTAATGAAGTAACTGCACAATGAATTGAGTAGGAAATTTAAAATTGCAAGAGTATAAACTGTACAGGGTTTTAAATTTTAATTTTTAAAGCAGAAAAATGACAGGTTTTCTTATGGATACCCCTAATGAGTATCATAATACAATGGGGGTTTTAAAATATCAAAATGATTAAAAATGAATATAAGGAACAAATTTAAAATCGAAAATAAGTAATTGAAGTACTGTACAATGAATTGAGTAGGAAATTTAAAATTGAAAAAGTATAAACTGTACAGGGTATTACATTCTAATTTTTAAAACAGAAAAATGACAGGTTTTCTTATGGATACCCCTAATCAGTATCATATAATGTCGTTTTAAAATATCAAAATGATTAAAAAGGTATATAATGAACAAATTTAAAGCTTAGAATAAGTAATGAAGTAACTGCACAATGAATTGAATAGTAAATTTAAAATTGAAAAAGTACAAACTGTACAGAGTATTAAATTCTAATTTTTAAAACAGATGTATAACCAAACAAAAAGAATAATTTTGAAAGAAAATGAACATGTTTAAATTTTTTACATGTATATTATAAAATATGCTCGCCTTGAAGATTTGTAAAAACTTTTCACAATTTCTTCCGATTGTGCATCAATATTGTGATGAGTGGCTATGGGGGCTAGTCAATCAGCTCTTACTGGTTGAATACAATTTGCACGTTCTTTTTAACTCAACTTCACTAAAAACCCTGTTTAAAACACACTGCTGTCTATACACAGCTAGGAAGATGACACAACTACACACATGGTTCATTTTCTTTCCATGAAACGTTCCTTTTAGAATTTCGGTGTGGGACTGGTCCCCTAAATCCCCCCTTGCTTACGTCCTTGATACAGATAATTCTATTCTTATTTATAAGGTTCAAAATTTGTAAAAATTTGTAAACTTCCCCTAAACGAACGGTTTGTCGGTACCAGAGTCTGTAAGAGTTTGAAACCTACATGAATTGTTTACCAACATGAAATGTACCTACATGAAATGCCTACTGTTGTAATTATTTTTAAGCGTGATAGATATGATAAATATGAATTATATCAACTTCATAGACGTTGCTGTGTAACCCTTTTTGATTTTCCGTTTTCTCTGATTTTTACACTGTAAAAGTAAACCGGAACCTTACTGGAGCATTAAGCCGAATGATGGCCAAACAGTAAAGCGCTGCTCTTCGATACCGGAGTTCGTGGGTTCAAATACCGCTACTGGCATGGATGTTCGTAGCCATTCGGAATCGGTTTTAAACAATAGTTTATAGTACCATTAGATCTCATGAACAAGACAGTAGACTGTAGCGTTCTAAATCAAACCAAACAGACCATTAGAATAGTAAAGGATTAACAAGAAATTTCTAATCTCATTAACCCTCTTATACCAAATATATATATATATATATATATATATATATATATATATATATACGTGCGATGAGAAGTCAGAGATAAACCGTAAGGATGTCTAAAATCTGATAAAAACTTTAACGTTATGATTTATAGTAGCGATCCTGAAATGTTGTTGTTGTGTTATGCACTTGGTCAAACCCAGCTCGATTGAGCGGGAGACTATACGTATTAAGGTGCGCCTTTCGTTTTTTTTTTTTTTATAACGAGTACCACAAGGGTGTAAGTACGATCATGCTCAAGTGGAACTTGGAGGACATTGTGATGCCCTAAGGACAAACTAAGGACGTGAGCCATAGGTTACTCGAATTAACCCATATTGGACCGCCGTCCTATAAACAGGACAGCAAATAAAATTCCATTTAATAATAAAGTTATAAACATTTTCTGAGTGGATTTTATTTTAAGACTTTTAAAATAGACACACTTTATCATAGTAACAAAAAAAGACTGAGAAATCAAAATATATTGCATTTAAAATACATTTTTAGCAACCCCTTAAAAATTGTCATTTTTTAATCTTTAATTTTATATTCATTATTATTTTTTTAAACGTAGTAGAGGTTACTTGTAGTATTACAGACATTGGCACTACATTAGTGAGTAACGCTAGGTCCAGAAAACGGTATTATGACACCAAACACTTTATCCATTTTAACGATGATTCTTCAATTGATCCGCAATATCGTTATTGTAGAAGTCGACTTTTTTATGACAAAATAACCTTGAAGCAATTTGGTATATTTTCTAAAAATCTCACCATCGATGAAAGAATGGTAAAATGTTTTGGAAGGCACAGTTGCAAGATGTTCATGAAAAATGAACCTGTAAAATTTGGATATAAATTTTGGGTAGTAGCATCCTACAATGGTATCCTTTTTCTATCATCCCTTACCAAAAATGCCAGTTCAAGAACTGCAAAAGAAAAGCAACAACAGTCTACTTAAAATGTAATGTTGAACTTTGCTTTGAATGTTTTCCTAAATTTCACCTATGAATCAGCCTAATGCAATGTAAGTGATACTTGTTAAATTTTAGTAGTGTATTGGACCGTTGGCCTAATTATAGTACAGCTAATTACTTAAAAAAATAAAATTTATTTTTAAAATTTTGGTTTTATATGCTTAGTTACACCATATTAATGTTATGGATAAAGTTTTAAAAATTTTCAGAAATATCTAGTTGGTGTGGTACAATATGGGTTAAAGCAAGGGGTATGACTTTCGTTTTTATGTAGAGTACTGCTTGGGTGAAAGAACGATTTTGCTCCAAGTAAGTCCTCGTAATTTTGAAGCAGAAACCAAGAAGACCAGGGCTTGTCCTGTCAACCCCCGAGGTATTGATTGAAAACTTGGAGGGCATTCTAAGCACGAACATATTTTAGGTGCCCTAGTCACCTTTAACGAATACGGCAGATCTTAGGCCTGCTCGAGCTCCGAACCCGCAACTCTTCAGTTACGAGAGCTTTGCCTTTGCCGACTGAGCTACGGCATCTCCCCCTGAATTGTAGCTTCTTTAGCCAACCTTAACAAGGGAGCCGTAAAACCCTAACTTTGAAAATTTTCCAATAAAATTATATTTCCGTACACGTTTCAGATCAGAAGTAAAACCTGACAGTACATTTACATTTATTTATTTTATTTTCATCAACAACCAAAGTCTAAATGCAATCACAAACAATTACCGTATGCCAAATAGAAATACTACTCTAGCAACATTGCCAAAAACGAGTAGTAAAATTTGTTGACGACTCAGTTACAAACACACGGGGAAACTGCTCATACTGTTTACAAAGAGAGCAAAAGATTTTCATAGAAATTCAGTGTCGGAGGAAAGATTATAGATAAAAATAGCATGGCTATTTTATATAGGAAGCCGATTTACTCAAAAGTATTGATGGTGAAGAGTTAAGTAATACGCTTGCAAAACTAAAAACTAATTTTGTTAAATATTTTTTTATTTTTATTTAAAAAAAATGTATACAATTATATTATATGAATATTTTGTTGAAATAACATAAATAGTACATAATATGTTTTATTTTTAAAAAAAACTTAGTTAAATCCTCTGATCCCAACTCATCCGGGATAAGGAATTTAATATACTTGTAGCAACGTGGATCTTTTAAATTTTATTTCAAATATGAAATTTATTACCGTAATGTACTGTTTGTAAACGAATTTCTTTGTATGCATTTGTTTGTAAAAATGAAGTAGCTTATTGCTATTTACAAGCACAGTTTTATTTTATACATTATATAAAATCTATATAAATCGTCTTTAACACATTGTATGCAGGACACGTACTAGTAGGTTTTCTGACGATTGATACTTTGAGCGCGGGTCACTTACTATACTCGGTGTAAACTCAATAGGCACTTCAAGGTCACTGATCTTTTCCCGATGACCAACTGTAACTATGGTAACGACAGTTGGGGAATGATTTTACTCTTTTTTCCCACTGTGTTAAGGGGTGTTATGCATCGTGTGGGCTCTCCGTGCATGATGAAAGTATGTTTATTTAGACGAAGAATACTTAATACTTTACACAAAATTTTATAAGTAATTTCAGACCTGTTTCTAAGTTCATAAATTTAAGATATAATCTCATTTCATAAAATTACAATTCAAAAATTGTATGTTATATTCTAATCCGTAAGATTTAAAAAATTCTACTAAAAAAGTTTTTTTTTTTTTTTTTTTTTTGCACACACAGTTGCATTATTTACAGAAATAATATTAAGATGATTGAATGTTTCGCTAATTTTAATGAGTAATTAGTTATAATTTCTCACTATTTTTTCTTTATATTTGTATGATTCTTTTAGTTTAAATATCAAAATTATTTCTTAATAATTAATTTATTTAAGAGAATGTAGTTCTGAAATTCCTTAAATTTAATTTTATGTTAATAAGTATATTATGAAGTTATGTGGACCATAGTAAAGTTTCTATTCCAAAATTGTACTGTATTAATTATTTTAGGATTTTACAAGAATTGAATGAGGTCTTAATGAAATAACAATATTTTGTATAATTTTATTATGTATTTAAAGATTTATGGTCTGTTGACACATTTTTAGAAAGTGAAAATTTCTTTAGAAAGTAGAGATTCCGAATGTTTTAGTAAGAATTCTAAATTAAAATGAATTTTTGTATTTTTACAAAAACATCTGTGATTTATTATAACCATTTTATACATATTGTTAAACTTTTCTTTATGTAAATAGTTAACGCATTTATGCACAACTGAAAATTTTGACTTTGCTTATAATAATAAAACAAGTCGTCTGAACGTATTGGAATGAAATCCTCAACTGAAGTGCTGAAAATAAGTGTGAATGCACAGGCTTCTTGGTCGCTACCATAGTAACCGATGACTGGGGAAACGAGAAAGTGTGACCTTGAAGCGCCAATAGATTTTACATGGACTATAGTATGGGTTAGTGTAACAACATGGTTTCCTTGTGGGTACAAAAATAACGGCATATACAGGAAAACAAAGCCGAATGTTCTTGTCTTTCATTTTATTATAATGTAAAAATGCTTATATATAACATAATTCGAAAAAATTAAAGCTATATACTACTATTTCTATTTGATTTTTCCTACTTATGATACTATTACAAATTTATCCACTAAAAATATATTTTTTGATTACGAAAATCTTATGATTGTTATTTATATATTTCTATTTATATATTTGTTTATATATTTCAATATAAAATACGATAAGTTGATTAAAAAATTAAATAATTTTCGATCTATTGCGATTTAACTAAATAACTAAATTTATGCGCAAAACGGTACAATTCAGCTGAGAAATGTACCCGCACACAATGTGTTAAAAAACACTTGTATGTTAGGTGAAAAAAAATAACATTTTTGGAATTCAAAGAAAAACAAATAGAGAAAAATCTCTTTAAAGATTCCGTTTGTTAAAAAAAGTCCTTATAAATAAAAAAATACGTAAATAGCTTATGAAATTTTAAAAATTTGATTTCTAATATTGTTTGTGTAGAATGAATAGAACAATAATTTGAACCAATAAAATATGTAGGTATTTTGTTTATATTTCTGGTACCAAGTTCCTTTAATTAAGGAAAATATGTCGCTATATTTCTGTTTTTAGTTTGAGGTTTTATAATCTTGTATTGTCCGACTCTTATGCGGCTGAAAGGAAAAGGGTAAATCCCCTATTCTAACAAACAAACCCTTTGATTAGAATAATAGCCAGTATGATCGGTAAATTCACATACCATCCTTCTTCCAACTCCAGGTACAGTTATCAAACACTTTTTTTTAACAAGTTTTCGTTTGTTAAAAAAATCTCCATAAATGAAAAACATAGGAGAATAGCTTATGAAATTTTAAAGATTTGATTTCTAATACTGCTTGTTCATAGGATGAATAGAGCAATAATTTGAATCAATAAAATATGTAGGTATTTTGTTTATATATTTAGTAAAAAATTTCCCTTATTTAAAGAAAATATGTTGCTATATTTCTGCTTTTAGTTTGAGGTTTTATAATCTTGTATTATGCTTATGTGGCTGAAAGAGAAAGGGTAAATCCCCTATTCTAACAAACAAACCCTTTGATTAGGATAATAGCCAGTATGTGATCCTTAAATTCACATACCATCCTTCTTTCCAACCCGAGGTACAGCTATCAAACAATTGTTTTAACAAGTTTTCGTTTGTTAAAAAAAAAGTCCCTATAAATGAAAAACATACGTAAAAAGCTTATAAAATTTTAAAGATTTGATTTCTAATATTACTTGTCTGTAGAATGAATACAACAATAATTTGAACCAATAAAATATGTAGTTATTTTGTTTATATTTATGGTACCAAGTTCCTTTAATTAAGGAAAATCTGTTGCTATATTTCTGTTTTTAGTTTGAGGTTTAATAATCTTGTATTGCCCGGTGCTTATTCGACTGAAAGAGAAAGAGTAAAACAAAAAAAAGGTAAAACAAACAAACCCTTTGATTATTATAATAGCCAGTATGTGATCCTTAAATTCGCATACCATCCTTCTTTCCAACCCCAGGTACTGCTATCAAACTATTTTTTAACAAGTTTTCGTTTGTTAAAAATATCCCTATAAATGAAAAACATACGTAAATAGCTTATGAAATTTTAAAGATTTGATTTCTAATATTACTTGTCTATAGAACGAATAAAACAATAATTTGAACCTATAAAATATGTAGGTGTTTTGTTTATAGTTACGTACCAAGTTCTTTTAATTAAGTAAAATCTGTTGCTATATTTCTGTTTTTAGTTTGAGGTTTTATAATCTTGTATTGTCCGGAACCTATGCGGCTGAAAGAAAAAGGGTAAATCCCCTATTCTAACAAACAAACCCTTTGATTAGGATAATAGCCAGCATATGATCCGTAAATTCGCATACCATCCTTCTTCCCAACCCCAGGTACAGCTATCAAACAATGAATATCCAGGCCTAATCAGACCGTATAAACCATCCACTCCCTATTTTTTTGGACAAAGGACTCTCTCTGGGATGTACAACAATCAAATTAAATGGGTCTCCCTTTCCTCTAGGGGGGAGTTAAACGAAGCAAAAGCCCCTTTTAACGAAAGGGGGGGGGAATCAAAAGAACTGGAAAGCAGAAACATTACTCCCAATTATTGAGATCCCTACGAGAGATGCAACAGGTATTTTTGATGTTATCTGATGCGGTGGTCTACGGGGCTTTTGTACCCCAGGGCTATTTATTAGCAAAAAAGGGCACGTGGCTTACCACCTGCTCACTAGAATGAAGCCTCGAGTAGAGTGAAAAAAGTTAATGAAGGGTGTATTACTAAATGGTTTGCTTCAGCTATCACACGTGTATGTGGTAATAAAAATTAAATTTGCTTAGTGAATGCTATGCTGAGGACTAGATTCATAGAAAGTTATTAGCAGGAGTCCTCTAAAACTACTGTTTTCAATATATAGTAATCAAATCTAAGGATATCTAGCCTCTTCAGACCTTTCAAAAAACTAAAGTATTTCATTTTTATTATAAAATCCTAATTCAGAACCAGAGAGCGGGGGTTCGAGTCCCACTGTCATGGCATAGATGTTCGGAATCAGCTTTAGACAGTAGGTTCCGGTTTCATTAGCCCTCGTGTTGCAAAAAATTAGACCGTAGTGCTCCAAACGAGCCAACCAACAAACCAGTTAATCTTAAGGCAAAGCCTTATTTCAGCTTTATATCAATACGAATTATTCATCCTCCTTACATTGTTAGTGAGTATGAGGATAGACTGATCTCAATAAAATGCTGTACAACTGCTGCTTTTTAATTTATATTAAGCAAATCTAAAGGGATATAGCAATTCCATATACTTTTAAAAAACTAGGGAGAAGTATTTTATTTTTATTATGAAATTATTATTCCACTTAATCGTAAGGTAAAACCTCACTTCAGCAGGATATCAAGATGAATCCCACTCCTCCTTGCATTGTTGGTGAGGGTAGTTTGATCTCAATAAAATGTTGTACAACTGCTGCTTTTCAGTTTATGTTATGCAAATCTAAAGGGATATAGCCCTTTCATATACTTTAAAAAAAAACTAGGAAAAAGTATTTTGTTTTTATTTTGAAATTATCATTCCAGTTCGTAAGGTAAAACCTCACTTGAGCATGATATCAAGGTGAATCCCATTTCCTCCTTGCATTGTTGGTGAGGGTAGATTGATCTCAATAAAATGTTGTACAACTGTTGCTTTTCAATTTATATTACGCAAATCTAAAGGGATATAGTCCTTTCATATATTTTTAAAAAACTAGGGAAAGTATTTTATTTTTATTATGAAATTATCATTCCAGTTCGTAAGGTAAAACCTCACTTGAGCATGATATCAAGGTGAATCCCATTTCCTCCTTGCATTGTTGGTGAGGGTAGTTTGATCTCAATAAAATGTTGTACAACTGCTGTTTTTCATTTCATATTATTCAAATCTAAAGGGATATAGTCCTTTCATATACTTTTAAAAAACTATAGAAAGTATTTTACTTTTATTATGAAATTACCATTCTACTTAATCGTAAGGTAAAACCTCACTTCAGCATGTTATCAAAATGAATCTCATCCTCCTTGCATTGTTGGTGATTGTGGTTTGATCTCAATAAAATGTTGTACAACTGCTGTTTTTCAGTTTATATTAAGCAAATCCGTGTAGATCTAGGTCGTCCATATTATTTTGAAAACTAGAGAGAAGTAATTCGTTTTTATTATAAAACTATCGCTCCAGCTAATCTTAACGAAAGCTGTCATTTTAGCATGATATCAAGATGAATTCTTCCTCCTGATTACATTTTTTGTAAGTGAGTTTGGTCTCAAAACAGGTTTGTTAATTTGATTTGTCTGCAGCACTGGGGTTCACATTTTTACAAGACTGAGATAATTAGAGTAAGTCCAGGGACGTTGGGGTAGCACTTCGCACTTTTAAGACTTAGCTTTGATCCTCAGGCAAGTCAAGGTTGGCTCAGCCATTTATCCATTCAGTGGGTAGATAAATTGAGGACCAAACGTGTTTGGAAACTAAACATTAGGGATTCCACGTAAAGCTGACCATCTAACCGGGGCATAAGCTTCGAACCTCAGGGTCCTTGGTCTCGGAAATGGAGATTGGTGCTGTAGACCCTCGCTCATTTGGCTGTAGTGCCAGAAATAGAAGCTTATGAGACCGAAAACTACTGCTTAGAACTAATTTTGAATGGCTACGAACAACAATGCGGGAATTGAACCCATGGTCTCCGCTATCGAAATGTAATGAACCTCCTTTTTCGCCATCGTTCTGGCTTATTGTAAATGTCGCTGAAGTTATTTACAGATCTCAATATGTCTTTCTGTGGGACAAGTAAAATAAATAAATTACAATAATATGCCAATATCGATATGGCAATATTGTTAAAAGATTATTTGTTGTTTCAAAAGAGATCACCGATGTACTTTTAAGAGTTTGACTTTCATAATAAGCATTAAGGTCTCTCATATCTAACTTTTTTAAGACTAAATATCCCCTATATAATAACAGCCTAAGTTATCTGTCCGTCTGTTCTCGAATTTAGGAAGCAGTTGTGCCTGAAATCGATGAATTCATATTGGATTCTTGATGAGTGAGGTTTTGCAGAGTTCTAAATCCATCCCTTCCCCCTTTTTCTAGCGTTTAATACCATTATGTCAAGCCATAATAAATAGTTTAAAATAACATTTTTTCTAGCATTATGGCGTCATTCCTTTAACCATTTTTTATTTTAACTTACTTAACATCGTTTGCATTATTTTCATATGGTTTATCACTGAACTTAGATTTTACGTAAATAATTTTCTTTTATATTTGGCTTAAATAATAGATTAGGTACATATGTGATAATTTTAAATTTAATCATCGATTATTTTTTGTATCAAGAGCCGAAAAACAAACCATTTTTTTACCTGCCTCATAGGGTACTTTACAATTCGGGAAAATTAAAAATTTTGCCGATCCCGTCATATGACGGGCTATGTGCTAGTCCAATCAGTAGTACTGTTATCTTGTCCCATTACTTTTGTTGATGCCTTGTTATATGTCGATTCTTCTGAAACTAGGCCTTCCGAGAACGGCTTTCGAAATGATGGGAAAAATGCAAATTAAGTATTCAAAATCTTTAAAGCAAAGAGAAACGAATAAACACCCTCTAAAAGTGTCCTCCAGATAAAGTCAACCCAATGACAACTGATTAATTTCGATCGACAACCCAATTAATCAGCTTTCTTAACACTTTGAGTTTATCCTCTCCGGTGCTCCGATCTAGCCGATACCGGTTAGGCTGCTGATCAGCATTCACAAAAGGGGGGCGCGTGCCTAACCACCTGCTCTCTCCTACTTCAAATGGCATGGCCGTGGCAGAGAAAAGGATTAATGAAGTGCCGCAGTCGAAAAGGGTTTACCGCCGAACTTGGGTCTCTATTTGAGGTTTCAGTTTAATCGTGATTAATCGTTTCGGGATTTCAATGATATATATTGAAAACTTCGTAGCTTAAAGCTTTGCTTGAAATTTCTCCTTCTAGCTGCGATTTTGAAAAATTGGCTTGTGTTGAACTTAGCTAACTGGTAGCCAGTGCTGCGCTACGAGATTCTGTATTTATTAAACTAAATGAAATAATTTACTTTTTTATTTTGGTTGCACAAATTCTGGTCAAAATTGAAAAGTATTTCTTAGATTCTAAGAATTTGTGGTTAGTGAACTATTGAATAGCCAGTAAGTTATATTTGATCTATATATGTAATAATATATAGCATTCTGCTTGCAATTTTATGTACAGTAAATATTTGGGGACTATTGCTGGAAGGAACGTAATACCCAGGCCTTACCAGCCAACTCGCACATCATTCCGGAACACCAAGTTAGTTTATAACTCGACACCCAAAATACCTCTGCAGTATTCCGCCTGTAACTTTGTATGCGGTAAAAGTTTATGAACAACTGCTGTAGGCACTTAAAATCCATACCATCTGCATTACTAACCACGTCAAACAGCAATTCTGAATCCAGTTCATTTGTAATCTGATAGAGCAATTTGTCGCAACGTCACGAACTACTATAATGCCCTTCTCATTAATTTTCAACTTTACAGCAGCCAATAGACAAACAATAAACTACCCTTCCGTTTGAAACTAAAGCCAGAATTGTCATGAGATGTGTCCTACTGCGTGAAATCGCCTTATACGCAAAAATATTGGTATCACTTCACCTGTAATTTTGTATAACTTAAAACTTTCGCTACATTTAGTATTTTTCTACACAGTTTCTGAGAAATTCCCGACTTTATCCACGTAAGGATAATTTTAGACATGAGTGTATACATAAACTGTATGAGTATGATTTTTATTTTATATTGTTATATCCGGGTTATTAGATACTTGATACTTGTAAGCATTAATATATAATGTACTAAACTATAGATATTATATATCTGTGACTAAAGTATATAATTATGTATGTATATATAATATGTAATAAGACGGACTTCACGATGGGTGGCTGCAATCGTGGCCCATAAAAATGAATCCGTTTAAGACATTTATTAACAGATCGTTGGAGGACGGGTTCCCATTTCATTATAGGAACAGAACATACTGCTGGGTTGGCTAGCATGATGTTAGAAGTAAAAGGCCTTTAACACCTGGGTCCACATCTCAGTCAAAGTCTGTGGGAAAAACTGTAAGAAAAATCTTCCTCCGATATCGTTCATCTCCATTTTGTTTGGAAATTTCCTAAATTGTCCGCTAGGGCAATATAGAGTTATGATTGGTTAGACCCCCTTCTCTGAGAGCGTAAACTGTAGCCCCTTTGGTCAATTTAGGTTAGGGGTTAAAAAGGGGAAAACAAAAGGACGCGGTAATTTTTGCCCTTCACTCAAGATTTGAAAACCCCTGAGAATTTTCTCGGGGTTCTTAGGGATTTATCTTAGGGATATACAAAATGCCTACATTAGTTCCCCGATCTAGTTTACTTTTCCTTACATATATATACAGTAGAACCTCGATTATCCGAAGTAATTGGGACCGAACCTACTTCGGATAATCGAAATTTTTGGATAATTTAGAATTCATCAATAATCATCTGGTTTAATACATAGTATCGCCATTGGTGGCGATAACATTCGATTGTTCTGAGACTCGGCAGTATGACTTTCCAGATTTCGAAATAGGGTGTGTTTTCGTTTAGAACAGGGATGTAGGAAAATGGAGAAGAGTACACTCATACTAAGAATTGTGCTTGCGAGAAGAAATTCTAAAAAAGGGAATTCCAAAATATTTATCTGCACTCGCTGTTTCGAAAGGACGGCTTGTATACAAAAAAAAATGTTTAAAAAAAAAAGTTTAAAAATGCATGTTTGTAAAGAGAAAATTTTGAAAAAAAAAAAAAAAAAAAACCCGACTTCGGTTAACGGAGAGTTTTGGTTATTCGAGGTTCTACTATATATATATATATATATATATATATATATATATATATATATATATATATATATATATATATATATATATATATATATATATATATATATGTGTGTGTGTGTGTGTGTGTGTCAGGTCTAAAAAAGGGGTAATTAGAAGTTACGTGAGTTATAAACAATTTTAAAAGGGAACTTTTTTATAATCTATATATATAAAAATGAATTTGTGTCTGTCTGTATGTACTCGATGGACTCAAAAACCATGCATCCAATCGCCGTGAAAATTTGGGAAATTATTAGGTATATCCCTGGGAAGGTTTTTGTAAATTTTTAACGTTCGAAATCCGTTCTTTCCCCCTTTTTCGAGCATTTTATGTCATTATTCCAAGCATTATTTTCCCCGGTTAAACGCAAACGATTAATTTTTTAATTTATCGCGTCATAACTAAGTGAAAGAAGCAATATTTCTAGCAATGTGACGTCATCCCATGTAATTGTTTTAAGCGCGAATTTCCTCGGTTAAAAGCAGGAAATTAAAATTATCAGTTTATCACATAATAACTAGGTAAAAACGATGTTGTTCTATCATTATGACGTCATTTCTTTAAAAATCTCATTTATTCATTTCTTATTTTATGTTATTTATACATCGTCTGCGTAGTATCCATTCGATTGGACCTGAAAATTGAGATATCAAGTGATTTATTTTCAATTCTATGTGACGCAAATTATAGCATTTTTATACGAGAACTAATTTTAAATTTAATTTTTGGTTCATTTTTACGTTAGAATGAAATGTTTATCAACAATATTCTACGTAAAGTTCAAATTTCATTGACTCTCATAGGCAAATAAAAACGTATAAATCATTCGTTATTCACGAAAAAAAAAATCTTTGTTTAAAAGTAATATATTAAGTTCACCGTAGCGAGGTACGGGTACACTTGCTAGTAATAAAATAAATGAAAAATACCCTCGCTCGCGTAAGATTTCAGGATAATCCAGTCAGGCGGAAGCATTTTGGAAGATTAGATGAGATTGCAAACAGATAAGATCAGTCAACTCGTGGATATGGAACGGTCATTACCTATTCCATGCATAGCTCCGTCGCGAACAATGAAAATGGCGCAAGTTGCTTTCCTTAAAAACAATGAATTAAATAAACTTATTATTATCAAGAAAACTGTTTTGCATTCACCTTAACTCTGGATCATGACATGTCATATATATATATATATATATATATATATATATATATATATATATATGTGTGTGTGTGTGTGTGTGTGTGTGTGTGTGTGTCAGGTTTTGGAAAACTAAATGTAAATACTAAAGATGTCATTATTAAACAGAAACGAACACTTTCCTAACATGCAAGGATCTTGGGGTGAATTAGACTAATTAAGTGTAGAGCGCGTCAGAATTAGAGGCAGAACTATTAAAATCATTTGATTGTTGGCTCCTCGTCGAAGAGTTGTTTTTTGTCTGTTGGTTTGGAGTTATACGGTCTACTTTTAGCTACACGAGTGGTAATTAGACCGGGACCTATTGCTTAAAGCTGATTCCCAACGGCTACGGACATCCATGAGTTTAAGAAACTGATTTGGCGCCATTGTCATACCCATTTTACAGAATGAAAGGGATTATACTTGGTCAGAAAAACTCGTTTGCATAAGCAATGATTCCAAACCTCTTTTTTGACGGTATTGTCATCAGACGTCAAGTGATCATACGGGAGTACAAACTCATCCTTACTTGTACTGTGCTCTTGTTTACTTGATACAAAATGAAACATCTACATTTCTTTTTACTATTTTTGATGAATAGCATGAAAAATTCATTAAACTATGATGATAATTTTAGAAGCAAAAAAGTCAGGAGGATAAGGAATATAATCCCGATCATTAACCCTTAATTTGACAAGATGTTTTTTCAAATATTTTTTAATTTTAATTTCTGTTATTTTCCCATGTCTGTATAGACATTAGGATCTCTGTAAAATAAACAAAAAAAATATATATCATTTTCCATTTTTGAGATAATTAATGTCTGCTGTGGCGAACACTGACAATTATATTATATAGTAGTTGTATATATACATGTCCGGTGTAGCGGACTTAGCCAAATTAAGGGTTAAGCCTGTCATCAGTTCCTATTGCACTTGTGAAAATTCTTTACTTTTTACTGCAGCGGAGTCGGTCATTTCAAAATCTAGCGCCAGCAAAGGCAAAAGATTATGGGAAAGGAGGTTAAACTCTGCAATTACCCTGGTAGAAAGGTGGAGATTTTTCCCTAAATAGGGATGCCTTGAAAGAGGAGTGCGATTCGCGAATTTACCCTGCATTCGCGCTGCTTTTTAAACTTGGATAAAAATATCCTAATGACTCTTATGCTCGTACTCGTTTTTGAATTCGCATTGATGGCTGCTAGTCTTGAAGATCTGTTCTTTAGAGTGTTCTTAGAGAATGCCAGTGAATAAAACAATTTATTTATATCTGTAACATGCCACTGAAATACTTGTCACGTGCCACCTAATGGCATGCGTGCCATAGGTTCGTCAACCCTGTTCTAAGCCATCTGTATTGAGTGATGTTTTTGTATCTGATGTAATAATATGCATAACATTATAAAATAGCTTTCTATTAAATGGATCATGGAAGTTAGACACGTTTTAATTTGCATACGCAGATGTTTGGCTATACATAAAAAAACAAAAAACAAGTTAACTCGACAGTACGAGAGTAAGCCCACGGTGCAGCAGTCCCTTCCAACAGCAATCTCCTTCTACCTGCAAATGAAGCATTTCTGCCGGTAGTTCCAGACGAATGCATGGTGAAGCACTCTCCTCGTTCATGGCATTTCATCGCTGGGTCAACAACTTCAACACTGTATCCAGTAAACTATCTAACAGTTTACAGGTTTGTGACTTCGCCCTGTACATAACAACAAGTCCTTGGTGATGTTTTATACCCCGAACTTTAATAAATAAAATTGTATAATCGCAACTTTGATTTCTTGCTTATTTCTACATTTGCACAAAAATATTTGCAGAGGGTTTAAATTTGCCACCATACAGGATTTTTAAAATGATTAATTTGATGGTAAGTACGAAAAATGATTAAAATGTTGCAAATACGATACTCCTGGAGCTGTTGTATAGAAATTAGTAGTGTAAGGTCATTCTAATACATGTAGTCGGCAATTAAACAGGGTATCAACCAATCGCCACTTACAGCGCTAGTTGTAAGGTTGACACAAATGGCGACATGATTGGAAAACGAGTGACACGAAGAAATCTGATCAGTTATTGGATTTCTGTAGCGAAACGTGTAATCACGGCTGAAAATCATCGGAAGCTGGTTGAGGTTTATGTAGAGACTCATAATGTTCCGTCCGCATGTTGTTGAAGCTTGTAGCCCAAAAGACCACCATAGTTTAAGCCGATTTCACGCAGTAGGGCACATCTAAGTTTAAGACAATTCTGGCCTAGTTTCAAACGGAATGGCAGTTTACTGTTTGTCTATTGGCTGTTGTAAATAACATCTATTGGCTGTTGTGGAATAGGAAGGGCATTATAGTAGTTCATGGTGTTGCAACAAATTGCTCTATTGATGCATATGTTTGTGATTACCATGATAATAGCCTATTCCCTGTACTATATAATTAGAAACATTGTCAAATTTACAAAACAGTGACATAATGATTTGGAGTTATCGTGTTTTGTGTATTGCCTAGTGTTAGGACAAATTTTACCTTACTTTCTTCATAAAATCTGAAAAATTCATTTAAATTTTGTATTATATACTTTTTTATAGTTTTAGATATATTCATAAAACTTACATTAAAAATAAAATTTTAAAAGTTTTAGACAATCACCTCTAACGGTACAGAGATAATTTAAGTTTTACACAATTTTTGATTACATTTTCGTATATCAAGTTTTGTCCTTTCTCTTAGAAAAATAATTATACTCTAAAAATATAAAATTCATTTTATTGATATTTTTTTACACATTTAAACCTCCCTGTTATCAGCTTGATTGAGGCATCATGTTAATTAATATCGTGTTATCATATTTCAGTTTCTTTCAATTTTAATTATATTGTGCTCAAAATATATCCTTAAGGAACAAGTATAGAGATTAAAAAGATTTTAGGTGCTACAAACATTCTGCTGCATATGAAGATGATCTGTTTAAATTTTCTGGTAAAAATATATAACTAACTAAATTTTAAAAAGAATAGATATCTGGAACAAATGCAAATAAAAAATTAAATTCATATCAGTTCAATAACATTTAATAAAATACTTTTACACACACACAATTTCAAAATATAAAAAAGCACAAAATTTCAAAACATTTATTATGAAATTTCATAAACATAACATAAAGAGATCTGGGAACGGAATGTTTAAGAAGCAGAAATTCAATTTCCGACTATACGATTGCTTGAGACATATTACGTTTGAACTTTATATAACATATCTGATAATTATATGTTCTTTACTCTGTATTAAGTTCTTTCATATTTTATTCTCTTGAATACCCAACGTTATCTGCCTTTTCTTTAAATTTCTGTTAAGCATGAAATAGTTAATTCCTTATTTTAGTTTTAGATTAGCACGAATAGAAAAACAAATTAGACAAAACAAAATATGATTTTTGAAATCCGTAATTATGTTTTTGTTCTCATTACCTACTATAATACATTATGCTGTTAAGACTAATTTTGAAAGTTTTTTCGGTGTGAATTTAGTTTTGAATAAGATAATTCTAGCATGACTTAAACCATAACGCTCAAAATTTAAATATTATACAATGAAATAATGCAGAAGTACTATCCTCTTTTCCACTGGAGATTTATGTTCTTAATTTCTTCATATTAAGAAAAAAGTCATCTCAGCCTTTCGTTGACGACCTGCGTGTATAGCAATACTTCATGCAATCAAGCTGTCCTACCGACTAGATTTCCAATTCAAATTACATTAGGAATCAAAACTTTCACTATATTACTGACGAATCTTTTGCAAAAGATATTCAGAAATCCTTTTTACAAGTGTTAAGATGGACAAAGACTAGAAGTTCTCACAAAACATACGAAAGCATTTGAAATAATTTCATATGCTGGTATTTAATAGTTGTTTACTTGGATGGATACCAGGATATTATTCACATTATAGATCTATAGTCTCTTGGAGTAGTCCGTATGCAATATATTAAACCATGTCGACTGCCTCACACGTGCCTTATTTACCATTTACTCGTAGTTCTGAACTTTGAACTGTCAAAACCCTAAAAGAAGTAAGTCTCTGCCATTGACAGGAATGAAACAATGACCAGGAATGGTCAGGATATCTACATGGAAATCCTGACTTATATGAAAATTGGTGTGGATGAAGTGGTGATTTCATAGTGACGTTGCTCTAGTCATACAAGCTATGAGTGGTTGTTTAAAGTAGGTAATGGTTGTTGAGATCAACACTGTCTCGCTCACACTTCCAAATTTATGTACCATTTGAAGACCAGTTTAGTCCACAGCTGAAAGTCCTTCCTCACACATCTTGGATGTTCATAGAAATTTCTTGACTTAATATTGCTTCAGTGTTATGCGTGATTGATAGCATGGAGGTGAGAAAGAGTCGCAGCAGCGTCATATGCTGATGTACTTGTAGGGTAAACAAGTGCAGATGGATACAGCCCTGGCTCAGATTTCACCATTGCCATGACAGCGAGTTCGTCCATGGGTTTAGTAGCAGTAAAGTGAAACTCTTCGCCGAAATGATGACCACACAGAGAAGACTGAGTAGAGACTGGAGGGGACCTGACAGCCGTAGCATGAGGACCAGAATGGCACAGATGCGGAGTCGAGGTACGATGACTTAAAGAACTATCACTAGAACAAAAGAAAGCATATTGTAAAAAAAAAGAAGTTTTTACATCATTTTGAATATATTATAGCAAGTGTTTAAAAAATCATAGTCCAACTTCGGTTGAGAGACCTCTTGTCAGACATTCGTTTGTCTGAAAAGACAAGTCTATTCAGAAAATAATGAAGTTTTCCCCACTTAGTTTGTCTTTGATTTGTATAAAGTTAAATGAAACGTTACTGTCACATTAAAAAGCACAAACTATATATTTGTGAAAGGCCAAAAATAAACAAACACGTACAAAAGACGATTCTACCGAATGCGTCATAAATGCGCTTGAGATTTTCTTCATTTCGCTTAGCTTTGTCACTTATTTATAGCAATGGTTCTAAAACTCGGCAACTCAGCACCATGAGATGATACAATCGTATGCCAGAGGTGCCGCGACAATAACTAAGAAAGCCTGCCAAAAATTAGGAAACTATAAAGATACTTAAAATTTAAAATTTGTCTTCCTTGTCAAATCGTGCTAAATGTCCTTGTATGTATGTAAATATTATGTATGTAAGTATTATGTATGTATGTACGTACGCATGTATATATGTATGTATTATGTATGTGTCTATGTATGTATTATGTATATATGTATGTATGCATTATGTATGTGTCTATGTATGTATTATGTATATATGTATGTAAGTATTATGTATGTATGTAATCCATGCATACAGTGAAGTTTCATTTATATGGAGTATTCAATTAAGCAAAATACTTCTCGTTCACTGACGTGACACTTACAAATCCTGCATAATAAATTATTCACTTATATGACTAATCAATTATACGAAACCTTCACTTATACAGAGGAACGGTCAATCCCCTAAGTAAATATTATTCAGTTCTACAGTTCTACCTCGGAAGCGCAGTTCGTAGTTCGAATCTCAGTCCAAACATGGATGTTTAGAACCAGCTTTAAGCAGTAGGTCCCAGTCTTATTAGCCGTCTTGTAGAAACAAAATAAACTACAAAATAAAAAACTAAACCATCCACGTGTATTTTTTTCATTCAAAACAATTATGACCATTTTTATATTAAAATTAGATAAATTTCAGGTCCATGGATCCGAAAAATTTGTAATGAAATTTTGGATCCATGAACACGATGATCCGTAATGGAAAATGAGTGAAAAATTTTAATTTTGGAATGACGCAACTTCGAGCTAATTTGGGATATCGAGGACCCATAAAAATTAGAGGAAAAAAAGTTTTCCTTTCTGGCTAATAAACTTTTAGAAAGAAGCTTCTCTTGTACGAAGAGAATCAAAACTAGTCTTAAATACGCTTTCAGAAAAGGAAAGAAAAAATTAAATGATGATTTCATTACAAGTTCCAAATTTAAAAGAGGTCCGTGGGGTTCATTCTAATGCAAACAGATTTTTTTTTTTTTGGGGGGGGGAGAGAGGAAAAAAGGAAAAGAGATTTTGTATGTCATAACAGCAAATAAAATAAATCTTTTCTTATTTGTAAATATGCGCAATATTTATTATATTCTTTACTTAACAAACGTGCTTCTTCGATTGAAATTTAAGGGGCTCATGAATATAAAATAAAAAGTTCTGCTCTGTTTAAAATAAAGTTTTTTTTTCAGAGATTTAAGATTTACATACAAAAATTAGAGATTTAAGATCCAAATTTAAAAGAGGTCAGTGAGGTTCATTCTAATGCAAACGTGCTTCTTAATAAACGATTTTTCATGTCATAACAGCAATTAAAATAAATCTTTTCTTATTTGCAAATATGTGTAATATTTATTATATTTTTTACTTAAATGTGCTTCTTCAATTGAAATTTAAGGACTCATGAATATAAAATAAAATGGTCTGCTGTTTAAAATATTGGTTTTCTTAGATATTTAATAAAGGTGCAACTTTTTGAAATATTGTGTTTTTTTATAAGAAGCAATATTATTTTAAAAAAAACACAAAATATGTACAGTGAAAAAGAACAGAAATGTACTTACTCGTAATAAAACTTTGGAATTTTTTTAATTAGAATTAATTTTTTATGTAACATAAACGTTGATAAACCTTTCCATTCTCTTAACCTCATTTATACTAACACAATCAATGTTTTATTTTATTGTATGATAAAATATATATCCTTAAAAACTTCAACTTCTTAAAGGTTTTTATAAAAAAAAATTT
The DNA here is from genome assembly GCA_032207245.1 of Pardosa pseudoannulata. Classification (NCBI taxonomy): domain Eukaryota; kingdom Metazoa; phylum Arthropoda; class Arachnida; order Araneae; family Lycosidae; genus Pardosa; species Pardosa pseudoannulata. The sequence continues at coordinate 92,001,084 of CM063511.1, read as the reverse complement.
AACTTTAAAATTTCAGATTTTGTAATTCAGAAATTCCACTGTTGCTTTAAAGCATTTATTATGTTGTTAGCAGGGTAAAAAATTGCATTCCGTAGAATTTTCAGAGACATTTTTCCCATGGGGATTCTAAGTATATAAAAAAAAGAAAAATTCTGAACATCACACAAAATTTTCTGAAAACGTAAGAGCTACTAATTTAAAATAAAAATTATATTAAGGTTAATTACCAGACGTCAGAACTAGAGCTGGAAGATATCTGAATTTTAATATTGTGATATATCGTTTACCAAACATTGATATACCATTACATTCTAATGTATATCACCTTATTATAGGGTTGCAAATATAAGAATGTTCTGTATAAAATAATACAAGCACACATACATCAATGTATGTGTTGATTTTCAATGAAACAAAAATTCAATTTCTTAATCTTGATACATAAAATTAAATCTCAATACTTATTTTATAAGGATAATCTTCTCGCTAATTTTTTTATCTAAAAGGGCATATTATTCAAAATATTCTGAAATTAAAAGAAATTAATCAGATGAAACAATGTGTATATTTATATTATGGTTAATTTCTGGATGTCAAAAACTGTATGATATTTGAATGTTAATATTGTGATTTATCGTTTGCTAAATATAAAATATATTAATATGTTCTAATATATATCACGTTATTATAGTGTTACAAATATAAGTGTGTTCTGTATAAAATAATTTTCGGGACAAACCCACATAAATTTTCAGAAATATCGGAAAATTTCTGATCAGAATCACCCCTGGATAAAAGTTTGAGAACCATGGACCTACCAGACAAAGCACCTCTGTGTCAGCATGACACAAACGCATACTTCTACAAAATACAGATAACATTTTTAAATTTTGTGAATAGATTTGCTACACATTCACTTCAACGTAATAAAAACAAACAGTAAACTTCAATTAATTCAGTGAAACCGTTATATCTTATTTTGTATGAAAAAAAAACAGAATTTCTACAATTAAATTTACTTTTCACAATTCAGAGTGTCCCTTATTTAGAAATTATTGCATATAAAATATGTTTATTGGAAGTTGTTTTGAAAAGGTATCTCTTAAATAGCAGTGTCTATTATCCGGAGGTCATGGGTGATTCTAAGTAAGAAAAAATTCTCTGAACATCCTATAAAATTTTCTGAAAAAATATACGCTACTAATTTAAAGTAAAAATTATATTATGGTTAATTTCTGGATGTCAAAAACTGTATGATATCTGAATTTTAATATTGTGATTTATCGTTTGCTAAATATCAATATATTAATATGTTCTAATATTAATATGTTCACCTTATTATAGAGTTACAAATATAAGTGTGTTCTGTATAAAAAAATTTCGGAACAAGCCCACATAAATTTGCAGAAATATCGAAAAAATTTTGATCAGAATCACCCCTGGATAAAAGTTTGAGAACCATGGACTTACCAGACAAAGCAACACTGTGTTAGGGTGACACAAACGCATACTTCTACTAAATGCAAATAACATTTTTAACTTTTGTGAAGATTTGCTACACATTCAGTTCAACGTAATAAAAACAAACAGTAGATTCAATTAAACAAATTCAATGAAATCGTTATATCTTATTTTGTATGAAAAAAACCAAAACTTCTACAGTTAAATTTACTTCCCACAATTCAGAGTGTCCCTTATTTATAAGTTAATACATATAAAATATGTTTATTAGAAGTGCTTTTGAAAAAGTATCTCTTAACCATTCGTGGGCCAAAAAGTATTTCTTAGATAGCAGTGTCTTTATCCGGAGATCATGGGTAATTCAAAAAAAAAAAAAAAAAAATTTAAAAAAAAAAAAAAAAAAAAAAAAATCTGAATATCTTACAAAATTTTCTGAAAAAGTATACGCTACTAAATTAAAGTAAAAATTATATTATGGTTAATTTCTGGATGTCAAAAACTGTATGATATCTGAATTTTAATATTGTGATATATCGTTTGCTAAATATCAATATATTAATATCTTCTAATATATATCACCTTATTATAGGGTTGCAAATATAAGTGTGTTCTGTATAAAATAATTTTCTGAACAAACCTACATAAATTTCTAAAAATATCGGAAAATTTCGAATCAGTATCACCCCTGAATTTTTCCCCAAACCACATGTTTTAGACTCCTGTCCAAACAGCCAGTCTTTGTAACGGAGTACTACAATAGAAAAACCGCATACTGTAGTTGACGAGCTTGGTCTAAATGAGGTTAACATGTCCCACTCCGTGACAAATTCACATTAACTAAAACTAATGGACCCCCAACCACGTTGTAAGTATCCGTGAAAATTGCCAGCACATGTGTTAAGGTGATTAGAGAGATTTCAGATATTTTCCCACAGGAACATTCTGTCTCAAAAAAATTAGCCAAATGCGTTGAAATGAGCTAGAAGGATACGGGAGCTTAGTACCTTCAGTATCGTAGCTTTAGAAGGAGGTTGACGGACCACAAATTTCACTTACAGGGTGACACAAAAAAAAAACAGGAATTTTTTACGTAGTACCAGCCATGAGTAGGTGGCCTCGCCCTCAGTTGCATGACCGATGTATCCATGTGCGTATTTGAAAATCACGTGCCCGATCCTGGCAACTAAATCCCTATTTTAAATTAATATTAAGGAAACAAGCTAAAAAATACAGATTTTTTTTTCGAAATTGGATTCTAAAAATGAATTTCTTTGGTGAAAAGTTTTTTCTCACAGTACACCAGTCAGTAATCTATATATATAAAAATGAATTTGTGTGTGTCTGTCTGTCTGTCTGTACTCAATAGACTCAAAAACTATGCATCCGATCGCCGTGAAAATTTGGGAAATGTTTAGGTATATCCCTGGGAAGGTTTTTGTAAATTTTCAACGTTCGAAATTCATTCCTTCCCCCTTTTTCGAGCATTTCATGTCGTTATTCCAAGCATTATTTTCCCCGGTTAAACGCAAACGATTAAGTTTTTAATTTATCGCATCATATCTAAGGGAAAGAAGCAATATTTCTAGCAATGTGACGTCATCCCAAGTAATTGTTTTAAACGCAGTTTTCCACGGTTAAAAGCAGGAGATTAAAATGTTCAATTCATCACATAATAAATAGGCGAAAATGATATTTTTCTATCATTATGACGTCATTCATTTAAATATTTCATTTATTCATTTCTTATTTTATATTATTTAAAATCGTCTGCTTAGTATCTATTCGATTTGAACTGAAATTTGAGATATAAAGGGATTCACTTTCATTTCTATGTGACGCAAATTATAGCATTTTTATATGAGAACTAATTTTAAATTTAATTCTTGGTTCATTTTTATGTTACAATGAAATGCATATCAACAATATTCTAAGTACAAAAAGTACAAATTTCAGTGACTCTCATGGTCAAATAAAACCTATCATTTTATATAGTTATCTTCATATTCATATGGTTGTCGATATGAATGTGTGTTTCTGTTTCATACAAAACTATGTGGTTTGTCATAAATTTCCTTAATTTTGGAAAACATTTATTACTACCAACAAAATTAGCACTGTTGCTGTCAAAACCTGTGCTTCCTATTCTATCACGTAATATGGCAAGATCTGTTAACTTTGCTAATCAACGTACAGTAGTAATACAGTAATGCAATTTAGGGTTAAGCTTATATTTTACAATAAAAAAAGTTTGAGCAAATTTAATATAAGACATATTCGATTATAAAAAACTGAATAATGTTATAATACGCTTATGATAGAAATATATAAACATGCCAATGACTCGAACTGAACTGTGACGAATTTAGAGAGTTATTCACGAAAAATAAATCTTTGTTTAAAAGTAATATATTAAGTTCACCGTAGTGAAGCACGGGCAAACCTGCTAGTTTTTGAATAAAATTTGCTATGATTTTCTATTAACAAAATACATTATCTGTAATAATAAGTCTACAGTTTATCTACATTTTATAGATAGTTATTTATTACTGTTAGACTTCAAACTATGTATTCGTAACTCAATTTTGTTTTCTACATTGAAAAATTTAAATTTTATAAGAAATTTCTCTTTGCAGCTTAATATTTGCAGTTTATCTATAATATCATTATTTTTAGGGTAGGAGCAACAATTTTGGCTTCTGTCCCGGAAGTCTTAGCTACGCCACTGAATATCTTTCAAGCTGGAAAATGTTCCGTATAAAAGTTTTGCTTAATTTAGAATGCAATTTTTACAAGCTCCATAATAAAACTCGAAAATAAAATTTTAGCATAATGTTTCCAAATAATATATTTTTGAAACAGTTATAAAGCACGTGTAAATCATATTTTTTAAAAAAAGTTGAAATTCGCTTACCCTGTAAGATAATTTTTTAAGTGTATATATGAAAAACTAAAATAATCTTATATCGAATTGAAGCTAAATATCTATTTTATCATACAAATAGAAAACATTAAACATTATCTACATAAGATTTTATGTACTAAAACAAATTAAAAGTTTTCAAACTGTTATTATTTACCATGCTATATATAAAATAAAATACATAAATCCCATTCTTAAATTAAAATTTACTGAATAAAAAATATATTTAAATGTAATCTGATATAAAACGGAATTTCAGTATTCGAACACATGAACTCCAGTACTGAAGATCAGCGTCCTAACTATTCAGTCATCATATTTTGAAGAGATGTTTTTAAGATATTGCTTCATATAAAAAATAAATAATATTTATAGATTTAGATTCTGATCTTATTTACATTAATGATCATAGAAAGTTTTTATTCTGTATACAGAACATTTTTTTATGTGATCTAAAAAAGACTATTGTAATAAAGACTTTTAGACTCTAAAGGTACAATTTCTCCTTAACTACTTTTCACACAAAACAGCCTAATCTTCTATCCTCCAACCCACCCACTCAAAAGTAAAATAAATTTAAAAAAAAATCTCTGACTTTAGCCTTAAATATATATACACTCATTACTTTCACTCTTTCTACTCCTTAACTACTTTTCACACAAAACAGCCTAATCTTCAATCCTCCAACCTACCCACTCAAAAGTAAAATTTAAAAAAATGTCTGACTTTAGCCTTAAATATATATACACTCATTACTTTCACTCTTTCTACTCCTTAACTACTTTTCACACAAAGCAGCCTAATCTTCTATCCTCCAACCCACCCACTCAAATTTAAAAAAAATGTCTGACTTTAGCCTTAAATATATATACACTCATTACTTTCACTCTTTCTACTCCTTAACTAATCTTCACACAAAACATCCTAATCTTCTATCCTCCAACCCACCCACTCAAAAGTAAAATTTTTAAAAAAATCTGGCTTGGCTTCAGCCTTAAATATATATACATTCATTACTTTCACTCTTTCTACTCCCTAACTACTATTCACACAAAACAGCCTAATCTTCTATCCTCCAACCCACCCACTCAAAAGTAAAACTTTAAAAAAAATCTGGCTTCAGCCTTAAATATATATACACTCATTACTTTCCACTCTTTCTGAAATCCAATTGTGAAATCAGTCTCATAAACTCCCCGTAGCCTTCTTAAACGCTATAATTTTTTCCAGACACCTGTTACAAGTTGAAAGACCTGATGTAGACAATTTTCATGCTTTGCTTTCGATGATAGGAATTTGATCTGCGCGGCTGTATGTGCATGGGTCTGATACGGGAGAATATTTAAATAAAGCCGTTAATGCGGTTCGCAGAGCGTGTCGAATCAGCCAGACGGATAAAATTTCAAGCAAAACAGTCGGAGAAATGTGCTTTGAAATATGCTTTCGTAGTCATCATTCGGGAAGTCTACTTACTGCCAGACACTTGAATTTGCTAGGACGAGAGGCTTCAGTGAAATTGTCTCGGTCAACATCGTCTCGGATTTTTCTCGGTTTGGGCCTTTATGATGAAAATCTCCTTCATTTTCGTAATTTAATTTCTGTCAAAAGAAAAATCTTGTAATGTTTTAATGTTGAAAAGGAAGAGTGAATAGCGTATGGCACAGCTGTTTATGCTACGAACAAGTGATTAACCCTTAACGAATTTGTCCGTGTCTGACACGGGTGATATTAAAAATAAACATGCAATCAAATAGTTTACACTTTGTTAACATTTTTTCTATAACTTTTACTCGCTCCTTATAACTTTCTTTTTTAGAGGTACTAAAAGAAGTACTCTTTATTTTTTAAGAGGTACTTACTTTTATACTAAAGGAAGAGTGAATAGCGTATGGCACAGCTGTTTATGCTATGAACCAGCGATTTACCCCTTAACGCATTTGCCCGTGTCTGACACGGATGATATTAAAAATAAACATGCAATCAAATAGTTTACACTTTGTTTGTTAACATTTTTTCTATAACTTTCCCGCTCCCTAGTATCCGTCCCACAACTGAAATTGCAAAAAATAACTTACTATATCTATATATTCCTTTTCTGTAAAAAAAAGAGGCATTTGCCAGTGTTTGACACGGGCGAAGTTACAAATAAACAAATAATCAAATCGTTTACACTTTGTTTGTGTAACAATTTTTTATATAACTTTTACCCACTTTCCCACTCCCTAGTCATTTCCCGCAACTGAGATTGCAAAAAATAATTTTGCTATGTCTATATATATTCATTTTCTGGCAAAAAAAAAATAAATAAATAAATTTTTACCAGTTTAAAAAAAAAAAAAAAAACTCGTGTTTTACGGGGTTAAAAAAAATTTTTGAATTTTTTAAAAAATAAAACAGAACTATAAAAGAATTTTTTAAGCATAAAAATGAATGTAATTAGAATAAGACACTAATACTACTTCAGGTTTATAGAAAATCTTATTGAAAAACTAAAACATTTTGTCGTTTCTAAATTTTGCCGTCTTAGGAAGTAGATAGCCTACGATTAGGAAGTAGACTAGAAAGTAGGAACATTTTGGAAGTAGGAAATAGATTTGCCTACTACCTAGGTTTGGCCCTGAGGGGGGGGGGGGTTAAAGGAAAGCCAGCCGGATTGACCCTGTACTAAGTCCGGTGAAATTCCTATGGTTCAACTAATATTACGGAGACTTATTAAAAAGAATACATAGATATGCTTATTTTGAGAGTTTATGCTAGAAATGATTTTCTTCAATGAATAATAAGTTTATCGTATTACAACAGTCAGTAGTTTTTGAATAATAATCATTATTTTCAGCTAACAAAAATGATGATATGATATTTTAATGATATGGTAAGTGATCGTTTGTAGAAGGGCTGCAAATTTGGCTTTCACTTCAGGCAGAAGCCAAAATATCTAATATAAGAGTTACAATTGTAATGGAATATTACATAGCATACAAGTTAAATAAATTATACTTAATCGTAACAGCTACAAAACTAACAATAGCATACAAAGCACCCGGCCAAAAAGGTGTTGCCAAATTTAAATAATTTACCATAAACAAAAATATTGCTTAATATAATTATTTTTTAATTAATGGATTGGTGATAAAAAATAACCAAAATATTAAAAAGGAAAATAAAGCCAGGCTTCTAAGAATATTACATTAAATTACAACCATAAATAGTAACAAAATAGTGTATATATATATATATATATATATATATATATATATATATATATATATATATATATATATATATATATATATATATATATTGCTTTTTATACTGTTTATAGAATTTGAAGTTTTATTTTAATCTATTTAAAATTTTGTAACATTTAACTCGAATCAAAAACATTCACTTTAGTATTTAAAAAGTATTTTTACTTGATTTGTCTTCTGTGTCTATCCATATATTTCCTTCAAAATTATTAACATAAAAAATAACTTTTAAATTAAGATTCACTTTCCGTTACAAAGAAAATATTTTCAAAAGCTTTTCACATAATGAACAGCCTTGAATTAATTTTTAAGAAATACATCAGAGAATGTCTGTGGTGGATTTTTCAGACATAACTCCAAACTAAATTAAGATAATGCATCAATTTGAGGATGCCACTTTTTGAAAACAGTCTGAGGTAACTGTGTGACAGGAACGAGACTGTGTAATGTACTATGAATATAACCAAAAAAGAGATGTCTCGCATGACTTAAGAATTATTAGAAATATTTGATTTATTGAATTTTTATTTTTAAAATTTTTATTATTTAATATTTAGGCTAAAACATTTTTTTAATTCTTTTTCTTATTTTGTGTTTTCTTAACCGTATAAAATTGTTTAATATAAATGTGCAAAAATGTTCACTCTTTCTGTTACAGCTGTAGATAAAAACTACGAAAAATATATCAGATAATACATCCGTTTAAATGCACAAGGTTTTAAGATTCAAGGTTATTTGAGAGAAATTAAAGAATTTGCCTTTAAAGCTTTTTTAAAACATAAATAAATATCGTAAAGACAAAAGACCTAAAGCATTATGACTATGACTCACGTGCAAACAAAAAAGAATTTTGATAGCTCAGTGCAAGGCCGTAACTAGGCCCTTTAGCGCCCGTGGCAAAAAACTGGTCTGCGCCCCTGCCACCAAATATAGCGAGAAAATACATAAACATGTTATATATATATATGTATATATATATATATATATATATATATATATATATATATATATATATATATATATATATATATATATGTATATATATATATGTGTGTGTGTGTGTGTGTGTGTATGTATGTGTGTAAGGAAAATTCTCAAGGGATTTCAAATCTTAAATCAAGGGCTAAAAACTCCCGCGTCATTCCCCTTTTTAACCCCTAACCTAAATTGTCCGCTAGGGCCACATAGGATTATAATTGGTCAGGCCCCTTCTCATACATATATATATATATATATATATATATATATATATATATGTGTGTGTGTGTGTGTGTGTGTGTAATGAGACGGACTTCTCGATGGGTGGTTGCAGTCATGGACATAAAAATGATACCGTTTCTGCTAAAGACATTTATTACGTTGAAGAACCGGTTATCACTTCATCATAGGGACAGGACAAACTGAAGGGTCAGCTAGCATGAAGTTCTCTGTACAAGACATGTAACACCTGGGTCGACATCTGTGGGAAAATATCTCTAGAAAAATCTGTCTCTGACAGCGCGTATCTTCTTTTTATTTGGAAATTTCCTAAATTGTCAGCTAGGGCCATGTAGGATTATAATTGGTCAGGTCCCTTCTCCGAGGGAGTAAACTGTAGCCCCAGTGGTCAATTTAGGTTAGGGGTTAAAAAGGGGAATTCAAAATGACGCGGGAATTTTTACCCTTGATTTAAGTTTTGAAAACCCCTGAGAATTTTCCTTACTCACACACACACACACAAATACATATATAAATATATATACATATATGTCTGTGTGTATGTATATATACACATATATCATATATTCAGAATAAACTTACCAAATATTTTGATAATTCTTAAAATGTTCCTAGCATATTAATTCAAACTTTTTTTTTCTATTTTACCTTATTAATACTTAAATTTTTTTAATAGTCTGGAGATATTAATTTGCTGATAAACTGAATAGATTATAATAGGGGATTATTTTTTTTATTTAGACTTTGAGTTTTCATAAAAAATTGGTAAATTTCTAAATATAAATTTAGTTGTAATAACTTTATTAAGTTCAAAATTTAAAACGAATACCCGGAATTATATTAAGGCACATTAGGAGTGTCTGGTAAATATTTTGTAAGAAACTATAACATGTTTTGTCTCTAGAAGCATTTTAAAAAATAAGAAAAGCCATAAAAAATAATTTATAAACACATCGGATTTTAAAATAAAAAAGAGTTCTCTTTCAACTTTTCCTTATTTCTACTTGGGCGAATCGTCCTCTTTCGGACTCCTTTTTCTTTACAGTGTAGCGCCCCTTAGACTGATGCGCCCTTGAAAATGTCACGCCCCAGTTAAGGCCCTGGCTCAGTGACCTAAATGCTCAACAAATTGTTTCTTGACACTTAAATATTCTAATGCAGGATTAATTTATAAAATTCATTTTCAACGAAATATAAAAGCATCTTTTCTCCTTTTTTATTTAAAAAGCCTGAATTTTTAAATATACATAAGACTTTTTATAGTGTTTGAATGTGCTGAACTAGTCTTAAATATAAAATTCAAAGATAAAAAACGATTAAATTAATCGCTTAAACAATTAATAAGGAATGTCTCCAATAAAAACGAAACGTACATTGAGATAAAAACTTTAAAGAATGTCTCCAATAAAAATGAAACGTACATTGAGATAAAAACTTTAAAGAATGTCTCCAATAAAAACGAAACGTACATTGAGATAAAAACTTTAAAGAATGTCTCCAATAAAAACGAAACGTACATTGAGATAAAAACTTTAAAGAATGTCTCCAATAAAAATGAAACGTACATTGAGATAAAAACTTTAAAGATCAGAATGTAAAAGACTTAATAAAAAATTATATCCTTTTTCAAAATTGATATATTTGTATTTGATTTTTAAATGAAATCTTCGAGGTTTCACCTTGGTTGATGACCTCAACACTTCAGAGATTATATCACTGGTTCAGTGATTATACAGAATTATGACACTTCGGTGATTTTACAGGATAATTAAGGAATGCAACTGGCAATACAGGCACTATATGCCTTTTAATTAAGGAATAAGTAAAACTTTTCTCTGCCTAATCACAGTCGTCTGTTTGCTTATGTTGTAAATATTCAACCCTGTATTTACCATGTATATTCTACAAGTGTAAACTTTAGCACTGATACGAGGAAGTAAAAACCGTTAAATTAGAATCTATCAAAAATTGCAAAGCCAATGAAAAGTAAGGCACACATAACAAGGCCGTAGGCAAGGGGAGGGATTAGGGTGACCGGTCCCCCTCCGAAATTCTTAAAGACCGTTTCGTGGAAAGAAAAGGGACCATGTGTGTAGGTGTGTCATCCGCCTAGCTGTGAATATATAACATTGGGCTTAGAACAGTGATGTTGAATTAAGGAATAGGTGCAAATAGGATTCGACATGCAAGAACAGTCTGACTAGCCCTTTTGGCATCTCGTCACAATATTGTTGCATAATATTAGAATTTTTGGCAAAAATTTCAAATAGAGCATACTTTATAATATTCAATTAAAAATTTGAACGTTTTCATTTTCTTTAAAAAATTATTCCTTTTCTACAGTTATACTTCTGTTTTAAAAATTATTATATATTTTTAATTTTAATTTTACTATTAAATCCATTATGTAGTTACTACATGACTCATATAAGGCTATAAATTTGTTCATTATATCATTTTTTATTATTTTGACATTTTAAAATCGCATTGTATTATGATACTCATTAGGATTATATATAGGAAATCCTTAGTTTTATTGAAGTATTCTTCACAAAAAACAATGTCCCCCTCCGAAAGTAATTTCTGGCTACGGCCTTGACACATAAGATATCTGTCATATTTTATAAGCTTCCTTTACAAGTTTACTTAGATCAGGGTTTCTTAACCTGTGGTTCATGGACCCCTTGGGGGACCATGGGTCATATTTTGGGGGTCCACCGACTGCTCCTAATTTTTAAAATGTTTACATCAATATTTAAAAAAAAAACTTTTTTTTTTGTCAAGGGCAACCTCTGTAAGCCACCTGTCTGCCATTTCCCAATAGAGACCTCTACAATAAGAGGAAAAGAACATTCGCAAACCATATAAAATTTGAAATTTTTAGAAACACAAAGTAGCCTTTGAATTTTACTTCACTTGGAAATAAAGTGACGTTAAAATCAGTTCCTCAAAGTTCTTGCAAATTTTTTTAAAAAAATATTTGTTTTACTTTTTCATTTGAATTCTTAACTTTTAATTTGATTATTTGATATTTTTTGTAGCCCAAAACGTCCAAAAGAAAATGAAGTATGATGAAAATTATGTAAAATATGGATTCTGCTGCATGAAGGAATCGGACGGTGTTGAAAAGCCACAATGCTTTCTGTGTGGAAAAGTTTTGGCAAACGCCAGTTATGAAACCGGCAAAATTGATACAGCATCTCAAATCTCTTCATCCTGAAAATGCATCTAAAGATCTAGAATTTTTTACAAAGAAGAAAGCCCAGTTTTCAAAATCTGGAACATTAACCAAACTTGGATTTGGTATTCCACAAAAAACCTTTGGTTGAGGCATCTTTCAGAGTTGCATATCGTATTGCCAAAAGTAAGAAACCGCATACTATTGGAGAGACATTAATTAAGCCATGTGCGCTGGAAATGGTTAAATTAGTTTGTGGACTAGAACAGAGAAAAAAACTTGAGGCTATTCCATTATTCAATGATGAGACACACTCAAGAATAGTTATAATAAAACAGATTTTTTTTTTGTAATAAACGATGTTTAAGCAATTTTTTTTCCCAGAGACGTCTGTGATATATTTAAAATTTTTAAAGTGATCCATTGTGCCAAAAAGGTTAAGAGACACTGCCTTAGATTGGTAATGAGCTTAGATCGAAACCGCAAAACAGCTGTCTGCAAACGATCGCTTTCTACTTCTGTTTTACTAAGTAAGGCACAAATAAAAAAATATCTCCCCATTTACTGTTTCAGCGCTATTATCAAGATCGTAGAAATGGGATCTAGTCTTCACTAATTTGTTGGCTGGCTGGGAGACCTACGTAAATATTTTACTTAGCTAAATAAGGTCATGACCTAGTATTTAAAGCTGATAACAAAAGTATGCAAACATTGAAGTCAACAGTAGTACTAGACCCCACAAACTAACAAATTCCAAAGACTTATCTGATATCACTAAGGGGCTCATCTTTCGTGGTACGGTAACTACTTCGTTAAATACAACCCCTAGGATCTCTATTTGATAACAAAGCTTTAGAGGAAGGGGTGCATAATATACAAGGAAAAAAAGAATAGTTTAACGGCTTATTCGAAAATACATATATGTTGAGTCTGTATTCAATATCGTTATTGAGGAATCAAGTAGGGTTTTACATTTTTTACTTTTTTTCTTATGTGTGTAACTTTATATAATATTTTGTGTAACCATAATAAAACAAAAAAAAAGAGTCATAAAGGTGGTATTAAAAAAGCCACCATAATAATCAGCGTTATCATAGCACTTTACTACTTTGGAGTGGTCGACATAGAGAAGCAGTAGCTTATGACTTGGGACGTTTTTTCCGGAAATAAAATACGAAAAAAATGTAATAATAACATTCATTACAAGAAAATTTATGATAAAGGTTTTATTATACAAGTTATGATAATTTGCAATAATATGTTAATCTATTGTATTGAACAAAAATATTAGATAATATATTTGTCCATGCACAGAAAACTTTCACTTTACAGGTTAGCTACCGAATTTGGCGAACCCAAATTTTGCTGCCTGTGATCTGTGCAATAGCTGTTTACCAGCCATGGTAGGGGATTTTCTACGATGGAACAATTAAGGAGTGGTGAGGTTAACCATCTGAACAAGAACGCAAAATTAATTAATTCAAATAAACACAATTTTGCTGCCTGCATTCTGTGCAATGGCTGTTTACCAGCCAAGAACGGTCCATGGTAGGGGATTTTCTACGATGGAACAATTAAGGAGCGGTTAGGTTAACCATCTGAACAAGAACGCAAAATTAATTAATTCAAATAAACACAATTTTGCTGCCTGCATTCTGTGCAATGGCTGTTTACCAGCCAAGAACGGTCCATGGTAGGGGATTTTCTACGATGGAACAATTAAGGAGCGGTTAGGTTAACCATCTGAACAAGAACGCAAAATTAATTCAAATAAACAGAACTTTTACATCAGACGATATTTAACAAACTTATTCAAATAGACAGGGTTTTGAGTATTTTTAGATAATTAGGTACTAGTTATATTCGGTGTCGCTCATCAAGTTGTAAATTTTATTTTTCCATAAAATAACTTTCCGTAAATCAGTGTTTGTATTGACTTTAATCAATAGTTTTTGTTTTTGTTTGTTTACATAGTACTTATATAATTCTGTTTTAAAAATATTTAAGCTGAAGATCATAATTTTGGGGATTTTTCAATGCCAGCAAACACACTAGGGGCGATTTTAATAATATATGCAAAAGATAATTTGATAGCTTATTCAAAATGCAAATATGTTGTGTCTGCCCTCGTCTTTGGAGAGTAATCTGCAAATTGCAAACACTACATTTGTCTCTGGCTTGTAAGGGGCGACCTTGATAATATATGCAAAAGATAATTTGATAGTTTATTTGAAATACAAATAAGTTGTGTCTGCCCTCGTCTTTGGAGAGTAATCTGCAAATTGCAAACACTACATTTGTCTCTAGCTCGTAAGGGGCGACCTTGATAATATATGCAAAAGATAATTTGATAGTTTATTTGAAATACAAATAAGTTGTGTCTGCCCTCGTCTTTGGAGAGTAATCTGCAAATTGCAAACACTACATTTGTCTCTAGCTCGTAAGGGGCGACCTTGATAATATATATGCAAAAGATAATTTGATAGTTTATTCGAAATGCAAATATGTTGTGTCTGCCCTCGTCTTTGGAGAGTAATCTGCAAATTGCAAACATTACATTTGTCTCTGGCTCGTAATCTGGAGTTTTCAAACACTACATTTATAGTTCATAGTTCATACAAATCCATTCATCTTTGAGTTGCTACCAGCCCGAAGCAATTAACCACGCAGAGTGTTTATAGGACCGTTTTGCCTCGGAATAAATCAAAAGTGAAGTGTTGTTATGTGATTGAAAGTGACAAGGAATTAAATCCCGGAAGAACAGTAACAATTTGCCTCTTAAAGAAAACATGCATTTGCTGATTAAGGGTGAGGAAAAAAAGAATGATTTACAAAACCTGATGAACAATGGCGGTTCCTTCTGCAAAGTGATTCAACAAATCATTCTCGGTTTTATCGCATTCTCAGCTTCAGTGGTATAAAAGGGCCCTACTGCAAAAACTTTAAAATTCTCTCTGCAGAAAAAGTAAGATTTTTCCCCTGCACGTGAGTCATTTCTTAACGTTATCGAGAATGGAAATTCCACTGAAATAAATGCACAAATGAAGAAAAAGCCATAAATAAAGTCAGAAGTGGTTCTCGCACGACGAAATGGGAAAAAAATTGTCAACGCTACCATATTTTCAGTGTAAGAGACTACCCTCAGTGTTTTTAATTTATCCTAACATTGGCGAGTTTTGCAAGGTCTCTGGCGAGATAAATGGCTACATTCAAACAAGTGACTAAAATAATTTTGTCAGAGAAGTATTTAGCACTAGTACTTATCTTTCTTTGACTGCTTTCCCTTTATTAATCGTTCACCTTTTATTTTATTGCACAGTTATTTTATTTATTTATAGTTTTTTTTAAATATTGGAATGCAGGTGAATTATTTTCAATTTTCTTTAAGCGTACATGTTGTCATTATAACAGCCTAGTTTTGATTCAATATAAAATAAAAAATTTCGCTCTGTTTAACCCCTTAACGCATTTGCCCGTGTCTGACACGGGCGAAATTCAAATTAAGCATGTAATAAAATCGTTTACACTTTGTTTGTATAACAATTTTTTATATACTTTTTACTCTTTCCAAGCTCCCTAATTACCCCCAAAACTGAAATTGCAAAAAATAACTTACATTGTACCTATATATCCCTTTTCTGTGAAGAAAATATGTCATATTTTATAATTTTTTCTAAACTAAACTCGTGCTTTAAGGGGTTAAAATAAAACTGTTCCTACATCATTAATATGAGTCTATTCTATAAGTTATCTTTCGAGTAAATGAATTTCTTTTTTTTTATTTTGTATATATTTTTCGATTAAAAAATATATATACTACTTGAAATGATAAAACTTACAAAGTTCAAGCATTATTTATTAACTTGTATGATTTTAATTCTAAAAGGAGCATTTTTAAAAGATTTTTATGCTGACAAATGGCAGTTATAAGGAAGATTTGAAGTCTTAGTACTAGGTTTAAAAAGACATATGATGTAAGATAAAATGTTACTTTTTATGCGTGATAATCTGCTATCCTGAACAAAAAATTGTTGTGAATTTATTGTGTTTTTTATTGAATGTGTTAAATTTGACAGCTGCAATAAAGATTTCATAAATGCAGGTTAGTTAACTCTTTGGTTCCAATAAACCTCAGAAGGATTCTACTTTTTATAATTAAAAATATAATTAAAAATAATTTTTCAGCAAGCTTCTATCTTAAGTGACTTTTATTTTCGCCCCCAATGAAATAGTATTTAGCAAAAGTATTAACATAAATTTCACGATTGAATTTTGAAATTTCTTTCACCACTGTCATCTTTGTTTTTTCCGTTATGTAGTTGTTACGTCTCGCACGCACATTCGCTGAGCACTCGTAGTCGCAGATGTTTCAAACACTAAAAGGAAAATTCGATGATGAGGTGATAATTGAGAATGCGGAAAAACAGATAAGCCTTTGAAACAGAGTTAGCAGATTTTAAATCTTTAAACGATACATTTTTATTATTTTCTTCAATTTACTTCATGAATGTCTAATCGGTACTTAATTATATGCAAATGGATGCAGTCGCAGGGTCGGCACTTGGCGGTAAGTAATGTAGGCATCGCCAAAGGCGGCAAAACCGTCTTTGGGAGTGCAAAAAATATATATAATTGAAGGAACATAACACAAAAATATGTTTCGATTACCTAAATCTAAAAAATAAATGATTAGTTTATTAAATACTTTTATTGCATAGTATGAATAGCTTAGAATTTTTAAAGGATTTAAAAGTTTTATAACTTTGGGGAGGTATTATGCTTGGGCTTTGCCTACGGCAGCAAAAATGATGATACCAGGCCCTGTGTAATCAATCAAGATCCAGTGTTATTCAGATTTTAAAGAAACATTTCGAGGACCTGGTGTGCCTGTATTTTACAAATATTTTGCCAGATAAGTTCAATAAATGTGGAAAATTTGCATGCGAAATTATTTCAATGTTTTAGGCATTTATTGGTGAAAAAATTTTTTCATACTTATGAATGGAAATATCTCCTATTGAATATAGAATTACTGACATTCATCTTACGTTATTTTAAGAACAACGCTGACAATATCTCTCTTGAAGTAGCAAGGACTGTATCAAAGAAGAGGTGACAAGTTTCCTTTAAAAATATATCTGTATTATTTGCATACTTAAAAATTTTGTATGCTCAAACTTTAATTTTGACGATTTTCGTTGTTTCAAGTTTTTAAACTGATTATTAAAATTATTAAATGAATTAAAATTTGTTATCGTGTTTTATTCGATATTCAAATGTTTGTAATTTACAATAATTCCTATTAAGTAGTATTTTGTAAAAATGTACGAAATTAAAAACTATATGTATTTATAACCTATAAACTATATTTTATTTTATTTTTCGATAAAAATAACTATTTGTAAATTACAAGTAATTGAATGGTATTTTAATATTAATTTATTAAATTAGTGGTAAATAAAAAAGGCAGTAAATTTATATATTGTAATACTCATGTTCAAGCTGCTATGAAATTTCTCTTATTAATCTCTATTCTATAAAGATATATATCTTTGTTACTATTCAATATATTGTTTTTATATATCAAATTAGTTTTCACAATAAATTTTAATGTATTCTGATTTTATTCTATGTATAAATTACAATTTAACCAAAGCTCATGATTCTGAAAGTACATTAAAACAGTTTACGTCATAGATTTTTTATTATGTTAAGAATAAAAATACTGTAATCGCCTTTGATTTCATTATTTTATCTACTTTTAAAGAGACAGTGAGCTTTTAAAACTAAGATTTTTTTTTCGACGAACCGGCTTGAAAAATTAATATGGAGTTACCAATATATTTATGTAAAATGGTTTACAATTTCCCGGTAATCTTAAAATTTAAAAATATTTTTAATTATTAACTGTTTTTAAAGGAGCATAACTAAAATTGTTTAATGTTCATACTTTTTGAGTATAGTATAGTCATTTTTATTCATTGGACAGTTTTAAGACAGTTACTGTAAGCATTCGCTGCAAGTAAAGTTTTAAAAAAATAATAATTAAAGTATCCATGTTTTCAATACAAAATACGAGTAATAATTTTTTTAACTCTAGATTTACGGACCGAGCCAATTTGACTCATTAAATTTGATCGCTATATATATATATTATATATATATATATATATATATATATATATATATATATATATATATATATATATATATATATATATATATAACTTTAATATCACTTTTCAAAAATATACGTTGGTTTTTAGTTAAGTAATAAAATATATGTAAACTTTCATTCCTCTTCCCCGCAGACCCCTTCATTTCGCATTATCAAATGTGGTATACCTATTTTCACGGTTGTGAGCCAATTTGACTCATAGAATGGTTTAACAGTTAATCGCATAACATGAAATTTATTGGTCCTATCAGGCCTGGGCAACAGTCAAGATTTTATTTTCCAATTGGCTGAAGAGCTAAGAAGTAAATATAGAGAAGAAGTCGAGAACACTTCCATTCCAATGACAGAAATTCATGCTACTGACGCACGGAAGAATTGTCAAGTTCAACAATCATGCAAAAGAAACAGATGTAGAAACCATTGTGCTAAATGTAATAGAAATGTTTGCGGAAAATGTGTTTCAAAAACAGATTTTATATGTAAAAAATGTTTTCCATGAATTTTTTGATAATAAACATTTCATTTAAATTAATTTGGAACTATTTTCTTTGCAAAAAACTTCAATTTTCTTGTATGAGTCAAATTGGCTCACTTCAGTAAAAATAGGTATATGATCAACATCCGTAAATTTAGTGTTAATGGAAAGATTTTCCAGTTCGCAATACATTAATTTTAATAAAACTTCTATTTTATTCTCTACAAGGTAAAACTGCCAATAATTTATGCATATAAGGGTATATAGAGCACCTACAGTGTTTCAAATATTTAAAAAATTCAAAACATTTTGTTTTAAATACAGTTTAAAGTAATTATTTATAATAACTGAATTGTCTGTAGTAATAATTATTATATTAACTATAAGGGAATGGAAATTAAAAGCATCCTCTTTGATTTTTATACTTATTATATTTAAAAGTCAATAAGATAGAAATGGTGAAATTTCACCCACTATGTAGTCCACTGTAGCCTTAAATGTGGGTACTTCAATCTCAATTCCGACTTTTTCTTTTGTAATAACTAAATTGTCTGCTGTAATAATTATTATATTAATTATAAAGGAATGGAAATTAAAAACATCCTCTTTGATTTTTATTCTTAATTATATTTTACAAGTCAATAAGATAAAAATAGTGAAATTTCACCCAATATGTGGTCCACTGTAGCCTTAAATGTGAGTACTTCAATCTTAATTCCGACTTTTCTTTTGTAATAACTAAATTGTCTGCTGTAATAATTATTATATTAATTATAAAAGAATGGAAATTAAAAACATCCTCTTTGATTTTTATTCTTAATTATATTTTACAAGTCAATAAGATAGAAATAGTGAAATTTCACTCAATATGTAGTCCACTGTAGCCTCAAATGTGAGTACTTCAATCTTAATTCCGACTTTTTCTTTTGTAATAACTGAATTATCTGTTGTAATAATTATTATATTAATTATAAAGGAATGGAAATTAAAAAGTTATATTTCACAAGTCAATAAGATAGAAATTTCACCCAATATGTAGTCCACTGTAGCCTTAAATGTGGGTACTTCAATCTCAATTCCGACTTTTTTCTCCACTTGGCGAGCAACTGAGAAAATTCCCTGGCAACCCTCTCCACAATAAGGACAAAATCTCGAGGACTTGCATTTTGGTTCTGAACAGAGCTAAATGGTTTTTCCTTATCTAAACCCTTCACAAGCTAAAATACTTCCCTTCTTCGCTTCTACAAGACCGAATAGTGGACTATCTGCATCTCTTAACTGCTCACATAAACAATGTTTTTTTTCTTTTTCTCTATGAAAGTTTTAGATGTTTATAACTTAAATAAAACTAAAGGGGAAAATACCATTTAGAAGATTCCAAGTGAGTAAAAGTTATACGTACAGACCGCATATTCATATGTATATATCAGATGCAAAATGTTATTGGAAGGTATCTAAGCACTGCTTCCCAGCAATCTAACAAATTTTAAACTTTTTATTTATTTATCTTTTTGTCTTATTGAATCATTTTTCAATTTCGTACACCCTATCTCTGAAGTGTCCCCAAACTCATTGTCCCCATCCTGTTAAGCTAGTTATAAAACTATGTCCCCACGACTTTTTGAAGTTGAATTATATAAATTTGGCGGTGATTTAAGTCTCTGATTAACTTTTTGGAATCAGTTTAAAAACATACACGAGAATAAAAATTTAAACGAATTTGATAAATTTCATTATTTGATTCAGCCCACTCGGGGGAGCTAAATTTTGTTTTCTTATTCAAATACTGCATGATATAGATTTAAAAGCACGTTCTTTAAATGTAATACGTCAATAGACATTATTTTAAACACAAGGCACAAGACTCTCTCCTTGTCACACTCTCTCTGTCCGTCATTTGTTTTTATAATAACCCATTTTCTGATAACACCCTATGTTTTATTGCTCACAATCATAGCACCAAATATAAATATTACATCAATACATCAGGCTTACCCAGAGCATTAGTAGCATATAAAATAATATTTTTGCAATTTAAAAGCGCATTCTTTAAATGTAATACGTCAATAGACATTATTTTAAACACAAGGCACAAGACTCTCTCCTTGTCACACTCTCTCTGTCCGTCATTTGTTTTTATAACAATCCATTTTCTGATAACACTCTATGTTTTATTGCTCACAATCATAACACCGACTATAAATATTTTATCAATACATAAGGTTTAAACAGAGCATTAGTAGCATATAAAATAATATTTTTGCAATTTAAAAGCCAGTACAATAGACATTATTTTAAACACAAGACACTAGGAAACAATATATTACTTTAAATATCGAAACATAATATTTTGTTTTTCGTACCATGAAACCAACCCCCTACTATTTCGATGAACAGTGAAGTACAAAGATTCACATCAACAACTTATATCAAAAATGGAAACTAGACAACAATTAGCTTTAAGTGTGGATATTTTGATTCTATAAGAGCTTCCTAAACTTAACCATCGAAGTAGATCAGTACTGAATTTGTAATCCTTCGTCAATATTTCTAATAGTTTTAGTTCCTCAGCCGCTTTAGAAATAAGTATTATTTCACAGGCTGATGATCCAACTACACTAATATCGTAAATAAGCGGATTTACAAAATAAGCATAAGAGCGGTTCTGTACTGAAGGAAAAACCAAGTTTGCCTACCATTGATGTATATGACATTAGCTACTCCTCCTTTCACACCATCAAACCCCCTACCTCTATCGTTGAAGAGTGAGTACAAAGATTCACACCATGAAAATAGAAACTAGACGGCAATTAGATTTTTTTTAAGTGTGGATATTTTCATTCTATAAGAACTTCCAGAGGTGGACTAAGGCCTAGGCAACCTAGGCAAGTGCCTAGGACCAGTAATTTTTGAGGCCAAAAATTAAGTTTTTAATTTTTTTTATTTAACAGGAAAACATGATATTCATTATTATTTCTGAAACGTGTCCAAATTATGCTGAAACTTTGATTGATAAAGTCGACAAGTGTGGACGAGCTTTCCTGTGCTAATGTATCCACGCCCGCGAGTGTCGATGTGTGTAAATACGATCGAGTCTCGCCCTTATAAAAACTATTAACAATAAATTCGAAACAATTTTTCTTGATAGTGACGTTACTGACTCTTCAATAGAGTAATTAAAATGTTATGAACAAGAATTAAACATAGCAGAACTGAAAAATAAAGTATTACAATTTAAGACTTTTATAAGTAAAGAAAATATTATTTCGCCTTTATCCATGTGGTCATTTTTTAAGGAAAATAATATTATTGCAACATTTCTTAATTTAAACATAATTCTGAGAATTTATTTAACCCTTCCAATAAGCAATGCAAGAGGTAAAAGATCATTCTCAGTAATGGCCAGAATTAAAAAAAAAATTAAGATCCATATTATGTCAACAAAAATTAAATAGTTTATCATTACTTTATACAGAAAAAGTTATTAAATAACGCTATTAATATTGACAATATAATTGACGAGTTTGAAGAATTAAAAGTGAGAAAAAAGGCAACATAACTAATCAATTTGGGTGTATTTGTTTAAGTATTATTGTTTGTTTAAAAAAATTATGTTTATTTAATTTTTGTACATGTATATTATTTTTTCCTTTTTTTTCTTGGAATCCGATAATTAAATAGAATTACATACTGTATGCTCCTTTAAAACCAAACTATTAAACGCAAAGTATGTGTCATGACTGAGAAATAGGCTAGAAATTACAATGTTGCCTAGACCCCGCTTTAGCCTTAGTCCGCTACTGAGAACTTCCCTAACTTAACCATTGAAATTGATCAGTACTGTATTTGCAATCCTTCGTTCCTTTCTAAAAATTTTAGCTCCCCAGCCGCTTTATAGTATTATTTCACAAACTGATGATCCATCGACAATAATATCGATTTCTTTGCCTTTTTTATTTCTTTTTGCTTATTTTGTAAATCCGTTTATTTATAAACGGATTTACAAAATAAGCAAAAAAAATAAATAAATAAAATAAAGAGCCGCGTTTGCCTACCGTTGGTTTATAACATTGTAACATCCTCTCCCTTTCACGATATTGCACCCCCTACATTTATCGTTGAAGAATGGAGTACAAAGATTAACACTAATAGCTTATATCAAAAATAGAAACTAGACGGCAGTTAGCTTCCTTTAACGGTGGATATTTTGATTCGGAAAGAGCTTCTAAAACTCAATCATTGAAGTAGATCATTACAGCATTTGCAATCCTTCGTTCCTTTCTAATAATTTTAGTTCACAAGACGCTTTATAAGCATTATTTCACAAGCTATTTATCCATCTGCAATAATATCGTAAATAAACTAACTCGACGAAGAACCGTGTTTGCCTGCTGATGATATATGACATTAGCTACTTCTCTCCCTTTCATGCTATTAAACCCCCTACATCTATCGTTGAAGAATACAAATATTAACACTAATAACTTATATATAAAATAGAAACTAGACGGCAGTTAGCTTTCTTTAACGGTGGATATTTTGATTCTGAAGGAGCTTATAAAACTCAATCATTGAAGTAGATCAATGCATCATTTGCAATCCTTCATTCCTTTCTAATAATTTTAGTTCACCAGACTCTTTATAAGCATTATTTCACAAGCTGTTGATCCATCTGCAGTAATATCGTAAATAAACTAACTCCACGGAGAACCGCATTTACCCACAGTTGGTATATGACATTAGCTACTTCTCTCCCTTTCATGCTATTGAACCCTCTACATCTATCGTTGAAGAATGGAGTACAAAGATTAACACAAATAACTTATATAAAAAATAGACGGCAGTTAGCTTTCTTTAACGATAGATATTTTGATTCTGAAAGAGCTTCTAAAACTCAATCATTGAAGTAAATCAATACAGCATTTGCAATCCTTCGTTCTTTCAAATAATTTCATCTAATAGTTCATCACACGCTTTATAAGCATTATTTCACAAACTGTTGATCCATCTGCAATAATATCGCAAACAAACTGAACTCGGCGAAGAACCGCGTTTGCCTGCCGTTGGTATATTACATTAGCTACTCCTCTCTCCTTTCACACCATCAAATCCCCTACCCGTATCGATGAAGAGGCAGTCAAGCCTTCAAGTGGCCAGGGGATGAATAAGTGGGGTCAAAAGCTATAAATTATACAACACCCTTCTCCACTTTCAGGAAGAGAGATGAGGAAGATAGGCAATCATGAAGTCCTAGTCTCAGTTGAATTGAGTTAAACTCCCATACAAGTGGATTATTTAAAGATAAAACTTCCAACAAAAAAGCTTAACTTGCTACACAAACATCGCTTAAAGACATTATTACATACTTGCCAACTTTTAAAAATTGGTATCTTAAAACTTTTCGAGGTATATCCATTGATAAGTTGGTTGGCTTTTAGAGTCACAAGTAAATGTAATTAAAAAAGCAAATTGTAATTTATCATTTACCATGAAAATTTTAATTAATAAAACCTTTATGAATTTAGTAAATATAATAATATATATAAGCTTATTTTTTCTCGTTTAAATCTGATTCTAAAAAAACGCAAATTTAACCTAAATTTAAAACTGAATATCTATTCATCAAAATTAACAAAATAAGTTATTAAAATTATCCAACTATGACTCATCAAACTTAATCTATCCATAAGTCCTTAAAATTAAACCTCAAGACCGTAAAAATGGAGAAGTATGTTATAAACTTTATGCAATTTTGCTCCCTTGTTCTAAGTTGAGGTATCGTGAAATTTGTTATTTCGGAGTTCAGATTTCAATGGATACCCATTTTGACTATGCCTGAATCAAATGTGGCTAGTTTCTTACTACGTCTGTACGCACATGCAACGGAAACTTTTTAGAACTTTAAATATTCATTTTGGTCATTCTTGAATGCATTTTGCCATGATGTCTCTACGTCTGCATAGTTTAAAAGTGATTAGTTGCAGAATATTGATATTTTCTATTTAGAACAACTGTACAATAGCTCTGTTGTTGTTTCTCATGCCACTTGGACAAACCAAGCACGATTGAGCCGGAGGCTACTCATATTAAGGCAAATAGGTGCGCCTTTCGTTTTAATGAGTACCATTAAGGTGAAAGAATGACTTTGCTCAAGTAGGTCCTCTTAATTTTGAAGCAGGGACCAAGCAGAAGACCCATAGGCTTGGCCTGCCACCCCCAGAGGTATTGATTGAGAACTTGGAGGACATTGTGACCACGAATATATTTTACGTACCCCAGTCACCTTTAACGAACACTGCGTACAATAGTGTACTTCTTTATGAATGGGGTTTTAGACAAAAGCTTCTCAGGCAGATTAAAGATCTGCATGTAACATCTCCGTCATTTTGTCAAAATATAATATAATACAAATGCGTATTACATTATAATTTGACAAATGTAAAGGAAGTTTTAGAATATAATACAGGTGCCTAATGATTATCTCTATGTAAAAAAAATATATTTATGGACTCTTTTCCTATTAGATGGTTTATGGGAAAGGGTTGCATACCAAAACCTCACCCTTGTGGACACGACACCCCTGAAGCTGTAACATCTAACCGTGCGTCTCTCTTTTTGGCTGCAATCTGTAATTATATAATGAGAATTTTTAATGTAAACGATATTAATACTGCCGGGCATAATTCAAAAACTTTTATTCGTGGAATGTTAGAATTTTGTATGAAAGTCTGCAGTAAAAGTGTATCTCAGAATCTAATTGCAATCTTGTTTGCTGTCAAATGGCAATATTAGAACTCTACTCATTCTTGTATTAATATATGTTAATCCTCATTGAATAAACCTAACCGGAACTTCGCACCCCAGGGCGAAGTTCCGGTTTTGGTCACGCAAACAGAGATTGGCACCGTAAGACTTGGTCCTAGAGGCTGTTGCACATTAAAAAAAAAATCCTTATTGAATACAAATCTATTAATTTTTTAATTAATATTGACTAGATTTTTGATGTTGTAAAAAACTAATATTTCAGCAATTATGTAACTGCATGTTTTATCAAAAAATTAGATATCGCATCTCAGATTCAAGTACATAGGTGCCAACTTCCAAAAGAGAAAACTCTGTAGTTTATCACAGTAACATTTTTTAGTATGTAGATAAAAATACAAATTTTAAAAAGGGAAAAATATAAAAAATGGCAAGGTTTATTTAATCTATGAAAGATATATTAGTTTAGTATTCACAAATGCCTTAAAAGTAAAATAAATTCTGTTGTTTATTGAAATAACATATTTTAGTGTATATATAAAACATAATTTAAAAGGTGAAAAATGATAATATTGTTTATCCAGAATATAACAAACATATTAGACTTTAGCATTTCCAAATGGTGTTCTACAGTATTTTGCTATTTTCAAAAATTGTTAGTCAAACTGATTTACAAAACATTTTAAACTTTTACTGCATTTTACAATTAATAACTGTTCTAATGTTTTATTAGACAGAGATTGTCTAAAATCAGTTCTGATTTTTTTATTTGGCTGAATTTTCGTATTTTACTTTTTGCTGGAATACTGAATTACCGACAGGGGGCAAAACAAAGCGAGGAAGGGATTTTAGACTATATCCCTAATAATCGGGAGAGTTAGTTTTCCGATCGGAATATCGGAAACACACCGAAAAATCGGAAAACTTCCGAGCATATCAGAAGCATTGGCACCTATGAAAATGAAGTAACTATTAATTCAGTATAGCAAAAATATGTATAATTTAATAGGCATAGATAAGAGGTATGGTGCCTACGTCAGATTTTTATAAAAGTGAGCGAAAGGGTTGAATGATAAGAATAGTAAAATTATCCTTATCAAGGCGATAACTTCTGCTTTTGATCAGTATTACCTTTAGTGTTTCCATAAGTACTGCAAGTTTATACCTGATTAAAAGCCTAGATCTGAATTTAAATAATTTAAATACTCGATCACGCAATTTTTCTCCAGTTTATAATATTAGATATAATTTTTCCATAGTGTCCTTAAGGAAACATAAAACCTCTAAAGTCTTCATTATAGTAACTTACTTTTCATTTCATATAAAATAAAAATTTCTGCTTAGTTCAGAAAAAAATCTTTCATAGATCACTTAAAGGTGTTTCAATCAGATATATTAGAAACTAAAAGTTTATATCTTATCATATAGTAAGTAAATATCTAATATCTTTTTATACTCTAATAAATATTTTTTTCTATATATAAACTATTTATTTTTAGATAAGTATTTTTCTATATAGAACCTCTAAAGTCTTCATTATAGTAACTTACTTTTCATTTCATATAAAATAAAAATTTCTGCTTAGTTCAGAAAAAAATCTTTCATAGATCACTTAAAGGTGTTTCAATCAGATATATTAGAAACTAAAAGTTTATATCTTATCATATAGTAAGTAAATATCTAATATCTTTTTATACTCTAATAAATATTTTTTTCTGTATATAAACTATTTATTTTTAGATAAGTATTTTTCTATATAGACCCTCTAAAGTCTTCATTATAGTAACTTACTTTTCATTTCATATAAAATAAAAATTTCTGCTTAGTTCAGAAAAAAATCTTTCATAGATCACTTAAAGGTGTTTCAATCAGATATATTAGAAACTAAAAGTTTATATCTTATCATATAGTAAGTAAATATCTAATATCTTTTTATACTCTAATAAATATTTTTTTCTGTATATAAACTATTTATTTTTAGATAAGTATTTTTCTATATAGACCCTCTAAAGTCTTCATTATAGTAACTTACTTTTCATTTCATATAAAATAAAAATTTCTGCTTAGTTCAGAAAAAAAAACTTTCATAGATCACTTTAAGGTGTTTCAATCACATATATTAGAAACTAAAAGTTTATATCTTATCATATAGTAAGTAAATATCCAATATCCTTTTATACTCTAATAAATATTTTTTCTATATGTAAACCTAAAACTATAAAAGTAAATATGCATAAATTGCAACTTTATGTAAATTATTTATTTTGTTGTATGAAACAATGCTTTAAAAAATCATAAAATAAACACACTAAGAAAAAAAAATAGAAATTCAATTACCTGTAAAATAAATTTTGAAGTTTGCAAATTAAGAATGATTTTTCCATAGTTTGCCTTAAGAGGTCATAGAACCTCTAAAGTCTTCATTATAGTAACTTACTTTTCATTTAATATAAATAAAAATTTCTGCTCAAGTCAGAAAATAACTTTCGTAGATCACTTAAAGGTGTTTCAATCAGATATATTAGAAACTAAAAAATTATATCTAATTTTAAAAATTTTGAAGTATAAATAAATTTTGAAGTTTGTAAATTAAGAATAATTTTTTTATAGTTTCCCTTAAAGGGCCATAGAACCTCCAAAGTCTTCATTATAGTAACTTACTTTTCATTTAATATAAATAAAAATTTCTACTCAGTTCAGAAAATAACTTTCGTAGATCACTTAAAGGTGTTTCATTCAGATATATTAGAAACTAAAAGTTTATATCTAATTTTTCCTTTTATACTCTAATAAATACTTTTTTCATTATGTAAACCTAAAACTATAAAAGTAAATGTGCATGAAGTCCAACTTTATGCATATTATTTAATTTTGTTGTATGAAATAATTCTTTAAAAAATCACAAAATTTACACACTAAGAAAAAAAACAGAAATTCATTTACCTGCAAAATAAATTTTGAAGTTTGCAAATTAAGAATCAATTTTTTTTATATCGAATAGGAGCTAGTTATCTTTTTTATTCTGTGAACATCAATTAGATTAATATCATCAATATATTTTAGTCTATTGCAATTTTTTTTTATTTCCATAATTTTTAAGGTTTTTTAATATGAAAATATTAGATATTTTATAGTTTTAGGTTGATATAAAGGAAAAAGTATTTATTAGGGTATAAAATGTATAATTGGATATAAACTTTTAGTGATTGAAAAATTACCTTGTGGGTAAGTGAATTTCATTTTATTTTAATTGTGTATACATTTTATGTTGTTTTACTCAATTTTTTTTATCTTGAATAGGAGTTAATTACCATTTTTATTCTATGAACATCAGTTAGATTAACGAGCAATATATTTTGGTCTATTGCAATTTTTTTATTTCCATAATTTTTTGAGGTTTTTCAATAAAAAAAATATCATTTTTATAGTTTTAGGTTGACATAAAGAAAAAAGTATTTATTAGAGTACAAAATGTATAATTGGATATAAACTTTTAGTTTCTAATATACATGATTCAAAAGTTAACTTGTGGGTAAGTAAATTTCATTTTTTTTTTAAATTGTGTATATTTTTTATGTTATTTTACTCACATGGTATCTGCCAAAATAAAATTTTTCAAATCCATGACTTTTCATGACTTTCCCTGATTTAGCAGATCATTTTCCATGACTTTAAAAAGCTTTCGTTAAAGTATATATGAATCGATGTATCCATGTGCGTATTTGAAAATCACGTGCCCGATCCTGGCAACTAAATCCCTATTTTAAATTAATATTAAGGAAACAAGCTAAAAAATACAGATTTTTTTTTCGAAATTGGATTCTAAAAATGAATTTCTTTGGTGAAAAGTTTTTTCTCACAGTACACCAGTCAGTAATTTTTGAATAAAATTTGTTAACAAAATACATTATCTGTAATAATAAGTCTATAGTTTATCAACAGTTTATAGATAGTTATTTATTACTGTTAGATTTCAAACTATGTATTCGCAATTAAATTTTGTTTTCTAGATAGAAAAATTTAAATTTTGTAGGAAATTTCTCTTTACAGCTTAATGTTTGTATTATATCTATAATATCATTATTTAAAGGGTAGGAACAATAAATTTGGCTTCTGTCCCGAAAGCCTTAGCTACGCCACTGAGTACCTTTCAAGCTGGAAAATGTTCAGTATAAAAGTTTTGCTCACTTTACAGGGTATCTGCCAAAATAAAATTTTTCAAATCCATGACTTTTCATGACTTTCCCTGATTTAGCAGATCATTTTCCATGACTTTAAAAAGCTTTCGTTAAAAGTAGATATGAATAAAACTTCTGATGTACATACAAATAAAATATATGCTTTTAGAGAAATTACAGGAATTTTATCATAAAAAACTATAAACTTACTTTATAAGTGTTAATAAACTCACATACATAAAAATAAATTGTTGTATCTACATACCTAAGTTTAATCATATAGCAATTTTTCAATCAAAATGTTTCCAATTTGAATTCATGGTTCTTTGGTATTATCCAGGTGACCATGAATAATAGCCAAATATAACCCTATAATGTTTATATACAATATCCCTAAAGATAAACTTATATTTTGGGCAAAACTAATATTTGTGTATCTTAATTTTTATTAAAATATAATGATAAAATTTTAATCTACCATTTAAGAAAAAACCAGAATAATATACATTTACCCACCCATTAAGCTTTCTTGCTTTGAGTTTCCTTGGTGAACAAATTTTACTTGGCAATATGGTCAATAGGATAATACATAAATACCAAACTCAGTAACTTCAGCCAAATGACAAGTAAAAACAGAATTAAACAATTCAATGCATTTTTTTTAATCGGTAGTTTAGCGGATCCATGACTTTCCATGACTTTTACTCATTTTACTTGAAAAATCATGACTTTCCATGACAAAATTAATCCATTGTCTAAATCCATGATTTTCCATGACTTTCCAGGTGCACTGAAACCATGTACTCATTATGCAGTTTGAAATAGCAAAACTAAATATTTTTTGTAAAATTAGAGAGTTTCTTAAGAATTTGAAAAAAATCTATTCTTTCAAGAAGGAACAGAAACTCTTATTTTATCATGAATTTTAAAAAAGCTGTTATAATCAATATTTTAAGTCTGGAAAAGTACTATGCTCTTTAATTCGGTAATTTAACCAACGAAATTATCTTTTTAAATGTGCTTTATATATCCAATAAATTCAGGCCATTACTTTTTTTCTGCAGTTTTTTTACTACATTAAATAAAAGAGCATTTGTGGGAAATACAGCAGATTATTTTTAAAGCATAAAAAATAAAATTTCTAAAATACAAAAAGAGAGTAATTAAAAAATAAAAAGTGGAGTAACTATTTTTTCCCCAAAAAATAAAAGAATATTTTCACAAGCATAAAAACGTCTTCACATTATCTCAGAAAAATTTCGTTAATAAGCATATATTTTGTTGAGTCAGCTGTTTATCTTTCATAAATGTATCACAAAAAAATTCCTATTTCTTAAAATATGAGGCAAAACATCGATATTCTTAAAATAAATACTTGGAAATACTTCTTATTTTTCCCAACATCTTCTCTGTTTCATTCAGATTTTTGGTACACGCTCAATAACTTGTTTATTTTTTTCAAAGATTTTGAAAGAGTTTTTTTTTTTAAATAATATAAAGTGAAAATATTTGGTGATAATATCAGTTTTTAACATTATATATTTCTATCAGTTCTGTTATATTGGTACTGTAAAAATCTATATTTACTAGCATATAGCCCATCATCTGACGGAATCATTAAAATTTTTAATTTTCCAGAATTGTAAAGTACCCTATGAGGCAAGTAAAAAAAAGGTTTGTTTTTTGGTTGAAACTTATCTGGTACACGCTCAATAATTTGTTTATCTTTACTGACCGCATGTTAGTTGCCAACCTTAATTTATCTTGTCATATTACGTGATAGGATGGACAGCAGAGGTTTTAATATTGACAGTGATTATTTGGCGGTATATATGAATGATGTCCAAAATTTAGCGAATCGATTGCAAACCGTGTGGTTATGTATAAAAAACAAACACATAAACGAACAAACTTCTTAATTTTCAAAGATATATAACTTAAACGCTAGATACTTATTAGTCCGTGAAATAGACTCCTAGACTTTTATGAAAATAATTTGTTGTTAATACCGGTACTAAAATTTCATTACAACAAAAATTAATCTATGATTAAATAAAAGCCGTTGCAATTAATATTTTAAGTCTGGAAAAGTACTATGTTCTTATAAGAATTTTTAATTCGGTAATATAACCAACAAAATTATCTTTTTAAATGTGCTTTATATATCCAATAAATTCAGGCCATTACTTTTTTGTGCAGTTTTTACTACATTAAATAAAAGAGCATTTGGTGGAAATACAGCAGATTATTTTTAAAGCATAAAAAATAAAATTTCTAAAATACAAAAAAGAGTAATTAAAAAATAAAAAATGGAGTAACTATTTTTTTCCCCAAAAAATAAAAGAATATTTTCACAAGCATAAAAACGTCTTCACATTATCTCAGAAAAATTTCGTTAATAAGCATATATTTTGTTGAGTCAGCTGTTTATCTTTCATAAATGTATCACAAAAAAATTCCTATTTCTTAAAATATGAGGCAAAACATCGATATTCTTAAAATAAATACTTGGAAATGCTTCTTATTTTTCCCAACATCTTCTCTGTTTCATTCAGATTTTGTTGTTTTATCACTGATTAGTTTTGTTATCAGTGTTTATTTTTTCAAAGATTTTGAAAGAGCTTTTTTTAAATAATATAAAGTGAAAATATTTGGTGATAATATCAGTTTTTAACGTTATATATTTCTATCAGTTCTGTTATATTGGTACTGTAAAAATCTATATTTACTAGCATATATCCTGTCATATGTCGGGATCATTAAAATTTTTAATTTTCCAGAATCGTAAAGTACATTATAGGCAGGTAAAAAAAGGTTTATTTTTTGGCTGAGAATTATCTGGTACACGCTCAATAACTTGTTTATTTTTTCAAAGATTTGAAAGATTTTTTTTAATAATATAAAGTGAAATTATTTGGTGATAATATCAGTTTTTAACATTATATATTTCTATCAATTCTGTTATATTGGTACTGTAATAATCTATATTTACTCGAATATAGCCCGTCATATGACGGAATCATTAAAATTTTTAATTTTCCAGAATCGTAAAGTACATTATGAGGCAGGTAAAAAAAAAGGTTTGTTTTTTGGCTGAAACTTATCTTGAGAATTATCTGGTACATGCGAATAATTTGTTTATCTTTAATGACCGCATGTTAGTTACCAACCTTAACTTATCTTCTCATATTACGTGATAGAATGGACAGCAGATGTTTTAATATTGACAGTGATTATTTGGCGGTATATATGAGTGATGTCCAAAATTTAGCTAACGGATTGCAAACAGTGTGGTTATATATATAAAACAAACACATAAACGAACTGTTTAATTTTCAAAATATATAACTTAAACGCTAGATACTTATTAGTCCGTGAAATAGACTCCTAGGCTTTTATGAAAAGAATTTGTTGTTAATACCGGTAATAAAATTTCATTGCAACAAAAAATAATCTATGATTCAATTTAAAATTTTCACAAATGTATCTAATCTATTATTTAAGCCAAATATAAAGAAAAATAATTTACGTAATATCTGTTCAGCGATAAAACACATGAAAGTAATGCAGACGATATTTAAATAGTTTAAAATAAGAAATGATTAAATGAGAAGTTTTAAGGAATGACGTCATAATGCTGGAAAGAAATGTTATTTTAATCTACCTATAATGCGATAAATTGATGAATTTTATAATTGCCTGGTCTTAACTGGGGAAAATAGGGCTTGAAATAATGGCATTAAACAATCGAAAAGGGGAAAAGGGGTGGATTTCGAACGTTTTTGAACTTGCTTTGAATTTTGTTAACTCTAACTCATGAAGAATCCAATATGGATGCATTTATCCATTCCAGGTCCATGCGCTTCATAAATTGGAGGACAGACGGACAGATAACTTAGGCTATTATTATATAGGGGATTGGAAAATTTTATAATTTTTAATTATAAGTTAATAGTTAGTTATGTTTCGAGCACTAGGGTTAACATTTTTCATCACGAGGTTTATTAGACCGGAACTAGTGCCTGAAATCTATTTTGAATAGATACAGTATCCATAACTGCAGCAGTATTTGAAACCTTAACTGTGGTGCCTGAAGCACCACAGTTAAGGTTTGGTAACATCAGTAATGCTGTTGGGAACAATTGGTAATGCAGTTTGTAACAACAGTTTGGTACCAGCAGCTATGGCAGCACCCTAGGAATTTATTCATTATTAAAATAAACAATATTATTATAAAACTCATTTTACATAACTTGCGACTTCTTAAATAGGTATATGTTATTTAAAATGAGTGTCATGAGGGATTTTTCTAAAATGTATTCTAAGATTCACTGTTTCCAAAAATACTGCAAGTTTATATCTGACTAAACGTCTAGATCTGAATTTAAATAGTTTAAATTTCCGGGCAAGCAATTTTTCTCAAGTTTCTAATATTAGATATAATTTTTCCATAGTTTCTTTTAATTTAAAAAACAAAATCAAAATACAATTTAAAAGAAGAAAGATGAAGCTGAATCTGAGCAGGAACCTGTAAAGTCTATTTTTTTTATTACGTCTCTTGGATATTACTAATTTCGCTTGCGTGTTTACTTTATCTCTATGTCGCCTTCCCTTCTGTCTCTATATTCTTTGGTTTTACTGTAATAAGTGAGACAGAGTTCTAATTAATTTTTAAAGTCATGTTTTACTATTCACAGTTAAACTAATCTCGATTAGTGAAATACATTGGTTCCTAAAATATCACTAGTTCTCATTCAATGATTGTGCTGAGAATAGAAATTGGAAAAGAAATTAAAACACAATTTAGAATCAAAACACAATTTAAAAGAAGAAAGATGAAGCTGAAGCTGAGCAGGAACCTGTAAAGTGTATTTTTTTTTATTACGGCTCTTGGATATTACTAATTTCATTTGGGTGTTTACTTTATCTCTATGTCGCCTTCCCTTCTTCCTGTCTCTATATTCTTTGGTTTTACTGTAATAAGTGAGACAGAGTGCTGATTTGTTTTTAAAGTCATGTTTTACTCTTCACAGTTAAACTAATCTCGATCAGTTAAATCCGTTGGTTCCTAAAATATCACTGCTTCTCATTCAATGATTGTGTTGAGAATAGAAATTGGAAAAGAAATGAAAACACAATTTAAAATTTTAAAAAAGTTTAAAAGAAGAAAGAAAAAACTGAATCTGAGCAGGAACCTGTAAACTTTTTTATTTTTATTTTATTAGGGCTCTTGGATATTACTAATTTTACTTGAGTGTTTACTTTATCTCTATGTCGCCTTCTCTTCTTCCTGTCTCTATATTTTTTGGTTTTACTGTAAAAAATGAGACAGAGTGCTAATTTGTTTTTAAAGTCATGTTTTACTCTTCACAGTTAAACTAATCTCGGTCAGTTAAATCTATTGGTTCTTAAAATATCACTGCCTCTCATGCAATGATTGAGTTGAGAATAGAAATTAGAAAAAAAAGTCAAAACACAATTTAAAAGAAGAAAGAAGAAGCTGAATCTGAGCAGAAACCTGTAAAGTTTTTTTTTATTACTGCTCTTGGATATTACTAATTTTACTTGCGTGTTTACTTTATCTCAATGTCACCTTCTCTTCTTCCTGTCTCTATATTCTTTGGTTTTACTGTAATAAGTGAGACAGGGTTCTAATTAATTTTTAAAGTCATGTTTTACTATTAACAGTTAAACTAATCTGGATCAGCTAAATCCATTGGTTCCTAAAATATCACTGCTTCTCATTCAATGATTGGGTTGAGAATAGAAATTGGAAAGGAAATCAAAACACAATTTAAAAGAAAAAAGAAGAAGCTGAATCTGAGCAAGAACCTATAAAGTTTTTTTTTATTATTATTATTACGGTTCTTGGATATTACTAATTTCACTTGCGTGTTTACTTTATCTCTCTGTCGCCTTCCCTTCTTTTGTCTCTATATTCTTTGGTTTTACTGTAATAAGTGAGACAGAGTGCTAACTGTTTTTAAAGTCCTGTTTTACTCTTCACAGTTAAACTAATCTCGATCAGTTAAATTCATTGGTTCCTAAAACGCCACTACCTCCCATACAATGATTGTGCAGAGAATAGAAGTTGGAAGAGAAATGATATAACATTCAGCTTTGAAATATAAAACTTTTCCTCGACGAAAGAAGACGAAGAGTAATTACCAATTTATTAGGTCAGCAGACAATACCAAAAATATTCACTAACTTTTCAACTTTTTTCATAAAAAGAAATATTACATTACCATTTTCACCCTTTTATAATACACACTCATTTATTTGATTTACAGAAATGAAAAAGGTATAAAAGACATTTAATATTTGCGGGTACTCTATGAAATAATGAAAATTTTAGTTCACATAATTTGTACATAGAATAAGAACATAAGTCTACAAAATTTATTTGTTTCAAAATTACCTTTGGATCTAAAAATATTTGGACCCCTGAAATCAGTGGGCCCTGGCCACGTGCCCCGCGTGCCCTGCCGATGATATGGAGCTGGATATGAGTTATACAATTAGGAACAGATTCATAGAATAAATATTCCAAATTTTTATTACTTTTTATTTAGAAGATTATATAAAAGCTAAGATTATAAAAGCTAAATGGGATAAATTCTACAGGCTTCAAAATGCAGGTTTATATAAGAAAAAATCTCAATCTAGTATTAAAAAATATCAACTGTCAGTACTTTTTACGAAAAAGCTGTACATGGTTGTAAAAATAGTGCTATACATGCAATATTGTAATTTTCTTAAAAAATTTATAGCTTTATTTTGAATTGTATAACTTTATTTTGAATTTAAAATATGACATTAATAATTTGTCATATTGATCTTAATATTCATCATATTTTAACATCATGTACTGCTTTAAAACGTTTTTATTATCTATATTTATATTTTAAAACATCTCATTCTAGTTTGATCGAGCATCTGGACGAAACTCCTCATCCCAAACTATTTGAATTTCTCTTTCGCACTGATGTTTTAAATCTCATCTAAAATTTTTTTAATGTTTTAATGTTAATCTTTACCTCGTTTTTGCTATATTTTTTCTCAAAATTTTAGTTTTAATTTCTCCTACTTTTAAATTATATAATTTTGTTTTAATATGTAATCTTTTGTTTGGCGCAGCATATCCTAACTTGGATCTTGTGCCAATAAACCCAAACAAACCAAACCAACCGACATTAATAATCCCTTACTCTCGAATTAATAAAAGTTAAAATAAATATTTATCATTTTATGACATGTTAATTTAAAGATAGAAAATAAAATTAGCACACTTTTGTGGAATTTCACCAAACTGACTTAAAGATTTACCACATCTCAAAATACTAATAAATATTCAACTGGAAATCTGTTTTCTAAATTGTACTGCATTTGTGCAATTTTTCCCAAAATAACTTGTAGAATTTACTCACAATTGTGAAGAATTATACTCACAGTTGTGAAGGGTACTTTATTTGAAAGTACTCTGATTTGAAGCAAGATTAAAACTGTAATCCCCCATCCCTCTACTGCACCCCTGGGGGTTTAGAGATAGCACAACTACCCTGTAGATTTATAATTGAGTAGTTAGCGATATAGTAGCAATACGTTCTAAAATCTGTTGCCAAATAAACACGTATAAAGTTGGAAACTAAAACTTTTATCTTCAGAGAAACAGCATTCATGTTTTTCTGCTTGTATTTAGATAAACGCTAAACTAAGTATCATTTTATGTAAAAAAAGAAACGATGAATCAATAAATTTATTCTCGAAAGGAACGGTTTAAAATCGGCTTTATGCTTTCTAAGCTGATCAGGAATACCCTAAGCTTAGCAAAGAAAACATTTAATCTCCAATTTACATTATTTTCCACATATTATTTCTGTGTAATTACATTTTAAACAAATAATTTAAATACCTCATTAAAACCATTTTGTAAATACCCTCTAACAGCAAATAAAAAAAATTATTCAATTTGAATAGTTTTATCTAAAGAGAACTTAATATTTCATACTACTCTTGTTAATACCTACCACTGCATTTATTTTATAATTATTACTAGAGTCCATGGGTTAAATTAAAAGTTATGCTTGCATATCGTCCACTCATATAGTGTGACGCCATTCCGACTGATGTGCATATTTAAAAATAAAAGGCAAAAATTAAATAAGGCTTATGGTTACTAGCCACATTACATTTATTAAAAAATAAACATGCAATGTTAAATAAAGTTAAAACATCATATGGTCTACTCATTTGGAGACGTCATTCCGACTGATGTGAATGTTTAAAAATAAAAAGCAAAAGTAAAATAAGGCTTACGGTTACTAGCCACAATACATTTATCAAAAAATAAACGTCCAATGTTAATTAAAGTTAAAAATCATGTGATCCACCGCTATGAAACGACATTCCGACTGATGTGAATGTTTAAAAAAAAAGAGGCAAAAGTAAAATAAGGCTTACGGTTACTAGCCACAGTACATTTATTAAAAAATAAACATGCAATGTTTATTAAAGTTAAAACATCATATGGTCTACTCATATGGAAACGCCATTCCGACTGATGTGAATGTTTAAAAATAAGAAGCAAAAATAAAGTAAGGCTTACTGTTACTAGCCACAATACATTTATCAAAAATATAAAAATGCAATGTTAATTAAAGTTATAAGATCATATGGTCCACTCATATGGAGATGTCATTTCAACTGATGTGAATGTTTAAAAAAAGAAGCAAAACTAAAATAAGGCTTACGGTTACTAGCCACAATACATTTATTAAAAAATAAACATGCAATGTTAATTAAAATTAAAATAGCATATGGTCCTCTGATATAGAGACGCCATTCCGATTGATGTGAATGTTTAAAAATAAGAGGCAAAAATAAAATAAGGCTTACGGTTATTAGCCACAATACATTTATCAAAAAAATAAACATGCAAAGTTATTTTTTTGATAAATGATTAATTTTATTTTGGGCTTTTCCTGACTTTTAGAAAATACTTGTAAATTTCACTTACTTTTATTAAATATTTTATATTTCCCCCGATTTTCTCTTACACATTTACAATCCCTTGACTCTCCCTGACTTCTCAGGTCGCTGAGAACTCTGTACTACCTTACTTCCCAGTATAAAAAAACCAAAACCGAATAAATTGTCTGGTAGAAGCACGTGAAAATATTCAGTTTTAAAAACTTATAATTTTCGACTGGTAACAGGAAAAATAAAATTACTTCAGATACGCCCCAGACAATTAATTTAAACTTTTAAACATGTATAATTATTTCTCTATCCGAAATTACAATATGAAAATGAGTGTACTAAAAGCATTTGTGAAAGTCACGTCAAACATTTTAAACCAAATAAATTCCCACCAAAATTAAAATAATGCTCTGTTCTATGTTTTTTTAAACATCTCTTTTCATAGTCGTTCATTCAAGAAAATAAAATAAACCTAATATGCATATTTCTAAGACAGATATATCATAATAAGACGAACAATTGATGAGTGGGTAGGGTACTGCTCTTCGATATCGGAATTCATGGGTTCAGAACCCACTGCTTGCATGTATTTTCGTAGCTGTTTGGAAAGAGCTTTAAGGTGGGCCTGTACCTGCCATATTGGATTTCTTTCGCTTAATGTTAACCTATGGGAAAAAGAAAGCTCCCCCTGGCCGGCTTGCATTTTGAAAATTTTTAAATAAATTTAATATGTACCACGTGATACAGCTGCAAATTCTCTAGTATGTTTTATTTCATTTGAAAAATTAGTTATTATATACAAAATATCTTATAAATAATTAAAATTAAATGCTTATTCTCGATGTTTTATTTTAAGGTTTAGTTTTGTTTGTTTTGGAGTGCTACGGTCTACTTTTTGCAACACGAGGACTAATGAGACCGGGACCTACAGCTTAAAGCTGATTCCGAACGGCTACGAACATCCCTGCCACTGTGGGATTCGAACCCACGAACTTTGGTACAAAAGACCAGCACCCTAACCAATCGGCCATCGTTCGGCTTTTTGAAAGAGATAGCATCCTAGAGAATTCTACCATGTGGTATAATTTTCTCATGTAGCCTCCACACTATGGCCAGTTGTTCACCACTTCCTGATGGTGACCTCGAACGATGGTGCACGGGTCGCATCCACACGCTGGCCCACTGAATGAGCTGAGCGCATTGATTCGTCCATAGGATCTACTGCGCACTTTAGTTGCGCATCC
Organism: Pardosa pseudoannulata; assembly: GCA_032207245.1. Lineage (NCBI taxonomy): Eukaryota > Metazoa > Arthropoda > Arachnida > Araneae > Lycosidae > Pardosa > Pardosa pseudoannulata. The sequence continues at coordinate 91,961,240 of CM063511.1, read as the reverse complement.
GGCTGCCTTTGATCTTTGGAGAAAAACCGCCTCCGGAGCCATCGTCAGCCAAGGCTATTTTATCGTCTGCCGCCATCGGCCACGATAAGCCAAAGCCCCTCCAGACGGTGGTAATGGCTTGCAGTGGACCATAGTGTGGAGGCGCCTTTAAAGAATTTTTTAAATGCGTGCTGGCAAAGATGAAAATTTTTTCCTCAGAAGTTCCTAAGAAGTGAAAGGAATCCAGAATTGATTATACAAACCCACTTTAAGCAATAGGTCTCGGTTTCATTATCCCTTTTGTAGTAAAAAGAAGACCTTAGCGATCGAAACTATCCCAAAACATATTACTTTTAACCGAAAAGTTAATATCGGTTTGCTTGTTTTTTGTCATTTTGATTAATCGATTTAATATTTTGCATCATAATCGGAAAAGAATATTGCATTTCACAAACGAAGTTTTTTCTAACTGTCGTCAAATAATCAACAAAATACTTGAAGCCTCTTACACAATTACTGCTAATAAAATATTAATTATTCATTTCTTTATTAAAGTACCATCAATTAAAATAAATTGGTTCATTTTTCATTTTTATTTTATTTAATTTTTACTTACTTAATTATTATTTTTTTTGCTAAAATTGAAAGTAATTTGCATATTTTCGGTAAATTTAAATTCCTTTTGTTGAATAGACGGTGGACAAAGTTCTTTTATAAATTAACTTAAGCATTTTAACACATTGTACACATATAAAATGATTATAAGATAATTAATTACCCAGCATGTTTTTTCTTAAAATCGAATATTTTTAAACAATTTAATTTTTGACGATTTTTTTTTGTTTAATTATAAAATTCATAGATTTTTATATAATGTTTATCAAACACTTTCAGTAAAAATTAAAATAAATCGGGTATCTACGTAAATTTCGAATTTATTTAGATTACTAAAACTCAATTTAAATTTATTAAATACCAAATTTTTCAAGGTACAGAGAAAAATATTGCTTACAAATTACCGATTAAATCTCTCTACAGAATACTGTCCAAAAATGTGCAAAAGATAATTATAAATAATAAGATAAAACGGAAGAAACTTTTGAAAATTAATGATCAAGAAACATTTTAAAATAAATAAAATATTTTTTTAATTGAATTAATTTTTTAATATTATTTATTTATTTATATTTCAAGGTACATGTATAAAGTTTCATAACTTGAATTTAATATCTGTATACAACTTACAATATCCACCGGCAGTTAATACAAAATGATATCCAAAAATGTTTTAAAATAATTTTAAGGAAGATAAGAACCGAAAAAAGTTTGAAAATTAATGAGCAAAAACGTTTTAAATTAAACAAAATATTTTGTAAATTGAATTAATTTTTTAATCTTATTTATTTACTTATTTTAATGTACATGTATAAAGTTTTATAACTTGAACTTAATACCTATGTAGAATTTATAATATTCCACCTGCAGTTAATATAAAATGACATCCAAAAATGTTTAAAAGATAATTTTAAATAAAATAAAAACGAGAGAAAAATGTGAAAATTCATGCACAAAAAACGTTTTAAAATAATTAAATAACTTTTAAAAAACTGAATTTTTAATGTTATTTATTTATTTATATTTAAATGTACATGTATAAAGCTTCATAACTTGAATTTAATACTTATGTACAATTAATAATATCCACCGGCAATTAATATAAAATATCCAAAAATGTTAAAGATAATTTTAAAGAAAGATAAAAACGGGGAAAAAGTTTGAAAATTAACGCGCAAGAAACGTTTTAAATTAAATGAATTTATTTTTTTCTAATTGAATTAATTTTTTTAATGTTATTTATTTATTTATATTTCAATGTACATGTATACAGTTTCATAACTTGAATTTAATATCTGTATATAACTTACAATATCCACCGGCAGTTACTACAAAATGATATCCAAAAATATTTAAAGATAATTTTAAGAAAGATAAAAACGTGAGAAAAATTTGAAAATTAATGCACAAATTTTTTTGTAATTAAATTAATTTTTTAATGTTATTTATTTATTTATATTTCAATGTACACGTATAAAGTTTCATAACTTGTATTTAATACTTATGTACAATTAATAATATCCACCGGCAGTTACTACATAATGATATCCAAAAATATTTAAAGATAATTTTAAGAAAGATAAAAACGTGAGAAAAATTTGAAAATTAATGCACAAAAAACGTTTTAAAATGATAAAATAACTTTTAAAAAACTGGATTAATTTTTTAATGTTATTTATTTATTTATATTTTAATGTACATGTATAAAGTTTCTTAACTTGAATTTAATACTTATGTACAATTAATAATATTCACCGGTAGTTAATACAAAATGATATCCAAAAATGTTTAAAAGATAATTTTAAATAAGATAAAAACTTAAGAAAGTTTGAAAATTAACGCGCAAGAAACGTTTTAAATTAAATACAATATTTTTTAATTGAATTAATTTTTAATGTTATTTATTTATTTATATTTCAATGTACATGTATAAAGTTTCATAACTTAAATTTAATATCTGTATACAACTTACAATATCCATGACAGTTACTACAAAATGATATCCAAAAATGTTTAAAGATAATTTTAAGAAAGATAAAAACGGGAGAAAAATTTGAAAATTAATACACAAAAAACGTTTTAAAATAATAAAATAACTTCAAGAAACTGAATTTTTAATGTTATTTATTTATTTATATTTAAATGTACATGTATAAAGTTTCATAACTTGAATTAAATACTTATGTAGAATTTATAATATCCACCTGCAGTTAATACAAAATGATATCCAAAAATGTTTAAAAGGTAATTTTAAATAAAATAAAAACTGAAGAAAGTTTGAAAATTAACGCGCAAGAAACGTTTTAAATTAAATGAATTTATTTTTTTCTAATTGAATTAATTTTTTTAATGTTATTTATTTATTTATATTTCAATGTACATGTATAAAGTTTCATAACTTGAATTTAATACCTATGTAGAATTTATAATAACCACCTGCAGTTAATACAAAATGATATCCAAAAATGTTCAAAAAATAATTTTAAATAAGATAAAAACCGAAAAAAAAATTGAAAATTAAACCGCAAGAAACGTTTTAAATTAAATGAATTTTTTTTTGTAATTAAATTAATTTTTTTAATGTTATTTATTTATTTATATTTCAATGTACATGTATAAAGTTTCATAACTTGAATTTATACCTGTATACAACTTACAATATCCACCTGCAGTTAATACAAAATGATATCCAAAGATGTTTAAAAGATAATTTCAAATAAGATAAAAACCGAAGAAAGTTGGAAAATTGACGCGCAAGAAACGTTTTAAATTAAATACAATATTTTTAATGATATCCAAAAATGTTCAAAAGATAATTTTAAATAAGATAAAAACGAGAAAAAATTTTGAAATTTAATGCACAAAAAACGTTTTAAATTAAATAAAATATTTTTTAATTGGATTAATTTTTTAATGTTATTTATTTATTTATATTTTAATGTATAAAGTTTCATAACTTGAATTTAATGCCTATGAGAATTTATAATATCCACCTGCAGTTAATACAAAATAATATCTCAAAATGTTCAAAAAATAATTTTAAATAAGATAAAAACGAGAGAAATTTTTGAAAATTAATGCACAAGGAACGTTTTAAAAATAAATAAATTATTTTTAAAATATTGAATAATTTATTTTAATTTTAAAATATGATTTATTTATTTATACTTCAATGTACATGCATAAAATTTCATAACATTAACGTAATAATTTCTAGAGACGATGTATAATTTACAACAGATGTTCAGGTGGATAATTTATAAAAACCTGAGAAAAATTGAAAATTAATCTCTTTTAAAATGTTAACCTATGGTTAAAAAAATAATTAATTTTTTTGTATTTAAATAATTTTAAAAAAAAATTATACCGCTTGCATTCTTTCTTTAAAGTAAATTATTTAGTCTGTTTTCTTTCAATTTAAAAAAATTGAGAAAAATATGTTTAATTTTAAATAATTTGTGGAAAAATTTTGGTGTACTTTTTTTAAATGCAAATAACAGCATTTAACAGTAGAAAATTTAAAAAAAAAAATCTAATTTTTTTAGAAAACTCATGTTATCTCGACTGAAGGAATTTTGTTTTTCCCTTGGAGAGGAATCTAATCGGACCCACATTAAATACTATACTGAGACAATACAGCAGAAATATTTTCCACTGAAGAAATTTTAATCCGTTTGAAACAATTAAGATTTTTGTTCAGGTAAAATTGTTTGTAGATTCTAAATTTATTTAAACCATATATAACTGTCATCACTAAATTGCATGATTTTTTTTCTTTTACAACTACATTTTTTCACATTCTTATTTGGGTAAAAAATACATTGCACTCCGCTTAATGTGACCAGTTTGGGACACCGTGCTTTTGATAACAATAACCAATTGATAACAATAAACGATTTGCAAAACTAGATAAATTTACTCCCTCCCCTTTAATTCACACGTACTAAATTTCAAAATAAAATGAAAAAACTCGTCTTATATTTATGTATTGTATACTATCCTTTAAAATGTAAGAATTATATATATAATTAAAAAAAAATTGATCAATTGTTGGCTGTGTACAATTTTTTCTAAGAAGCTCATTGATAAATTGTTAGTACTCATAATGTTTTTTAAAGTCATCGGAGCGGAGATGTACTCTACATTTCAATACCTTCAATGCAATTCAAAGGCTCAGAAATGTTTAATTGTGCTGTAGCATTATTCTGACTCAACTTTGGTAACCTGTCATAACGATTTAAAATTTCGATCTTTTGTGTTAATGTTAAATCATTTCGCTTTCTGGCTTCCATATCGACAAGCTGCATGTAAGCGAGCAAGGCATAAATTGTGAATACGCTCCTTCTCAGTTCCTATAAGAGCTTGTTGCCTTCTGCTTATCTGAAAACCATTGACCACCAGCAGGGTGTGCGTATTTCTGAAAAATTCCAGGAACGTGTAATACCCCACTCCTTTGATCATTCCCCATTTTCCTAGGTGGAAGAGGGACAATTCTCGGAAATTAAAACAGCAGCAAAGGGAAAGAAAAGATTGGGTTCCTTCTGAATACATTGTGAATATTCCTTTGCCAGTTAAAATGAGGTTCGAAAATTGATAACATTAACCGATGTAACGATCACATAAAGCGATAATTTTAACATACAAATGGATAGAGAAAATCGGGACCAAGTGATTTCGATAACAACAAGTGATTGATAACAATAACCGCGATCACATTAAGCGGAATCCACTGTATTTTAAAAATCCTTTTTAAATTTTATTACTTTTTAACGTAAAACGTGCTTGATACATACATAAATTCACTATCAATTAATAAATATCCTTGATAATTATAGATGAAAAATATTGATATAAAATTATAAATAAATAACTTGTTTAAATAAGTAAAATTCAAGCTAAGATAAAAAAAAGAATGAGTTAAAAGTAATTTACTTATAATACATACAAGCAGAAGGTATAACGTAAATATAACAAAATGATGAAACAAGAAACACCCAAAATAAGTTTTTTCTCTGAGTTATAATATTCAATTACTCTATCTGGAGAAGAAAAATCAGATTGAGACGGATAAAGAAATTGACTGATACACAAACTGATGTGAATTAAATGTAACTTCTTTTATCTTAGATCTGTCATAGGGTAAAACTTTGATTCATCTAAATAAGTTTTTTATCGGAGATATAATACTCAATTACTCTACCTGGAGAAGAAAAATCAGAATGAGGTGCATAAAGAAATTGACTGATATACAAACCGATGTGAATTAAATGTAACTTCTTTTATCTTAGATCTATTTAAAACTTTAATTGATTTATCCAAATAAGTTTTTTCTCGAGAGTTATAATACTCAGTTACTCTATCTGGAGAAGAAAAATCAGAATAAGAATGATAAAGAAATTGACTGATATAGAAACCGATGTGAATTAAATGTAACATCTTTTGTCTTAGATCTATTATAGGGTAAAACTTTAACTCATTCATCCAAATAAGTTTTTTCTCAGAGTTATAATACTCAATTACTGTAACTGGAGAATAAAAATCAGAATGAGATGGATAAAGAAATTGGCTGATATACAAACCGATGTGAATTAAATGCAACTTCTTTTATCTTAGATCTATTATACGGTAAAACTTTCATTGATTTATCCAAATAAGTATTTTCTCGGAGTTATAATACTCAATTACTCTATCTGGAGAAGAAAAATCAGTATGAGATGGATAAAGAAAGTGGCTGATATACAAACTGATGGGAATTAAATGTAACTTCTTTTATCCTAGATCTATTGTAGGGTAAAACTTTAATTGATTTATATGTGCATCCCTGTGTACAGCAGGGTTAAATCACATCAAAATTTATAAAGAAGCAAAAAATCTGCAATTCTAAACAAATTTTAAAGAGCTTGATAAATATGCATAACATAGTGCAAACGCTTTGTTAATTTAAATTACTGTTAATATTTAACCCTGTCATTAATTTGCATACATCGGCAGTAAAACTTTTATAATCGAAACTGATATTTTATTTATTTCCACTAAATCGAATGCGTTTCTTCACTAAAGCTGAGAAATATTTAGAAAGCTATTAGATATTTCATTTCTTAATTGTTATATAATGCCACTGGTGATTTTCAAAGTAGTTATTAAATAATTAGTTATGTTATTTTAATAACCACAATCAGGAAGGTACCGAGAAATTTTCGATGAATAGGAAGTCTCCCCCTTTAACTCATAACTCAAAATTAATGTAGCAGTCCTTACTTATGTAATATACGTATATACTAATACTTGTGGAGGGGATATAACCCCACATCCTTACGCTTTGCTACGCAATTGTGGTTAAATATTGATTGTGGTTAGATAACCATAATCATTATTTTAATATATTTCATTAATTGTAAATTATCACTTAAAATTATACCGATAATTTTTACAAATGCTTTAATGAATTTTGTGAGAGGGATAAAACCTATAGACTTAAAAACGAAATTTATGCTCTAAAAGTAGTAAGTATACTTTGAAAAAAACATACAAATTTTTAATAATTAATTAGATTAAATAGCAATCCCTTGTAAAACATATATTAATTTAAAATATATATCTTTCAAATTTTTACAAATGCTTTAATGAATTTCGTGAGAGGGATAAAACACATAGACTTAAAAACGCTCTCTGAAATTTATATTCTAAAAGTAGTAAGTATACTTTGGAAAATTCATACAAATTTTTAATAATTAATTAGATTAAATAGCAATCCCTTGTAAAACATACATTAATTTAAAATATATATCGTTCAAATTTTTACAAATGCTTCAATGAATTTCGTGAGAGGGATAAAACACATAGACTTAAAAACGCTCTCTGAAATTTATATTCTAAAAGTAGTAAGTATACTTTGGAAAAGTCATACAAATTTTTAATAATTAATTAGATTAAATAGCAATCCCTTGTAAAACATATATGAATTTAAAATATATATTAAAAATAAACTTACATTATTGTTAATTTTATTATATATGTATATATATATATATATATATATATATATATATATATATATATATATATATATATATATATATATATATATATATATATATATTATATATATATATTTATATATATAATGTGTGTGTGTTTATATAATAGTTCAAAATTAACAACAGTGAGTTCATTTTTAATATACACATAAATATATATATGTGTGTGTATTTATATATACCATGTTATTCAACATAACAAAAATCCTTATTCTTTTATATTTCATTTAATTACGAGAACATTATTTGTGTATGAGTTATACCACTGAAGAATTCGGAAAATATTTATTGGGAATTTAACTGATTCTGATTGCTTCATTGACTGTCACATCGGACAGGTTTGATAAAAGAGGAATTTTGAGTCGCTTGATTCACAAGCAGAATTGGGGTTTACCCAGGTAACAACGTTTGGGCAATGACTAAATATATTTAATATGAAATTTCCGAGTTTAAATAAAATATATGCAAGCTAGTAACTAAAACATATCTTACTTAGATAATTAAACCAAGAAGTCTTGATAATTTTTGAGAAGTATATATCTGAACGTTAAAATAACAGAGCGTTTAAGACAATTAAACTTCGAATTTAAAAAAAAAATCTTCGTTATAACAGTCATTTTAACAAATCCCCTTAAAATAAAATTATCAACCCGTTTCAGAATAAAATTATTGCATATGTTGAACAATTAATGCCTGACTCATTTTTCGAAAATCTAAATTATTACAGACTGCACAGTGTAAAACAAATATAAAATTGAAAAAGTTAGGATAGTACATCCTGTCGTCATTAGTGATGAGTTATCATTTAAAACATCATAGGATGTCATTTATACAAACAGGAAAACTTCGTGAAAAGGAACTGATTTGGTATCACGTGTAAACACAATGATGTAATGAAAAGCTTTATGATAGATAAAAGCTACTCATCCTGGTTGCACTTGCTGGAAAAGTAAATTTAAGTGCATGGCTCAAAAAATCATAAAAGGCCGATCCAAATAACATAAATGATAAGAAATGATTGAAAATTTAGTATTTTTATGGGGTTGTAATCTACCTTCGAAAAAGGAAACTCGTTCTAAAAATAAAATAAAAAAAAAATGCAAAAATTCTATAAAGTGTTTTTGTTGCTTTATAGTTGTTCCCTACAACTATAATTGTTAGGAACAAAAATACCGGGGACAAAAATTTTGCAGAATTTTTATATTTTCGTTGAATGAATTTTTTTTAGGCTACACTAGGCATTAATAGATTATAAGACTAACTTTATAAAAATTATTTCGTTTTGTGATTTCAAGCATTATATTTTTAGTTAAACATAAAGTTTATTTACTAAATGGCAAATGTTAAATTTTATTACAAGATAGCTTTTAAAGTGTATAAATTGTGTATTAAATTTTTAAATCAAATAAGAATTAGATATCTTATTTTTTTATGAGATTCGATTGCATTAATGATAGCTAAAATACTTTTTTATACCGTAATAAATGCTAATTTGTTTAATTTTTCAATTTCTTATAAAATTTAATTTTTTTAATTTTAAAATCATAAATAGCTCTAAGAAATTTATATTTCCAGATTAAAAGGATTTATAGCTTTAATTTCATATAAAAATCAACTTCTGACATAGATATGTATTTCAAAAATTATTTGATATATAAAATATGTATATAAGTAAAACTATTTGATGTTTTACATATATACATATATATATGTATATATATATATATATATATATATATATTTACATATGTTGATATGTAAAACCATTTTTTTTCTCATTAGATTTATATATTTATGTCTTGTATGACTTGAAATGACAAAACTAAATATTTCTTCAAAAATAAAAAAAAATTTAAGGAACTTTCGAAATTTTTATTTTAAAATAAGCGGAACATTTTATTTTCTGCTTATAAAATCTGCTTTCCTTCTCTGAATGAAATAAAAGGATGTTATAAAGAATATTTCTCGGCTCGAAAGGTACCAAATCTCCTTAACTTTTAAATAGAAGGTTGTTTACGAAGATGAATCTTTTAGTATTTCTATATAAAATAATATGTTACTCACCTCCGGTAATGATGAGGAGTCCTGTCCCTCTGTCTTCTATTTTTAAACCAATTGCTGACTTGTGTCAATGTAAGTCCAGTCTTTTTGGCAAGACCTCGCTTTTCGTCGGGCGTCGGGTACCTGTTCTGTTTGTAACAGTCCTTTAGAGCTATCCTCGACTTCTCTTTGAAGCAATAAATCGTCTCCTCTCCATCCCAGATAGTTTTGGGCAAGGGAAACTTCCTCCTAAGCCTGTACTTGTCGACGGCTCCGAGCGCTCTTCCCCTTATTTTCTCCGCCTCCCTGTAGTGAGCTTTGTACCACATCTGCTGCAGATCGTTGTGGTACTGCGGATCGAAGCTGTGACTTTCCAGAATATTATACAGATCTTTGTAATTGCCCCGGTTGAAAGCGACCAGTGCCTGTCCCCTCAGAACAGTCTGATTGCCCCTCAGTAATTCGCTCGGAGGCAAAGACCACAGGAATCTAGCCAGTCTGTCTATGTCTCCGGCCTGCATCAGGGCTTCGCACATGCATGCTACCTGCTCAGGAGAAAAAGTCAAGTTCTGGGTCGACAGCAACTCACTGAGCTTGATGCTGGAGGACTTGACGCAAAACTCCGAAGACACACTGCCAGCTGATCGGTTCGTGTCATTATTGCTGTTGCTGGTGCTGTAGTCAATACCACAGTTCGTGGAACTGCTGGACCGTATAACTGGTCGGACCGGAGCTGCACCAGCGTGGATGATAGGGCGCCGGTTGCGGAGACCGTCCGGGGGGCTCCGGGATACCGCGGCGATGTTCGCGGCGGAAATCACGGTCGTATCTTCGTGCTCGTTGTGGTAGCGCATTGGCTGAGAAGACGCCTGCTGCCGGGTGGTCTGCGAGTTGCCTGCGGCACAGCAAGATGAGCTCTCGGACTGGAGTCCTGCCATCGACGCGATCAATAAGCGGTAATTGGGTGCTACGTAGGCTTGTGCATTTTTCACCGCCTATCAAAACATGACTGTGACATACCAAGTTCTTTCTTCTTTTCAACCGTTGTATTAATATAAGTCCAAATATCTTGATGTCAAGGCTTCATCGATAGTGCTATTTCTTTAACCTACTGAATTTATTTTCAATTCAGATATTGTAATTTTTCACCACTTACGAAAACGTGCTTCAAGCATACCAAATTCTTTCTTCTTCTTTTGACGTTGTGGTTAAATTAGTCCAAATTAACTTTATCTCAAGGCTGCATACGTAGTGCTGCTTCTTTTCGTGTAGAGTTTTTTTTTAAATTCAGATGCTTACACACAGAAATTCAGAATGATGATAAAACATTCCTTAATTGTAGTATCATTTTTACTCTAATCATTTACACGCTGCAGGAAATATAAAATCTCATTAAGGAAAAATAAATGAAGATAATTCTAAAGCTGGAACAAATATATATTTATAATGAGTACCATGTGTTTACTTTTCTATTAATAATATGATTAGTAAGCGTATTACTTAACTCTATAAAATTATATCAACTCTATAATTTTTTTTTTAATTACTTCTTTTTGTTTTGAAACTGCTCAAGTTGGACAAACAAGTTGAATTCAGGGCAAAATCTCCAATATCAACACAATCGTTGACATATAATTAAATTATCTTTAAATTTTGCAGTTTAACTGTTTTCATTCAACTCTTGAATCTCTTTTCTATTGTAGACACAAAATATTACGTGTTTCTCATAGACATATTTTAACTTTAGCCTTCAAGATCATCAGTTAATAAATTCAGCAACAGCTTTCTTGCTCGTCGTTGATTTGCTATCAAATTTTACCAGCATTGCCAGAGCATATGTGAAACAAGAGGATTCATTAAATAAAAAACAAATATCCCCCTTCTCATCACAAAAATTCACCCTTTTCACAAATTCGGCAAGGAGTTAAAACACTCGCTTCCGCAATCAATAATCATTCCAGCTCTAATGCTTAATTCACACAAATAAAAACACCTCCGTAAACCTTAAAAAAAGAATAAAGCAGAAAATATAAATAAAAAAAAGCACACTCCGGCAACTTAACGACTAACTTAAAAATCATCCAATTATCCGTGGAAAAGAGCAGCGTTTGAAAATAAATTTTCTTTGGGGAAAGAAAGGGTAAATTTTAAAAAGCATTTTATTTACTGGAATAACAGCAAAATTTAAGATCTTTCACCTCTGATTCTGCTGAACGTATAACAGACAATATGTCGGTTCTTAAACTTTTTATGTGCGATATTTGAAGTTTATATGTTTAAAGTTTATATAAAATATAAAACTGAAATTCAAAGTATTATTTTATCGAAAAAAAAAACTACAAAAATTATGACCTTTCACCTCTATATCAAAGCGTGAATGCAACCTTAAATAGCCCTAATTATTATTTGTTTGAGACAAAAATTTCTGTTTGGAGTTCGTGAGATATGAGGGTAAATTTTAAAGCATTTTATTTGCTGAGATAACAGCAAAATTTAAGATCTTTCACCTCTGATTCTGGTGAACGTATAACAGACAATATGTCGGTTCTTAAACTTTTTATGTGCGATATTTGAAGTTTATATGTTTAAAGTTTATATAAAATATAAAACTGAAATTCAAAGTATTATTTTATCGAAAAAAAAAACTACAAAAATTATGACCTTTCACCTCTATATCAAAGCGTGAATGCAACCTTAAATAGCCCTAATTATTATTTGTTTGAGACAAAAATTTGTGTTTGGAGTTTGTGAAATATGAGGGTAAATTTTAATGCATTTTATTTACTGAGATAACAACAAAATTTGAGATCTCTCACTTCTGATTGTTCTGAACATATAACTGACAAAATGTTGGTTCTTAAACTTTTTTTAAGCGTGTTTTCCAGTACAGCTGATCAAAGCCTGAAAGCAATCTTAAAAAGCTCTGGTTATTATTTGAAAAAAAAGTTTATATTTGGAGTTTATATAAAATATAAAGCTAAAATTCAAAGTATTTTTTTTATTAAACAAACTACAAAAATTAAGACCTTTCACTTCTGTATCAAAGCGATTATTAAAGCGTGAATGCAACCTTAAATAGCCCTAATTATTATTTTATTTGCTACAAAAATTTGCGTTTGGAGTTTGTGAGATATGAGGGTAAATTTTTAATTCTTTTATTTACTGGAATAACAGCAAAATTTAAGATCTTTCACCTCTGATTCTGCTGAACATAGACAAAATGTCGGTTCTTAAACTTTTCCCAAGCGATTTTTTCAGTACGCCTGATCAAAGCACGAAAGCAATCTTAAAAAGTTCTGGTTATTATTTGAAACAAAAGTTTATGTTTGGAGTTTATATAAAACTAGCATATAGCCCGTCATATGACGGGATCAGTAAAGTTTAAAGCATTTTATATACTAAGATAACAGCAAAATTTAAGACCTTTCACCTCTGATTCTGCTGAATATATATAGCCGACAAAACGTTGGTTCTCAAACTTTTTTCAAGCGTTTTTCCAGTACGGCTGATCAAAGCATGAAAGCAAACTTAAAAAGATATGGTTATTATTTAAAACAAAAGTTTATAATTGGAGTTTATATAAAATATAAAACTGAAATTCAAAGTATTATTTTATTGAACAAACTACAAAAATTATGCCCTTTCTCCTCTTTATCAAAGCGATTATCAAAGCGTGAATGCAACCTTAAATAGCCCTAATTATTATTTATTTGAGACAAAAATTTCTGTTTGGAGTTCGTGAGATATGAGGGTAAATTTTAAAGCATTTTATTTACTGAGATAACAACAAAATTTGAGATCTCTCACTTCTGATTGTTCTGAACATATAACTGACAAAATGTTGGTTTTTATACTTTTTCTTTGTGTTTTTTTTCCAGTACGGCTGATCTAAGCATGAAAGCAATCTTAAAAATCTCTGGCTATTATTTGAAAGATATGAGAGTTAATTTTGAAGAATTTTATTTACTGAGACAACAGCAAAATTTGAATTCTCTCACATATGATTCCGCTGAACAAAAATTTCTATTAGAAGTTTATATAAAATGTAAAACTGAATTTCAAAGTATTTTTTTTATTGAAAAAACTACAAAAATTATTATCTTTCACCTCTCTATCAAAGCGATTATCAAAGCGTGAATGCAACCTTAAATAGCCCTAATTATTATTTATTTGAGACAAAAATTTCTGTTTGGAGTTCGTGAGATATGAGGGTAAATTTTAAAGCATTTTATTTGCTGAGATAACAGCAAAATTTAAGATCTTTCACCTCTGATTCTGGTGAACGTATAACAGACAATATGTCGGTTCTCAAACTTTTTCCAAACGTGTTTTCCAGTACAGCTGATCAAAGCCTGAAAGCAATCTTAAAAAGCTCTGGTTATTATTTGAAAAAAAAGTTTATATTTGGAGTTTATATAAAACTAGCATATAGCCCATCCTATGACGGGATCAGTAAATTTTTAATTCTTTTATTTACTGGAATAACAGCAAAATTTAAGATCTTTCACCTCTGATTCTGCTGAACATAGACAAAATGTCGGTTCTTAAACTTTTCCCAAGCGATTTTTTCAGTACGCCTGATCAAAGCACGAAAGCAATCTTAAAAAGTTCTGGTTATTATTTGATAGATATGAGAGTAAATTTTGAAGCATTTTATTTACTGAGTTAACGACAAAATTTGAGGCTTCTCACTTCTGATTCTGCTGAACATATAACTGACAAAATGTTGGTTCTTAAACTTTTTTATACGTTCTTTCCAGAACGGCTGATCAAAGCACGAAAGCAATCTTAAAAAGTTCTGGTTATTATTTGAAACAAAAGTTTATGTTTGGAGTCTATATAAAATATAAAACTAAATTTCAAAGTATTTTTTTTTAAAGAACGACAAAAATTATGACCTTACAAAGGGGGGGGACCAGACAGGGGGGGGGGGGGGGGGGGGGGGAGGAACTTGGGACAAGGGGAGGGGGGGGGGGGGGGGGGGGGGGGGGGGGGGGCACAAACGAGGCGAAGGGGGGGGGGGAACAAACACATACATGTGACCTTTCACCTCTTTATCAAAGCATGAATGCAACCTTAAATAGCCCTAATTATTATTTATTTGCGAAAAAAAATTGCGTTTGGAGTTTGTGAGATATTAGGGTAAAGTTTAAAGCATTTTATATACTAAGATAACAGCAAAATTTAAGACCTTTCACCTCTGATTCTGCTGAATATATAGCCGACAAAACGTTGGTTCTCAAACTTTTTTCAAGCGATTTTTTCAGTACGCCTGATCAAAGCACGAAAGCAATCTTAAAAAGTTCTGGTTATTATTTGATAGATATGAGGGTAAATTTTAATGCATTTTATTTACTGAGATAACAACAAAATTTAAGATCTTTCACCTCTGATTCTGCTGAACATATAACTGACAAAATGTCGGTTCTTAAACTTTTCCCAAGCGATTTTTTCAGTACGCCTGATCAAAGCACGAAAGCAATCTTAAAAAGTTCTGGTTATTATTTGATAGATATGAGAGTAAATTTTAAAGCATTTTATTTACTGAAATAACAGCAAAATTTAAGATCTTTCACCTCTGATTCTGCTGAACATAGACAAAATGTCGGTTCTTAAACTTTTCCCAAGCGATTTTTTCAGTACGCCTGATCAAAGCACGAAAGCAATCTTAAAAAGTTCTGGTTATTATTTGAAACAAAAGTTTATGTTTGGAGTTTATATAAAATATAAAACTAAATTTCAAACTATTTTTTTATTGAAAAAACTACAAAAATTATTACCCTTTACCTCTTGATCAAAGTGACTATCAAAGCGTGAATGCAACCTTAAATAGCCCTAATTATTATTTGTTTGAGACAAAAATTTGTGTTTGGAGTTTGTGAAATATGAGGGTAAATTTTAATGCATTTTATTTACTGAGATAACAACAAAATTTGAGATCTCTCACTTCTGATTGTTCTGAACATATAACTGACAAAATGTTGGTTCTTAAACTTTTTTTAAGCGTGTTTTCCAGTACAGCTGATCAAAGCCTGAAAGCAATCTTAAAAAGCTCTGGTTATTATTTGAAAAAAAAGTTTATATTTGGAGTTTATATAAAACTAGCATATAGCCCATCCTATGACGGGATCAGTAAAATTTATGAGTTTTCCAGAATTATACAGTCCTCTATAATGCAGGTAAAAAAATGGTTTGTTTTTTGGCTGAGAATTATCTGGTACTCTCTCAATAATTTGTATATCTTCATAATCCTCTAAAAGTCACCCGATACTATCAATGCAGTTTAAATCACGTTAAATCCATTTAGAAAAGTAATTCAAAGTTTTCTTAGCTAAGTCGAAATTATCGTTTAGTTCTTCCCAATGTTTTTTTGAGACAGTAATTAGTCAAAGTAAAGGAATAATTTTCCACTATACTCTGGAGGTAGATAGAATTTATTGTTAATACCAGTGATAAAATTTTCATTGCAACAAACAATAATCGGTGATTAAATTTAAAATTATCACATATGTACCTAATCTATTATTTAAGCCAAATATAAAAGAAAATTATTTACGTAATATCTAAATTCAGTGATAAAACGTATGAAAATAATGCTAACGATATTTAAATAATTTAAAATTAGAAATGATTAAATGAGACTGTTGAAGGAATGGTGTCATAAAGGTAGAAAAAAATTTATTTTTATCTATTTATTATACGACAAATTGATAAATTTAATCGCTTGCCCTTAACCAGGGAAAATAGGGCTTGGAATAATGGCATTAAACGTTCGAAAAGGGGGGGAGGGGGATTTCGAACGCTTTAAAGATGATAGTATTTTTCGCTGGAATATGAAACATATTTATGCATTTTATTTTAGAATCGTATCAATAGTTAAAGGACAAGATAAACTTTACTCGCTTTGAATTTTTCTAACCCTTAACTCATTAAGTACCCAATATGGACGCCTCTATCCATTCCAGGTCCAACTGCTTCATAAGTTCGAGGACAGACGAAGAGATAATTTAGGCTATTATTATATAGCTGATTTAAAAATAAATTTCAAAGTATTTTTTTATTGAAAAAAACTACAAAAATTATGACCTTTCACCTCTGATTCCCCTACCCATTGACATTTAACATTTACAGAATTTTGTTGTAATTCAGTTATTTTCAAATTTTTTCAAAGTGTTTTCCCCATTATGGCAGCAACAAATACTTGAAAACAATTTTAAATAGCTCAAATTATTATCTACATCAAAAATTTGTGTTAGGAGTTGTCATGAAATATGAAAATAAATTCAAAGCATTTTATTTACTGAGATACTGACAAAAAATTGACTCCTCATTTCCAATTTTGCTGACGATTATCATTTCACTTAGACAAAGTTCAGTGGTTCAAAAATTTTTCCATAAATTTTTCACTATTGTAGCTGATAAAAATGTGAAATATCTTAAAGAACTTTAGTTGTCATTTGAAGCAAAAGTTAGTATTTGGAGTTTATATTGTGACGACTTCAGTGTTCTCGAGTGAAGAAGAAGCGTGAAGAAGGATCACAGTCACGATAAAATTGGAAATTACTTTTATTCTTTCTGAAGTAAATACTGTTATATATATACATTAGGATTCTAATTCTCCCCAAAACAAGTTGAAATGTAGAGGATTTTCGGCTGGCACTGAATTGCCACGACGATTTCAGTCGGGAAAATAAAAGATTAAATAAACTCACAAATAGGGAGGTTCTTCCAGGGTGCAATGCAACCCAGTCTATTCCCCCGTTCGGTATCCGAGACCCTGCCGCTCCTTGTATGAGAGGACTTTACGAGTCTCCAGAACGCAATCATTAAAAAGCTGGCTCCTGTCAAAAGACGCGAAATCCTCTAAGAGGTAAAAGAACCTACGTAAAAAAATGTCGAAAACCCCCAGGTCACAAAATTCTAGGCTTAAAGGTGAAAGTTAGGGTCTCGCGAACCGTTTTTTCGTCAGTTACGATTCCATTTACCTGGGAATTCCAGATAAGGTTACAGCTAGTTTTTTTTAGTTGAATTCTCATTCGCTAGCTGTCCCGATTCCTGAATTCCCGAGGATTCAATAACGTGACCGATAAGGGGCGTAACGCCTATTCAATCCAACTGTCAACATCCCAGACTCTGAGACGCCACGCTATTGTAAACTGGTCAGCAGGTGGGATTTCCGATCAGCTGATTTGAGGCGTGCTCTGAACAAATGGGAGTCTTCACAATATAAAACCTAAAGTTAACTTTCAAAGCTTTTTATTTTCTGAGATAATTACAAAAATTATGATTTTTTACCTCCGACTCCATTACCCATAAACATTTAACTCTTACTTAAAAATTTTATTGCAAGTTAGTGGTTCTGAAACTTTTCCTAAGCATTTTATCCCTTACGGTTGGTCAAAACAGGAAAAAAAAAACCTTAAATAGCCCTAATTATTATTTATTTGTAATAGTTTGATACAGTTAAATATCGAATCATTTTATTTACTGAAACGACAAAATAATTATGGACTTTTCCCACAATAAACCACCAACATTTACAGCTCAATCATTTTTTTTTTAAAGTCAGTGGTCAGGCGGTAGTCAAATGATTAAGGCGCTGATCTTCGGTACCGAAGTTCGTGAGTTCAAATCCCGCTGTGGCATGTATGTCCGTACCCGTTCGGAATCGGCTTTAAGCAGTAGATCCCAGTCTCATTAAAACTCGCGTTTGCAAAAAAGTACACCGTAGCGCAACAAACCAAATCAAGTCAGTCTCGGACAATTTTGCTTGGCACACGTATGGATACTTTTTAAGGTGTACAATGTAAATTAACTATTATTTTATTGTGTGCAAAATATCCTACAAACGAAGCTTAAATTCTGAAGCGGAATTTTGACTGTGAGTGTGAAAAAAATAATATGTTAAACTACGAATTAATCAGAATTTATGCTCATCGGTTTCTTTTATCGGTAAAAATTTACAGTTCGTACTTATACTCTTTTTATGTCTGGAAGCTAAGAATATCTAAGCCTTAATCCTACAGAAAACAATCATAAGAAATGTGTTATGCTTAAATAAATAACCAATAAGGCTGAGCCGTGGTAGCTCACTCCGTAAAAGCAACGATCTGCTGACTGAGAGGTTGCGGTTCGGAACCCGAGCCGGCCTAAAATCCACCGTGTTCGCTAAAAGTGACTGGGGCACTTAATATATGTTCGTAGTCACAATGTCCTCCAAGCTCTCAATTAACACTTCTGGGGTGACAGGGGTCTTCTGCATGGTCCCTGCTTCAAAATTATGAGGACCCACTTGAGCATAAGTCGTACTTTCACACTTGTGGTGCTCGTTAAAAACAAAAAGCTCATCTCTTTGCCTTAAAACGAATAGCCTCCGGCTCAATAGTTCTTGGTTTCACCAAGTGGCATAAAGCAACAACAACCACATGCTAAGCATTATTTACGTTTCACGAGATAACGGGTATCTCAACCCTAATTTGGTTAAAGCAGTATAGATTAATTTCCTAATGTTTAAAAATTTAAACAATATGGAGAGTAGGGGAGTTAATTATGTCTTTCTTTTGTTATTTAGTACTGTCTTTTTATTTTATGATTTTTAGTATCGTAATATCGGGCAGTGGCATAGCAAGATCTGGTGGTACACGGCGGGGAGTTTAAACTTGTCACCCCATATCCCATGTTTCCCAAAATATAAAAGGAAATATATTGAGGAAGCAATATTTTTATTGAATTTGTTAATAAAGAAGGCAAAATGTTAATTTTTCTTGTGAACAACGTTTTATGGATTAAAAAAGTAAGATATATTTTTCATTAAAGATCCATTTTAACATACATTGTAGGATATATTTTTTTCTCTGGTAACAGAACCTAGTTCATAGCCCAACGATAGCCGAAAGAATAGGCCACTGTTTTTTGGAACCGGAGATCGGGGATTCGAGTCCCACTGAGGTCATGGATATTCGCAAACATTCAGAATCAGGTTTAAGCTGTAGACCCCGGTCTCTTTTGCCATCGTGTATTGAAACAATAGATCGCAGAGCTCCAAAATAATTAATCATTCAATCATGTACCTAGTACACAACTTTATTACAGTAGAACATCGACTATGCAAACCTCGATAAATCAAAACTCTCCGTTAACAGAAATTGGTTTTTTCTTCACTTTTTTTTTCACTTTCTACTATTATCAAAAATTTTCTTTTTACAAACATGCATTTTTAAAATTTACTTTTTTCCCACATTTCTTCCAAATTACGAGTGTAGATAAATATTTTGGAATTCCCTTTTTTAGAATTCCTTCTCGCAAGCACAGTTCTCAGTATGAGTGCATCCCTGTTCTAAACAAAAACACACCCCATTTCGAAATTTAGAAAGTCATACTGATGAGTCCTAGAACAATCAAATGTTATTGCACCAATGATCATACTACATATTAAACAGGATAATTATTGATAAATTCTCAATTATCCGAAAATTTCGATTATCCGAGGTAAGTTCGGTCCCAATTATATCTGATAATCAAGGTTCTACTGTATATCAGGACTCGGTATGAGTGTACACTTCCCCACTTTCAAACATCTCTGTTTAAAACAAAAACACAACCCCATTTCGAAATTTAGAAAGTCATACTGATGAGTCCTAGAACAATCAAATGTTATTGCACCAATGATCATACTACATATTAAACAGGATAATTATTGATAAATTCTCAATTATCCGAAAATTTCGATTATCCGAGGTAAGTTCGGTCCCAATTATATCTGATAATCAAGGTTCTACTGTATATCAGGACTCGGTATGAGTGTACACTTCCCCACTTTCAAACATCTCTGTTTAAAACAAAAACACAACCTCATCTCGAAATGTAGAAGGTCATACTGCCGAGTCCTAGAACAATCGAATGTTATTGCACCAATGACGATACTACATATTAAACTAGATTATTATTGATGAATCCTCGATTATCTTAAAATTTCGATTATCCAAAGTAGGTGCAGTCCCAATTACTTCGAATAACAGAGGCTCTACTGTATTGTTATTATTTTACAACTAACCACTTCACGTATAGCTTTCGGTCTGAATAAATGTGAATCTCACAAGTTGTGTAAAACAGTTTAATGGTTCAGAAGAAAAAGAATTAACGCAAAATTGGCTCTTTTATTGTGTATGTATGTTATTTTTTCATAGCTGGTACCTACGTTCCACGTCACTGATTTCGTCGCAGATAAGCCACCCTGGAGTATATATATGATAAATGATCCCTATACATGCTGACTCACAAAAATCAAGTAAAAGTTCATTGGACATTGAACTTCCAATAAGGTTTTTAATTCCCATTTGTTTAGCAAATTTTTTCTCGAAGGCGAAAGCTAACTTTTGATACTCATAACTTTTCTCTCTTCTCTATTATACATTTTCCTAATTTGTCAAAACAATTCAGGCCATGAACCCGATCTGACGAGATATTTTGTTCACAGATATTTTCTCGAATTCTTCTTGGAACTGGGATATGGTCGAAGGTTAGGTATTGTCTTTTAGTACTGAACTCTCCGGTTTGAATCCATATGTTCACTTGGATGTTCGTAGCTGTTTGTATATCACGGTCTCGTTAGTTCGTGTTGCAAAACTGACCGCTGCTCTCTAAAGCAATCCACCCCAAATTAATCTGTGGAGGACTTCCACCTTTAGATGAATTAATACTGGATAATAACAGGAAAGGTAACATATACGCCACCAGCAGGTACTCTGCAAACCTGAATTTTCAACTTTTAAACATTTATAGGCCACGTCTTATCTACCCTAAATTACAGGAAATATGTTTTGGGGTTATGCTGTTTTTTGCTTGCAAGAACTATTCAGTAAATTTCATGGGTTTGTATTTATCAACAGTTTATCTCCTTTAATAATAATTTTTCATGAGGGTTGAAAGGCGGCATTTTACGATTTTGTCCGGAGTTGCAAAACTACTAGAAATGGCCTTGATAGTATTTGGAGGAAATGATACAATTTTGAATTGTACAAAATCTACATACAGGCAGTAGCAAGCAAAAGAAACTAAATAATAAAAGAATTATTTTATTTCATAAGTTTGGTTGACCCATTGGTATTTATTTCATCGGAAACAAGGGGAAATATTAAATTTTATTTATTTTTTCATTTTAAGTTGTATAGACTAATTAATAATCAAAAATATATTTTACGTAAAAAGAGATAAAATATAATATTAAATTTTAAGATTAAAAACGAAGTTTGTTTCCTATATATATATATATATATATATATATATATATGGTAAATTTATAAATTATAACTTTAGACAACTATGAAAAAATTTAATTCAACACTTCTATGAACGACTCGTGTCAATTGAACGAGGACGATCCATGTGATAAATTTGATTATCATTTTATTTTCCACCTCAACTGACTCGTGAAAGTCTATCCTTTTTATTAATATGAAAATATTTATATAATGAATACAAATAAATAAATAAATAAAATAACATCACCATGAGCAAGGTTTGACTACAATCATAACCAAAGTGAGCAAGGTTTTACTGCGCTCATAGTCAATATGCCGTAAAAATCGCTTTACAGTTATTTCTTGTAAGTTCTTGGATAACATCCCTCTCTCTAACCATGAATAAATATACGAATATGTTTAGAATTAATTGCAGTAAAATAATAAAATATAAAATTATTACAGATTTATTTTAAGGGAACATAGTACCTGTTCAGACTTGAAACCTATGTTATAATGGCTTTATTTTATTCAACATAAAAGAAAAAATTCTACTCCTTTTAGAATGATATTTTTATCAAAGTTTTTTCATAACTTTAAAAAAAAAATTAGCATTGCCATTTTAAGTAGTATGCTTTTAAATAAGATAAAATACATAATCAAATAAAAAATGATATTTGCTTACCCTCAAGATTCTTTTTGAAATATATATTAGAAACTAATTTTTTATATCAAATTGGAGATAAATATCTTTTAGATTCTGTAAACTTAAAATTTTAAATATATCTAATATTTTAAAGTTTAAAAATTTTAATTATTACCAAAGAGTGCCATAAATATAAATTTAAACACCTTAAAATATTACAGTCATTCCTCAGTAGTGAGTTACCAGCATATAAATGGATATCGGAATAACTCCCCCCCCCCACACACACAAAAAAAAAAAAAAAAAAAAAATAAGAGCGAATGATGTTATTTTTAGTTAATCCAGGGGTAATTTTTTTAAAAAAGCGGAGGGTATGGAGAATTCATGATACTTTTTTATAACATTGTATTAAAATATTATATTATGAAATGTTCACTTGAAACTTTTATAAAGATTTATTAAATCAAACTTTGGGGAACCAATGACGAATTTTGTTTTGCTACTTCGGTATAAGAAACTAATGATAAAAAAGTGTTCATATTCTGTGCATTTATAAATATATCTAACTTTTTAAAGTTTAAAATTTTAGCTAGTACCAAAGAGTACAATAAATATCAAATTTAAACACCGTTAAATATTACAGTCATTCCTCATTAGTGAGTTAACAGCCTATAAATGAAAATCTGAAAAACCACCACCACCAATAAAAAAAGGGGGTAGGAGAGAATGTTGGGATTTTTAGTCAATCCCGAGGTAATTTTTAAAAAAGTGGGGGGGGGGAGAATTCAAGATATTTTTTATAACATTGTTTTAAAATATTATATTATGAAAACTGAAATGTTCACTAGGTACTTTTATTAAGATTTATTAAACCAAACTTTTGTGAACCAATAACGAATTTTGTTTTTCTATTTCAGTGCAAAAAACTAATGATAAAAATAAAGTGTTCATATTCTGTGCATTTATAAATATATCTAACATTTTAAAGTTTGAAATGTTAACAATTACTAAAGCGTACAATAAATATCAAATTTAAGCACATTTAAATATTACAGTCATTCCTCATTAGTGAGTTAACAGCATATAAATGAAAATCGGAATAACCACTACCACCTCCAAAAAAAAGGGTGAAAGAGTATGTTGGTATTTTTAGTCAATCCCGAGGTAATTTTTATAAAAAGGGGAGGAGGGGAGAATTCATGATACTTTTTTATAACATTGTTTTAAAATATTATATTATGAAAACTGAAATGATCACTTGGTATTTTTATTAAGATTTATTATTAAACTTTTGTGAACCAATGACGAATTTTGTTTTGCTATTTCGATATAAGAAGCTAATTATAAAAAAGTGTTCATATTCTGTGCATTTATAAATATATATAACGTTTTCAAGTTTAAAATTTTAACTATTACCAAAGAGTACAATAAATATCAAATTTAAACACCTTTAAATATTACAGTCATCCCTCAATAGTGAACTACCAGTATATAAATGAAAATCGGGATGAAAACTTCGAAAAAAAAAGTAAGAGAGAATTATGGTCAATCCAAAGATAATTTAAAAGAGGGGGGGGGAATTCATAATGATTTTTTATAACACTGTTTTAAAAAATTATGTTATGAAAACTGAAACATTCACTTGGTACTTTTATTAAGATTTATTAAATCAAACTTTTGTGAACCAATGACGAATTTTGTTTTGCTATTTCGGTAAAAGAAACTAATGATAAAAAAGCTTTAATGTGTACATTTATAAAATAGATACATTCTCTTTCTCTTATCATCCCCTATATAATAATAGCCTAAGGTGTCTGTCGGCAAATTTTTGAAGCGGTTGTACCTGGAATGGATTCCTCGGCTAAGGGCAGGCGATTAAATTTATCAATTTATTCACGTAATAAATAGGTAAAAATAACATTTTTTTTCTAGCATTATGACGTCATTCCTTTAACCATCTCATATAATCATTTCTTGTTTTAAATTATTTAAATATCGCGTGCATTATTTTCATACGTTTTATCGCTGATCCCCTATATAATAATAGCCTAAGGTGTCTGTCGGCAAATTTTTGAAGCGGTTGTACCTGGAATGGATTCCTCGGCTAAGGGCAGGCGATTAAATTTATCAATTTATTCACGTAATAAATAGGTAAAAATAACATTTTTTTTTCTAGCATTATGACGTCATTCCTTTAACCATCTCATATAATCATTTCTTGTTTTAAATTATTTAAATATCGCGTGCATTATTTTCATACGTTTTATCGCTGAACTTACATATTAAGCAAATAATTTTCTTTTATATTTGACTTAAATAATAGATTAAGTATATAAGTGATAATTTTAAATTCAATCATCGATTATTTTTTGTTGTAATGAAAATTTTATCATCGGTATTAACAATAAATTCTTTTCATATAAGTCGAGGACTACTAAATATCTAACTTTTAATTTATATATATTTGGAAATTAAGAAGTTTGTTTGTTTGTTATACATAACCACATGGTTTGACTAAATGAATTCCATGTGATTCTAAACTGCATTACAGGATCGGGAGACTCTAGAGGAGTATGACGATAAATAAACTATTGAGAGTGAACCAGATAATTCTCAGCCAAAAAACAAACCATTTTATTACCTGCCTCATTGGGTACTTAACAGTTCTGGAATATTAAAAATTTTACTGATCCCGTCATATGATGGGCTATATGCTAGTATGAAAATAAAAGAAAAAATCATGTTGTGAATTTTTATGCTTAAAACAGTAATATAGATTATATAGAAAAAAATAATTTGCATTAATACATTGACTGTCAATCATGATATTATATTTAGCTTATGTTAACAAGGTTTTTTCAAAACAGGCTTGGAAACCAAAATATCACTTAGGGTGAATACTAAAGTACTCGAGTGACTTTTTCTCCGCAATCATTGGTTCGTAGACATATAAATTTTTAGCATAAATGTTTTAAATAAAATAAACATTCTTCTTATGGTATTGTGAAGTTTAAAAAGTGAGTGTTGTAAAAATTGCAAATTTTTATACGTTTTCTGTTTTATTTTTCTTTTTTTAAATTACGTTTAGTAAAAATAGAAACTCGTTGTAAAACCTGTGACACTGAAAGTTCCACATATCTGTGACAGAAACTGACCTAGATATTTAAATTCAAAGATTGCAAAATATTAAATTTTCTCTTTCTTTGGAAAATCGGTTAATATATTACAGTAACTCCAGGTTGAATTCAGGTTTTCATTCAAGTCCCATTTACAGCATAAGCGGAAGATAGGATTAAGAGCTTATTTTACTGGAAAATTAGTGTATATTCACTTTACAATACATATACAGTTTATAATCCGGGTACCCTTCCTCTAATTATGGCGTAAAAGAGACGTCGAAATCTGATTTTAGTCTCAAATTATTGTAACTAATCTATTAACCGATCCCTGAAAGATGAAGAAAAAGTTTTGCAATTTTAAATTTAAATATCTTGAATTTAAAAAAATGGTGGAAGTGGAACTTTTCAGTAAAAAGTTTCAGTTCTTTCTATGTATAATAATCACCAAGGAAAACTTTATAATTTGAAACTTTCATGAAATAAACAAATTGAAGTCATCGACTGTTTAATTTTGTGCTATTAGCTCTTATCAAGAACTAAAGGAAAATTGAAGCCATATAGGAAGTTTACATGTCTAAAAGGTTTCACTTAAGATTAAAGTTAATTTAAAAGTTATATATATTTCGTTTATTGTATTCACTTCTTCAACGAATCTGAAGCATTAACTTTTTAACTTACTGCTACGAACTTTTATCAAGAACTAGATAAAATCTGAAGCCATATAAGAGGTTTAGATGTATAAGAGGTCTCACTTTAGATCAGAAGTTTATTTAAAAATGTATATATGTTTTTTTACTGTATTCACTTCTTCACCAATTTGAGGCATTAACTTCTTAACCTACTGCTACGGACTCTTATCAAGAACTGGATAACACCTGATGCCATATAGGAGGTTTAAAAATATTAAAAACTCATGCAACGTTTACGACGACATACGACGAGAGATACGATTACATAATTTTCGAAAATAAAAATCTCAAGGAGAAAAAAAAAGTTTACTTGACCAAATACTTACTTAATATTAAAACTAAATAAAGGAAATGTTTTATATGAACACTTAAGGTGACATAGTAGCTTTCAAGATTTAAAATCTTTATTATAACAGTTTTTTTTTTTTTCGATTCATCCTAAAAGAAAACGGTCTGCTCCTTTTAGAATGAATCTTTTACATATTTTTAAAAATGCTCTAGCTTTAAGAAAATAAATTATTCATGAATTCATTTTTTAAAATATTATGTGTTTTTAAAGAATCATAGCCACGTTAGCTCAGTCTGCAAAAGTAGCGATCTTGTCCCAGAAGAGTTGCGGGTTCGAAGTTCAAGTCGGTCTAAGATCCGCCGTGTTCGTTAAAGGTGACTGAGGTACGTAAAATAGGTTCGTGATCACAATGTCCTCCAAGTTCTTAAACGATACCTCTGGGGGTGGCAGGCCAAGCCTGGGGGTCTTCTACATCTAAAGTACGAGGATCCACTTTGAGCAAAATCGTTCTTTAACCCTAGCGGTACTCTTCATAAAAACGAAGGCACACCTCTTGCCTTAATTCGAGTAGCCTATGACTCACATCCTTAGCTTGTCTAAAGGACTTCACATTAGATACACCCTTCGATGTATCTATTGTTCAATAGATACACCCACAATGTACTCCAAGTTTTCAAACGTTACCTCTGTTAGTGGCACGCCACGCCTGGAAGTCTTCTGCTTCGTCCCTGCTTCTACAGTACGAGGACCCACTTTGAGCAAAATCGTTCTATTTAACCCTAGCGGTACTCTTCATAAAAACGAAGGCACATCTCTTGCCTTAATTAGAGTAGGCCGTGGCTCACGTCCTTAGCTTGTCCAAAGGGCATCACAATGTCCTAAATGATATAGATAGTTTACTTAGTCCCAATGAAATAGATAGTTTACTTCAAACTTTTGCATTAAATTGAAGTAAACTATCTATTTCATTCTGTAAGCCTACGGCTTCTGTAAATCTTAAACTTTAAAGGTATCTGGCATTCTAAAACTAAATAAAACTGAAAAACCCATCAGTAGTTAAAAATTAACTAATATCGACAAGAGATCTAATTATACAGCTTTTTAATTTGAAAGGAGTCAGGATTTAGTTCCCGGGGGGGATCAAATTGGACTGAGTCTCCGGATATTTTACTATTTTTGTAATGCAAATAGGTTTTGTTACCTTGAGAAAAAAAAACCTAGTTTTGATCTTGAAGAGAATGGGAAAATGACGATTCAGATGATGGATTGAGGCGTTGCTCAATTACTTGCAGTAATTGAGCAACTTAAAATGAATTAAATAATTAATTTAATTCATAAATTTTAAACTCATTTAAAAGTTAAGTAATGTTTAGTTAAATATTTAGTTTACAGCAGTATGGCCTACATTTTGCAACAAGCTAGTTAATAAGACCGGTACCTACTGTTTAAAGCCGATTCCGAATGACTAAGACCATCCATGCCCCAGTGGGATTCGAACCCATTAACTCCGGTATCGATGATCAGCGCCGTAACCATTCGGCTGGAATCACACCTGCAGAAAAAAATGATTTTGAAAAATTTCCGTGGTAAAAGTTGACCAACAATAAATGAAAAACATAACTTCAATCGTTTCATTCGAAACATAATTTCAACCGCTTCCTTCTTTACGATGGTAAATTACATTTTCTATTTTTTTCTATCGTATTTATTGTGAATCTAAATAACATTAAAATTACGTTCATTCTCTTTTTAAAATTAAGTTATTTATAATGTGTTGTATAAAAATTTTACGGTTTATATCATTTTTAAAATACTTTTAAACAAAATTTGCATAAATTCAGTTATTTGGGATAACCACTTGTTTAGAACGAGGAGGTTTGGTTTGGTTTCGAGAGCTACGGTTTACTTTTATACAACACAAGTTCTAATGACTGCTTAAAGCGATTCCGAACGACTACGAACATCCATGCCCCAGGGGGATTTGAACCCACGAACTCTGGTACCGAAGATCAGTGCTCTAACCATTCGGCCATCATTCGGCTTTGTGTATAGAGGGAACAATTCCGGAGCACAAAATTATGTTTTTAAAAATTATGCTCGCTTAGTAACAATTGTTCCTCAAATATATGCTTATTCGGGTATAACTATACACATAAATAATACCCATAAGTGAATTTTTACATGTGTAGTAAATAATAATTAATAATTATTGTTTTGAAAATTATTATAAATATAATTATAATAATAATGATAATTAATAATAATATTCACTTAATTCCATTTTTTGGTATGACTCATGAATGAATAGCTCTTTTAAAATATTTTTTTTTTCATTTTTATGTAGATAAACGATAATAAATTAATTTGTCACCGAGATTTGCAAAAATGTTGATTAAACATTTTTTAACAATTCATAAAATAAAATATTTGGTTAGGGTTAGAAAAATTCAAAGTGAGTTCGAAAAACTCGAAATCCACCCCTTTCCCCCTTTTCGATCGCTTAATAACATTATTTCAAGCCTTATTTTGCACGGTTAAGAGCAGGCGATGATTAAATTAATCAATTTATTACATTATAAGTAGATGAAAATAACATTTTTTTTAAGCATTATGACGCTATTCCTTTAACCATCTCATTTAATTGTTTCTTATTTTAAATTATTAAAATATCGTCTGCATTATTTTCACATGTTTTATCGCTGAACTTAGATATTACATAAATAATTTTCTTTTATATTTGGCTTAAATAATAGATTAGGTAGATATGTGATAATTTAAAATTTAATCATTGATTATTTTTTGTTTCAATGAAAAGTTTATCACCAGTATTAACAACAAATTCTTTTCATAACAATCTAAGAGTCTATTTCACTGACTAATAAATATCTACCGTTTAACACATTGTGTGCGAGTACATTTCGCAGCGGAATTGTACCGGAAGCAGGCATTTTGTGAGTAAATTTAGTTATTCAGTTATATCTCAATAAATCGAAAATTATTTAATTTTTCAATCAACTTTTCTTATTTTATATTGAAATATATAAACAAATATATAAATCGAAATATATAAATAACAACTATAAAATTTTTGTAAACAAAAAATAAATTTTTTTAGTGGATAAATTTATAATAGTATCGTAAATTTGAAAAATCAAATAGAAATAGTAGTATACAGTTTTAATTTTTTCCCTTTCTGTGGTTCCGCATCGACTGAAGTAAAAACTAGTTTTTATTTTTCTAAATATTTCCAGAATCTATGTAGTAGACAAGAACATTCGGCTTCGTTTTCCTGTATATGCCGTTATTTTTGTACCCACAAATAAACCATATTACACTAACCCGTACTAGTTTGTGACCCGCGCTCAAGTATCAATCGTCAGAAAACGTACTACTACGTGTCCCGCATACAATGTGTTTAGTTATATGTCTTTGAAAATTAAGAAGTTTGTTCGTTAGTGTGCATGTTTTTTGTACATAACCACACGGTTTGCAATCGATTCCCTAAATTTTGGACATCATTCATATATACTGCCAAATAATCCCTGTCAATATTAAAACCTCTGTTGTCCATCCTATCACGTAATATGACAAGATAAATTAAAGTTGGCAACTAACATGCGGTCAGTAAAGATAAACAAATTATTGAGCCTGTACCAGATAATTCTCATTCAAAAAACAAACCATTTCTTTTACCTACCTCAGAAGGTACTTTACAATTCTGGAAAATTAAAAATTTTACTAATCCCGTCATATGACGGGCTATATGCTAGTTAATGAGATTGTGTCATTGGAATTCTACTTGTAAATTTCTATCTGTATGATATTTTATTTATTTATTTTGATATCCACCATTATTGATTATTTTTGCGCATACTATACTCAAGCACCACCTTTGGTAAACACTAGGCTACTGTATGCAGGGGCGGACTAAGACTAAAGCGGGACCTAGGTAACATAGTTATTCCGGGCCTATTTTTCAGTATGACAAATACTTTGCTTTCAGTAGTTTGGTTTTAAAGCATATAGTATGTAGTTCTATTTAATTATCGGATTCCAAAAAATGAAAAAAATTATATACATGTACAAAAATTAAATAAACATAATTTATTAAAACAAACAATTCTTAAAAAAATATATCCAGATTCATTAGTTATATTGCCTTTTTTCTCACTTTTAATTCTGCAAACTAGTCAATTAGTTTGTCATAATTAATAGATTTATTTAATAACTCTTTTTCTATATAAAGGAATGGTAAACTATTTAATTTTTGTTGACCTTATGTGAATCTTAAAGAATTTTTTATTTGGGACATGATATAAGCAATGAATGATCTTTAATCGCTTACATTGCTTATTGGAAAGGTTAAATAAATTCTCAAAATTATGTTTAAATTATGGAATGTTTCAATTATATTAGTTTACTGAAGAAATGATCACATGGATACAGGCGAAATAATATTTTCTTTACTTATAAATGTCTTAAATTGTAATATTTCATTTTTCGGTTTTGCTAGGTTTAAATCTTGTTCATAACATTTTAATTCCTCTATAAGGCGATTTCACGCAGTAGGGCAAATTCTCAAATTATGACAATTCTGGCTTTAGTTTCAAACGGAAGGGCAGTTTATTGTTTGTCTATTGGCTGTTGTAAACATGAAAATGAATGGGAAGGGCATTATAATAGTTCGTGACGTTGCGACAAATTGCCTTATTGAAGAATCACTAACATTACTATCATGAAAAATTGTTTTGAATTTATTGTTAATAGTATATCCCTCATATCTTTTTTTAATGTAAAGAATCGCATACAGCAAAAAAAAAGTATTAACTTTAAAATGTTCTTTGTCACTGAATCTTATTTTGTGATTTCGTGTTCTGGAATTTCATATACGATGCAATACGTTCAAAAGATACTGATTTTTAATAGCAACGTTTGACTTTTTAAACACGTTCTGACGTGCATAGTAAAAGCTTTATATGTACGAGGCTCGATCGTATTTACACACATCAACACTCGTGGGCGTGGATGCATAAGCACGAGAAGGCTTGTCCACACTTGTCGACTTTATCAATCAACAATTCGGCAGAATTTGTATACTTTTCAGCAATAATAATGAATATCACTTTTTTCCGTTAAATAAAAATAAAAATTAAAAATCTAATTTTCGGGCCCCAAAAATTAGGGACCCTAGGCAAGGGCCTAGGTTGCCTAGGCTTTAATCCGTCCCTAACTGAATGTAATTCTCAGTCAGTGTTGCCAACCTTCACAGGCAAAATTATGGATTCTAGGTCCTAAAATTATGGCATTGGCTTATAAATTATCGTACATTTTTGTAATTAATTCAAAATAGTGTTAATAGAGGACGCTTGTAGGATATATTTTTAATCAATTGAATCTTAATATCAGATAGATTTTAAAACTGTGGAAAAACATAGAAATGGCAGAATTTTTATTATTTACCATTATGTAACTTTGAAGCCGATTATTATTTAATAATCGGTTTAATTACTAAAAATACCATATTTTAGTGAAAACTGCAATAGAATAAGTAAAATGCAAAATTACTTCTAATTATCCATAATTATGTAATCATTAAAGAAATATCTCCAGTATAATCGTGAATATTCAGTAATTTTGCATTTTGTGTATTTAAGGATAACAGTGATTAAATAATTTTAAATAACTAACAGATAAAAACACTGGTCATAACCATTTTTAAAATTCTTTATTTTATATTCGTTTCAAATAATATCAAACATTAGTACCTAGGTCATATTTAATTTCGCAAATATACATTTTTTTTTATAATTGACACTTTCCTTTCTATTATTACACAGTACAGATGACCTTTCTCGACTTCTGTTACAGGATTATTTACTTTTACTTAATGAAGAAGCACCTCAAAACATGCTCCTAAAGCTGCTCTAAATTCTACAACAATAATTATTTGATGAGAAAAAGTGATTAAAAAATAAAGTAGACATTCTCAATTTTTGATATTGCAGTTAAATGACCTGTTCTTTTAATTTTCCATTAGTCTACTTTTGGTTTATCGTACAAATCAGAAAATTATCGTACATTTTTCAGAATTATGTCACATAATTTTGAGATTATTTTTCATCGTACAGAGTCCTAAGTTATCGTACATATACGATAATTATCGTATGGTTGGCAACACTGTTCTCAGTCAAATTTCACCCAGCTGGAAGTTGGTATCCCTGAAAAATTTCAGACTGGCGATAATGTTGCCAAACCTGGCAACCCATCTCGTACCACTTCCACACGTCAGGACTCGGCATTGCTTTGCGATTGGCGAGGAAATTCAATAATTCAACCAATGGAGAAGGGGTAGTGTTTCTTGTTCAACCTGAAGCCGATGCTTTGACACAGAGCAACGTCTTTATGAAGATTTTAATTCGACTAAAGTTGTTCCCATCTTTTTCCAGAATCCTTGAGCGTAATAAACGGGTCACGTGCACATGTTTTGGTTTTATTTTGGAGCTCCGGTGGTCGGTTTCGGAGAGGAGAGTTTAATTATAGCCGGGAAGGGATATATAGAGAACGTATGATGGCATGGTCACGTGTTTAGGTGTAATTTGACTGAGTGGCTGAAATATAACACCCGAAGGATACAAAAATATATATTTAATAATTTTCTGTGGGAAAGAGTGTAATGGAGCCTTTCTTAAAAATGATAAATAAGGCAAATTTGGGTTCCCTCACGTTGGAGATGCAAAGTTCCGTTCACCTGAAAACTTGGGATATTTTTTAAGCACGTTTTTTTTTATTAGCTATCACTTTATATATAGTGCAATTTAAAAGGGACAGGAAAACATTAATATTGTTTTTCATAATTTTGAAGCTGAATAATGCTGTGAGGGTTTGGAGAATGCATTTTCGTACATATTCACCATGTTTAGAATTCAAAAATGTAATTTCAAGAGTCGGTTTTTGCAAGAAATTTGTCTTCTTAAGAAATTTTTTTTTCTCGTAGAAACTTGTCTGGCTATAAATAAAAATGTTTGGTTTGAATTTGATGTAACTAAAATGTTTTATTGCATTTTAAATACAAAGCATTTATAAATTATATTTACGTGAGGAAAGCTAGATTTGAATATCAATGTGGGGATTTAAAAATATGCATTTTTGCGCATATTCACCATATTTAGAATTCAATAAAACTAATTACACTTATACAAGAGTCAATTTTTGCAAAAAAAATTTGTTTACTTTCAGAAATTTTCAAAATGTTCTCTTTCGATTTGATGTAACTACAGTGTTTTATTGCATTTATAAACTATATTCACGTGAGGAAAGTTAGATTTGAATAAAACTGTGAGGATTTAAAAATATACATTTTTTCACCATATTTAGAATTCTATAAAACTAATTTCAAGAGTCAATTTTTTTAAACAATTTGTCTACTTTAAAGAAATTTTTAAAATATTTATTTTTTATTTGATGTAACTAAAGTGTTTTATTGCTTTTTGGATACAAAGCATTTATAAATTACATTCACATGAGGAAAGCTAGATTTGAATAACACTATGAGGATTTAAAAATATGCATTTTTGCACCCATTCACCATATTTAGAATTAAATAAAACCAATTTCAAGAGTCGAAAAAAAAATGTCTACTATAGAGAAATTTTCAAAATGTTCTCTTTCGATTTGATGTAACTACAGTGTTTTATTGCATTTATAAACTATATTCACGTGAGGAAAGTTAGATTTGAATAAAACTGTGAGGATTTAAAAATATACATTTTTTCCCATATTCATCATATTTAGAATTTAAAAAATTAATTTTAAGAGTTGATTTTTGCAAGATATTCGTCTACGTAAAGGAAATTTTCAAAATGTTTTTCTATTTGATGTAACTAAAATGTTTTATTGCATTTTAAATATAAAGAATTTATAAATTATGTTAAAGATAGATTTGAATAACACTGTGAGGATTTAGAATATGCATTTTTGTACATATTCACTATATTTAGAATTCAAAAAATCGAATTTCGAAATTCGGTTTTTGCAACAACAAAAAAAAAGTCTACTTTAAAGAAATTTTCAAAATGTTCGGTTTGGATTTAATGTAACTAAAATGTTGTATTGTTTTTTTAATACAAAGCATTTATATTCACGTGAGGAAAGCTAGATTTGAATAACACTGTGGGGATTTAGAATATGCATTTTTGCACATATTTACCATATTTAGAATACAAAGAAACTAATTTCAAGAGTCGGTTTTGCAAAAAAATTGTACTTTAAGAAATTTTCAAAAGGTTCGGTTTGGATTTGATCCAACTAAAGTGTTTTATTGCATTTATAAACTATATTCACGTGAGGAAAGCTAAATTTGAATAACATTGTGAGGATTTAAAAATATGCATTTTTGCACATATTCACCATATTTAAAATACAATGAAACTAATTTCAAGAGTCGGTTTTGCAAAAAAAATTGTCTTTAAAGAAATTTTCAAAATGTTCTACTTGGATTTCATGTAACTAAAGTGTTTGTTTTATTGCATTTATAAATTATAATCAAGTGAGGAAAGCTAGATTTGAATAACACTGTGAGGATTTAAATATATACATATTTGCACATATTCACCATATTTAGAATTAAAAAAAAAAATTTAAGCGTTGTTTTTTGCAAGAAATTTGTCTACGTTAAGGAAATTTTGAAAATGTTTTTCGATTTGAAATAACTAAAATGTTTTATTTCATTTTAAATAAAAAGCATTTATAAATTATATTCAAGTGAGGAATACTAGATTTAAATAACACTGTGAGGATTTAGAATATGCATTTTTTCGCATATTCACCATATTTAGAATACAAAGAAACTAATTTCAAGAGTCGGTTTTGTAAAAAAATTAGTCTACCTTAAAGAAATTTTCAAAATGTTTTGTTTAGAATTGATGTAACTAAAAGGTTTTATTGCATTTATTATTTACTGATTTCAAAAGTTGGTTTTTGTAAAAAAAAAAAGCTGTCTACTTTAAAGAAATTTTAAAAATATCTATTTTGGATTTGATGTAGCTAAAAGGTTTTATTGCTTTTTATGTTCAAAGTATTTATAAACTATATTCACGTGAGAAAAGCTAGATGGAATAACACTGTGGGGATTTAAAAATATGCATTTCTGCACATAATCACCATATTTTTAGAATTCAATAAAACTAATTTCAAAAGTCGATTTCTCCAAAAAAATTTTCTACTTTAAAGAAATTTTCAAAATGTT
The DNA here is from genome assembly GCA_032207245.1 of Pardosa pseudoannulata. Taxonomy (NCBI): domain Eukaryota; kingdom Metazoa; phylum Arthropoda; class Arachnida; order Araneae; family Lycosidae; genus Pardosa; species Pardosa pseudoannulata. The sequence continues at coordinate 91,925,343 of CM063511.1, read as the reverse complement.
CTGTTTGGATTTGATGTAACTAAAATGTTTTATTACTTTTTAAATACAAAGGATTTATAAATTATATTCACGTGAGGCAAGCTAGATTTGAATAACACCGTGAGGATTTAAAAATATGCATTTTTGCACATATTCACCATATTTAGAATATAAAGAAACTAATTTCAAGAGTCGGTTTTGTAAAAAAAATTAATCTACCTTAAAGAAATTTTCAAAATGTTTTGTTTAGATTTGATGTAACTAAAAGGTTTTATTGCATTTATAAACTATATTCAAGGGAGGAAAGCTAGATTTGAATAACACTCTGAGGATTTAAAAATTTGCATTTTTGCACATATTCGCCATATTTATAATTAAAAAAATAATTGTAAGATTTGTTTTTTGCAAGAAATTCGTCTACGTAAAGGAAATTTTCAAAATATTTTTCGATTTGATGTAACTAAAATGTTTTATTGCATTTTAAATATAAAGCATTTATAAATTATGTTCACGCGAGGAAAGATAGATTTGAATTACACTGTGAGGATTTAGAATATGCATTTTTGCGCATATTCACCATATTTAGAATTCAAAAAATCGAATTTGAAGATTCGGTTTTTGCAAAAAAAAAAAAGTCTACTTTAAAGAAATTTTCAAAATGTTCGGTTTGGATTTGATGTAACTAAAATATTTTATTGTTTTTTTTTTTTTTAATACAAAGCATTTATATTCAAGTGAGGAAAGCTAGATTTGAATAACACTGTGAGGATTTAAAAACATGCATTTTTTTCACTTATTCACCATATTTAGAATACAAAGAAACTAATTTCAAGAGTCGGTTTTGAAAAAAAGTTGTCTACTTTAAAGAAATTTTCAAAATGTTTTTGGATACAAAGCATTTATAAATTACATTCACATGAGGAAAGCTAGATTTGAATAACACTATGAGGATTTAAAAATATGCATTTTTGCACCCATTCACCATATTTAGAATACAAAGGAACTATTTTCAAAAGTTGTTTTTGCAACTAAAAAAACTGTCTACTTTAAACACAATTTCAAAATCTTTGGTTTGGATTTGAGGTAGCTAAAAGGATTTATTGCTTTTTATGTCCTAAGTATTTATAAATTATATTCAAACGATGAAAGCTAGATTTGAATAACACTGTGAGGACTTAAAAACATGAATTTTTGCACATATTCACCATATTTAGAATTCAAAAAAGTAATTTCAAGAGTCGGTTTTGCAAAAAATTAGTCTACTCTAAAAAAATTTTCAAAATGTTCTGTTTGGATTTGATGTGACGAAAGTGTTTTATTGCATTTTATAAACTATATTCACGTGAGGAAAGCTAGATTTGTACAACACTGTGGGGATTTAAAAATATGCATTTTCATACATATTCACCATATTTAGAATTAAAAAACAAAATTTTAAGAGTTGGTTTTTGCAATAAATTCGTCTACGTTAAGGAAATTTTCAAATTGTTTTTCGATTTTATGTAACTAAAATGTTTTATTGCATTTTAAATACAAAGCATTTATAAATTATATTCAAGTGAGAAATGCTAGATTTGAATAACACTGTGAGGATTTAGAATATGCATTTTTGCGCATATTCACCATATTTCGAATACAAAGAAACTGATTTCAAAAGTTGGTTTTTGTTAAAGAAAACAAAAAGCTGTCTACTTTAAAGACATTTTAAAAATATCCATTTTGGATTTGATGTAGCTAAAAGGTTTTATTGCTTTTTATTTTCAAAGTAGTTATAAATTATATTCACGTGAGGAAAGTTAGATTTGAATAACAATGTGAGGATTTAAAATTTTGCATTTTTGCGCATATTCACTATATTTAGAATACAAAGAAACTAATTTCAAGTGTCGGTTTTGTAAAAAAATTAGTCTACTTTAAAGAAATTTTCAAAATATTTTGTTTAGATTTGATGTAACTAAAGTGTTTTATTGCATTTATAAACTATATTCACGTGAGGAAGCTAAATTTGAATAATACTGTGGGCATTTAAAAATATGCATTTTTGCACATATTCACCATATTTAGAATACAAAGAAACTAATTTCAAGAGTTGGTTTTGCAAAAACGGGCTGCTTGTCTGTGTATAAAGTACAATAATGTGATTCGAGTACATTGAATGTTTTTGCTAGAAAAACATAAAATAAATTTCAAGTATCTCTAACGGAGTTGCTCAACGGATAATTTATGTTAGAAAACAGTAAATAAAGAAAGTTTGGAGTTGTACAAACAAAGTACTTTATCATAATAATGATTATGAATGCATTGAGACTTGATGAATGTAAATGGCGTATAAATGAGAAATGCATAAACTGTATTTTTTTTTGCCTTATTTTTCCGGTGGTGTACTCAAGTATCAACTTGAGGAGGTAGTGCATATTGCCGCTGCCATGAAAGAAACATTTTGTTTTCGTTTATAACTATCACTTAGTAAAAAAAAAAAGAATTCGCCTTATATAACCTATTTCTCTTATTTAAAGCTATTCAAGAATTAGTATAATTTTTGTTGCATTACAAAATTACAAGAATAAAGAAAATTTAAGAATAATATTAAAAATACCACAACACTAAAAATTCCTACTTACTAAAACTATAATCGGTTGAATCCAACAACATTGAATAAGAGATAAAAATAATTGCGAGTTTAATTAAATTAAAACTTCTTTATTTGTTTTTACAAAGTTAAGTCTATTCTCCATTTTTGCTTGAGAAAAATATGTAAGACTTACTTACAAATATACTTTTCTAAACGTGTAACCCATTTAAACCCATTTCAAGTTTTTTTTTTTTTTTTTTTTTTTTTTTTTGTTAAGTAGTGTGTAAAATATTTTGTACTTAAAAACGACCATTCATTTTTCTTTTCCTGGTGAAAATATTTAAGTATGAAGAGAGAAAAAAAAATTTTTTTTCTTAATTTAGTACACTCACGATAGAATTATCTTGAAATATTTCAATTTTGAGAGGAAAAAAATCGAAGTTTTGAAGAAAATATGGTACATATGTCCCTTTGCACCTGCTTGCAACCATCAGGCACACCGCTGTATTTTTCTATCATTTACTTAAAAACATACATTTCTTATTAAACTAAATAGATCAGTAAACGGGGGGTAAGCCTCACTATGTTTATTTTTGCAAGCATTCAATCACTGAATGACACATCCCAACACAAACGTCATTCATCCTTGCACCTGCTTAGCAGATCGTATTTCAAAGATGTTCCCACTTCATTTACGGTTTCTCCTAATGAGAGAAATTGATTGTGGGAAAGAAAAAATACTTCTCCGTTCGAACTCGCAGAGGGCAGAGGTCGGTCCAGAGTCTTTTGTGCTACCGTCCATCACACTTGGGGGTCTTCAAGGGGCTAATGGATGGGGCTTCCTTTTTCTCAGGAAGCACTGACCGGAGGTTCTGTTTAAGTCTGGTGTTGATCTCCAACTTAGTTTTTGCGGGATCTTTGCAAATAAATGGAAAAACATTTCGTGGGATACTTAAATCTTGAAATAAATAAATACTCCTGTTTAATTCGAAAGGCTATATTACTCATACTAACGAAACAGTAAAAATTACATGTACAAGGAGGGTTTTTTTTTTTAATAAAAATTGTTTGTAATTAAAAACACACAAGTATACTTTTTTCCAATTTAGAATTTACGAGATCTTTGCGAATAAATGGAAAAACATTTCGTGGGATTTGTAAATCTTGAAATAAATAAAAATAACGCCTGTTTAATTCGAAGGGTTATATTACTCATACTAATGAAACAGTAAAAGGTTTCTCTAAGATTACATGTACTAGGCGTATTTTTTAAAATAAATAAATAAATAAATAAATAAGAACTGTTTTGTAATTAAAAACACACAAGTATACTCTTTTTACGGGACACAAGTATACTTTTTCCAATTTAGAATTTACGAGATCTTTGCAAATAAATGGAAAAACATTTCGTGGGATCTATAAATCTTCAAATAAATAAAAATAACACTTGTTTAATTCGAAGGATTATATTACTTATACTAACGAAACAGTAAAAGGTTTCTCTAAAATTACATGTACAAAACGTGTTTTTTTTTTTTTTAACTAAGAACTGTTTTGCAATTAAAAACACACAAGTGTACTTTTTTTACGGGACACAAGTATAATTTTTTCCAATTCGGAATTTACGACATATTTGCAAATAAATGTAAACACATTTCGTGATATCCATAAATCTTGAAATAAATAAAAATAACGCCTGTTTAATTCGAAGGGGTATATTACTCATAGTAACACAACAATAATAGGTTTCTCTCATTACATACACAAGACATGTCTTTTGAAAAATAAGAACAGTTTTGCAATTTAACCCCTTCCGGTATGATTTAATAAGGAAAAACTGTGCATGAAATAACCATTTAATTTTTATTTAAAAAACTTGTTTCATTTTACAATTCTTACATATTCTTAATTAAAATCCACTTTTTACATAGTGTTAAATAATATCAGAAACAGTAAAATTAAGAAAATATCAAAGCAAAACATTAATAAGGTATACAGATAATAGTCTTCAAGCTAGTGGTACTTTTCAAAACAAAGTGCAAAGGAATTCTTAATTGTTTACACCGCCAAGTAGTCTCACTTTTAATTTGATTCTTGTAACACACACGGCATTTCTTAGTAGGTTTTCTTTTATTCTGACTCATTAATTTGGCAATGACTTGTACCAAGAAATTCTAAGTAAACAATATGCAATAGTGACTTGTGATTTTCACAAGTGATAAAAGTGTTGCCAAATTCAGTACACTAGAAATTTTAAACTAAATTAATTATCATATTTAACAGTAACTTTAATCGCATGACGAGTGTAGATCGTCATTGTGCGGTATGGAATGAAAAACTAATGACGAGCTAGACTCGTCATTTTACCGGAAGGAGTGAAAAACACAAAAAGTGTACTTTTTTTACGGTATACAAGTATACTTTTTCCAACTTAGTATTTCCGGTATCATTGCAAATAAATGGAAAAATATTTCGTGCTATCCAAAATCTTGAAATAAATAAAAATAACGCCTGTTTAATTCGAAGAATATATCTCATTGTAACCAACAATAAAAGGTTTCTTTCAGATTATATATTTAAGGCGTGTTTTTTTTTAATAAAAACTGTTTTGCGATTAAAAACACACAAGAGTACTTCTTTTACTAAACACAAGTATACTTTTCCACCTTGGTATTTATGGTATCATTGTAAATAAATGATAAAACATTTTGTAGAATTCGTAAATATTGAAATAAATAAAAATAACGCTTGTTTAATTCGAAGGGGTATATTACTCATAATAACACAACAATAATTGGTTTCTCTCAGATTATATACACAAGGCATGTCTTTTAAAAATAAGAACTGTTTTGCAATTAAAAACACACAAGTCAATTTTTTTTACGGGATACAAGTATACTTTTTCTATCTGAGTATTTACAGGATCTTTGCAAATAAATGAAAAGCATTTCGTGTTATCCATAAATCACAAAACAAATAAAAATAAAATAAAATATATTATATATTATTCCCTATAGTAAATAAAATATATTATCTCCCTATTTTTCTATCTTCTCTCTTTTTATGAACATACTTTTAAAAATGTGTTATGGTATAAAAATTATGAATTACATCTGTATTATTCTTCGCATGCATACTTTATTTAAAGCGCGGGTATCGTGTAATTGTGAAGTTTATTTTAGCCTTTTTGTCTCTAATTAAATAATAAACTAAAGAACCTGTAAAAAAATTACCTTCCGTTTGCAAACAATCAAATGGATAAATGACATTTTTATGTTATATAACTCACTACTATTTAACCCATAGGTTTTAGTAATGAAATAAAATATCTCCTTATTTTTACATCTTCTATTTACGAACATACTTTTAAAAATGTGTTATGCGATAAAAATTATCAATTATAACTGTATTATTCTTTGCATGCACACTTTATTTAAAGCGCGGGTATCGTGTAATTGTGAAGTTTATTTTAGCCTTTTTGTGTGTAATTAAATAGTAAACTCAAGAATCTGTAAAAAAATAAATTCCGTTTGCAAACAATCAAATGGATAAATGACATTCGTATGTTATATAACTCACTACTATTTAACTCATAGGTTTTAGTAATAAAATAAAACTTAAAATATATTATCCCCCTATTTTTTCCTCTTCTATATTTTTACGAACATACTTTTAAAAATGCCTTATGCTATAAAAATTATTGATTACATCTGTGTTATTCTTTGCATGCACACTTTATTTAAAACACGAGTATCATGTAATTGTGAAGTTTATTTTAGCCTTTTTGTGTGTAATTAAATAGTAAACTCAAGAACCTGTAAAAAAAAAATAACTTCCGTTTGCAAACAATCAAATGGATAAATGACGTCCTCTTGTTATGTAACTCACTACTATTTAACCCATAGATTGTATTAATGAAATAAAACTTAAAATATATTATCCCCCTATTTTAGCCTTATTTTGTGTAATTGATTACATCTGTATTATTCTTTGCATGCACACTTTATTTAAAGCACGAGTATCATGTAATTGTAAAGTTTATTTTAGCCTTTTTGTGTGTAATTAAATAGTAAACTCAAGAACATGTAAAAAAAAAAAACTTCCGTTTACAAACAATCAAAAGGATAAATGACATCCTTTTGTTATGTAACTCACTACTATTTAACCCATAGGTTGTATTAATGAAATAAAACTTAAAATATATTATTCCCCTATTTTAGCCTTATTTTGTGTAATTAAATAGTAAACTCAAGAACCTGTAAAAAAAAAAATAACTTCCGTTTTCAAACAATCAAATGGATAAATAATGTTTTTATTTTGTTATATAACTCACTACTATTTAACCCATAGATTGTATTAATGAAATAAAACTTAAAATATATTACCCCCTATTTTAGCCTTTTTGTGTGTAATTAAATAGTAAACTCAAGAACCTTTAAAAAATAACTTCCGTTTGCAAAACAATCAAACGGATAAATGACATTCTTATGTTATATTATAACTAACTGCTATTAAATTCAGATTCTTTAGTTATGAGATGAAACTTAAAATATATAATCTCCAAAATCCTCACCAGGAAATTCCAAGTTCTTTGTTCCATCTTTCAAAAACTGATGGGTTCTTAATCACCGTAGCCACAGGTACTCACAGCTTTCCGGTTGCCATTAACACTCAAATTCCTGCTTTCCTGAGTAGTAATAGCAGATTGGGAACTTCTAAAAATTAGATGTCTTTACCTGTCTAAAAACTGCTATTTATATTTAAAAAATATTTTTTATGTAGAATTATAGAAATACGCCGGAAATTTTAACATGATGGAGTGTAACCCAGATAGAGAACATACGCAACTCCAATTTTTTTTCTGGAAAATGAAATATTTTAGTACAATTCTTTTATTACACTATTATAAGATCTTTGAATTTTTTTTTTTAAATTGAGCATTTTTTTCTTTTATGATTAACTTTTTTCATCGTTACGACAAAAAATATGATTTTATCTAAAACAATGTTTCCCAACCTGTGGTACATATAGAATTGGTCTTACGCGAAAAATAATCAATAATGGCGGGTATAAAATTAAAAAAAAAAATAAATCAAAAAATATCATAGAAAAGTTTATATCATATAATAAAAGTTTATGTCATAGAAAATTTCCTATAATTCATAAATTATTTTAATTAATAATATTATGCAGTAAAGTTAAATTGTTTTTTTTTTTATAATTTTGTGTTTTTATTAAAACCATTTATTAGTAACCGAAATATGCAAAATAGAAACTAAACAAGAAATTTTGAAGAAACACACACAAACATATAGTATATATATATATATATATATATATATATATATATATATATATATATTATATACTATATGTTTATACCCCCCATCGATATATATATAAATTTATATATATATATATATATATATATATATGTAAGGAAAATTCTCAGGGGTTTTCAAAACTTAAATCAAGGGTAAAAATTCCCGCGTCATTTTCCATTCCCCTTTTTAACCCCTAACCTAAATTGACCACTGGGGCTACAGGTTACGCCCTCAGAGAAGGGGCCTGGCCAATTATAAACCTACATGGCCCTAGCGGACAATTTAGGAAATTTTCAAATAAAAAGGAGATACACGCTAGCGGAGACAGATTTTTCTAGAGATATTTTCTCACAGATGTTGACCCAGGTGTTAAATGTCTTGTACATAGAACTTAATGCCCTTCAGTTTGCCCCTATAATGAAGTGGGAACCCGTCCTTCAAGGTTATCTTAATAAAGGTCTTTAGCTGAAACGGTATCATTTTTATGGCCATGACTGCAAACCCCCATCGAGAAGTCAGTCTCATTACATATATATATATATATATATATATATATATATATATATATATATATATATATATATATATATATATATATACATATATTTATATATATACATGTATACATATACAGTGAAACTTCTCCGAGCTGCCGCCTCTGCATAGCGGCAACCCTTCTAAATTCTCTATTCAACTTCTTCCAATTTTTTCATGACATAGATATTTCGACTCATAGACCTAATGTTAAAATAACTTATATCAACGGCCACCTAACCCCCTCTAAACGGTCAACGGTAAACTTTTCATGAAATTCCACTCACTCTATGCTTTATTTTTGGGCGAAAAAACTCCAGTCATGTTTCTGATCATTATGATCATTATGATATTTATGGATATAAGACCCAGGAATAACATGCGAAATCCATTCCCGCGGTTCCC
>CM063511.1:91826529-91911529 GCA_032207245.1 Pardosa pseudoannulata | reverse complement strand
ATTTTACATCAGTCTCATCGATTGATGTAAAAACTACTTTTTTTGTCTAAATTTTTCTAGAATCTATGTAGTACACAAGAACAGTCGGCTTCGTTTTCCTGTATATACCGTTATTTTTGTACCCACAAACAAACCATGTTGTTACACTAACCAGTACTAGAACGTGACTCGCGCTCAAGTATCAGTCGTCAGAAAACGTACTAGTACGTCTCCCGCATGCAATGTGTTAAGTTATATATCTTTGAAAATTAAGAAGTTTGTTCGTTTGTGTGTATGTTTTTTATACATAACCACACGGTTTTCAATCGATTCGCTAAATTTTGAACATCATTTGTATATACTGCCAAATAATCACTGTCAGTATTAAAATCTCTGCTGTCCATCCTATCACGTAATATGACAAGATAAATTAAAGTTGGCAATTAACATACGGTCAGTAAAGATAAACAAATTATTGAGCTTGTACCAGATAATTCTCAACCAAAAAACAAACCATTTTTCTTTTACCTACCTCATAGGGTACTTTACAATTCTGGAAAATTAAAAATTAAAAACTAGTACGTGACCAGCGCTCAAGTATCAATTGTCAGAAAACGTACTAGTACGTGTCCCGCATACAATGAGTTAATGCTACATGCATTAAAAAAAAAAGGCAAAGAATTATCCAACGTCTTTTATCCAACATCTTTTATCCAACGTCTATTTTTAAAAAGTGTCTCATCCGTAAAAATTCCAATTTTTACTTCGCATGAAAATACTAGCATACGTTACACATACTCAACAGTTGCAAGCATTTTGATTGCTCATTTGAATGTGTATTGATTATTTATTATGCAAAATACATCACTAGTAATAGAAAAATAAATGCATCGAGCTACAACATGTAACTTTTATATTAAGATTAAAAGTATATTATAAATTTTTAAAACTCTTTCGAACTTCAAAACTATCCACCCAAAAATAAAGAGCGTGATGCCAGACATGGCTGTTTCTATCGTGTTTGGGACTTGAAACGCTTTCTCCCGGCATTTTATCCAAACACCACGGAAACTTCATAAACATAGCACCCAATATGTTCTATTTACAAAACCATTACTATAAAAAAAAAAACCTCATTTCTTTCCCCTCCACTTATTGTACGGTCCTTGGTTCCATTGTGGTCGCCTCAATGGATGTATGTTCCCTTTGTGAGCGCATAAAGAGGTGCGAAGGCTTTTACGGTCAGGGGGGCTCCCACAATCCCAACTTTAAAAGGCTCGCGACACAAAGGAACGAAAAGTCCTCTGAAGACGGCATTGGGAGACGAAATTTTCGAGGATAACAGGCAAGCGCGTGTGTAAGCGAGATAGCATCGGGGAAATGATTTCTTAGGCAGAGGTCGTAGAATATCGCATTTAACATGTATGGAGTATGCTTTGAAATAATTTAAGCATCCGACCAGTAGGTAGGAGTTTATAATCCTGTGATTCTCAACCTGGGCCGCGGAACACTTATGCGGTGCGAGAGATTTTCTTGCGTGCCGCGAAAATTTTTGGTAACTACACTATATTGCCAATGATGAGCAGTTACTTGCGATTTTAGACATTTTGTTGAATATCTAATAAAATACACGAGGAATCATCCTGAAACCTCAGGCGTGTAAACAGGATGGTAGACGTCATATATTTCAGCTAAGAATTTTTACCGACACCCCATAAGGTACCGTCAATAAATTGAAGAAAAACGAATATGTTTTGGAGATTGGATCGGGGAAATGATTGCTTAGCCATAGGTCTTAGAATATCGCATTTAACATGTATGTAGCATACTTTGAAATAATTTAAGCATCCGACCAGTAGGTAGGAGTTTATAATCCAGTGATTCTCAACCTGTGCCGCGGCACACCAGTGCGGAGCGAGAGATTTTCTTGCGTGCCGCGAAGATTTTTGGTAAATACACTATATTGCCAATGATGAGCGGTTACTTGCGATTTTAGACATTTTGTAGAATATATAGAAGATTTCCGGAAGAATCATCCTGAAACCTCAGGCGAGTAAACAGGATGGTAGACGTCATATATTTCAGTTAAGGATCTTTCCCGATACCCCATAGGGGACCGCCAACAAATTAAAGAAAAACGAATGTTTTGGAGATAGGATTGGGGAAATGATTTCTTAAGCAGAGGTCGTTGAATATCGCATTTAACATGTATGCAGTATGCTTTGAAATAATTTAAGCATCCGACCAGTAGGTAGGAGTTTATAATGCAGATTCCCAACCTGTGCCGCGGCACACTAGCGCGGCGCGAGAGATTTTCTTACGTGACACGAAGATTTTTGGTAAATACACTATATTGCCAATGATGACTGGTTACTTGCGATTTTAGACATTTTGTTGAATATCTAGAAAAATACACAAGGAAACATCCTGAAACCTCAGGCGTGTAAACAGGATGGTAGACGTCATATATTTCAGCTAAGATTTTTTCCCGATACCCCATAGTCAATAAATTGAAGAAAAAAGAATATGTTTTGGAGATAGGATAGGGGAAATGATTGCTTAGGCAGAGGTCGTAGAATATCGCATTTAACATGTATGTAGTATGCTTTGAAATAATTTAAGCATCCGACCAGTAGGTAGGAGTTTATAATCCTGTGATTCTCAACCTGTGCCACGGCACACTAGAGCATCACGAGAGATTTTCTTGTGTGCCGCGAAGACTTTTTGGTAAATACACTATATTACCAATGATGAGCGGTTACTTGCGATTTTAAACATTTTGTTGAATATCTAGAAAAATACACGAGGAATCATCCTGAAACCTCAGACGTGTAAACAGGATGGTAGACGTCATATATTTCAGTTAATAATTTTTTTCCGAAACCCCATAGGAGACCGTCAACAAATTAAAGAAAAATGAATATGTTTTGGAGATAACCTTGTAGGGGAAAAATCTTATGTATCAGAGGTCGTAGAATATCGCATTTAACATGTATGGAGTATGCTTTGAAATAATTTAAGCACCTGACCAGTAGGTAGGAGTTTATAATCCAGTGATTCTCAACCTGTGCCGAGGTGTCCTAGTGAGGGACGAGAGATTTTCTTGCTTGCCGCAAAGATTTTAGGTAAATACACTATATTGCCAATGATGACCAATTACTTGCGATTTTAGACATTTTGTTGAATATCTAGAAAAATACACAAGGAATCATTCTGAAACCTCAAGCGTGTAAACAGGATGGTAAACGTCATATATTTCAACTAGGAATTTTTCCCGATACCCCATAGGGGACCGTCAACAAATTGAAGAAAAACGAATATGTTTTGGATAACCCTGTAAAAAGTAATGTATGAAAAGCGTTGAAACTTTAGCACATGATTAGGATGCTTCTTGTAATAATTTGTGTTCATTGTTATGATGATAACACGTATAATCTTAAAGAAATTAAGGTTTTTATAAAAACAATCCCAAATTTCTCCAAGTGTTTTGCTTATAATTTGCAGAGTTCTCAATATCAAAGAATGCTATTTTCAGGACGCATGACAAACAACATTGTACACAATACCCTGCAATCGGAATTAAAAAATAATAAATATTGGATGAAAAATGAACAGGTTTACTAAATAATGTTTCACTGCGCATGAGCGAATGCAATCAAAATATAATGTGCATAACGTACTAGCTAAATGTATAGAGCAACTTTTGTGAAAGTCCCAAAAACACAGCTGGAAAATTCTGAAAGGGATCTTCGATAGAATAAGCTTGAAATCCGTTGTTTCCAAAAGGAAGAAAAAGATGAGGTTTCAGGTATTTTTATAGATATTCAACAAAATGTCTAAAATTGCCAATGACCGGTCATCATTGGTAACATAGCGTAATTAAAGTTACCTAGCATTTGTATCGTTGGTATCAGGCACCGTATGTGTTAGTAAAATAAGGTTATGATGAGTCTTTTTAAAAAATTTTCGTTGTTGTTGCTTTTTTTTCCTACATAGCAATGGTTCTCAAACTTATCATCGTACAGAATCATTTTCTTACAACATACATAGCAGCAGAACTTCTGAATAAATATTACTTAAGAAGAAACTAAGGCATTATTATTTATCCCTGATTAAACATAAGCATAAAACTAAACAATATAAAAGCAGTATGAAAATATAGATAACAGTCACAAAAGGTGACGTGTAAACAAGAATTTTTTTAATGAAATGATACAAGTAAAATCATACATTGTTGAAAAGTATCAATGGTTGTTTTTGACTGTCAAAAAGTTCTTTTAAGTATTGTTGTATTGATCAAAACTTTATACTCATATTACAAATGACGCCAGAATACGGACACTGACACTATTTTATAAAGTGATGACATTCAACAGTTCATTGTTAGTTCAATAAATTTTTCATAATTCTCAGAAGAAAAACAAGAAAGTTTTTGATCTACAGTCTGTTCATAAGAGCGCGTCGTTTATTTCTCTGAAAATACAAACGAATTAGTTAAAAATACATTTGATCCTTGTAATATACATATTAAACTGAAATGCATTTCACCAAATAAGTTGTCCAGTCTCCATTATTAACGATTATTACGCAAGAATCACTTTATCATACGATTTTGACGTTGAGCGGCGTTTACCCCTTTCCGGTAGGTCGTCAACATTTTGTACAGCTTTATAACGTGCTACCCACTTCTTGACGAACGACTCCGACTTTCTCATGTATCGGGCTGCAGCTGCACAAGACATTTTTGGTCCTTTTGGATGGTTACACAGAAACACTGCCTCAAAACGGCTCGCATACGCGGCACTCATTTTGGAATTGTTGATTTAAACACAGCAAAACAAATCGAATAAAAAATATAACCTTAAAGCATTCTTCTATAATATTTGAAGAACACGTGCAATTAAGCCGGTATCCGCGCGCTATCTATTAACGAAGTTATTACGCTCTTATGGAACAGACTGTATAATTGTTGTTTTTAAAGTTTCGTGTTGCTCATTAGGAAACCATTGGTCAGAAACACTGAGAGAGTCAAGATGTTAGGTAACACCGTCATTGCTTAATTTCTAACTCTTCTGGCAGAAAGTTTATTGTTGGAATGCAGTCAAATTTGTGGCTACGGAAAAATAAAGAACAAATTTACGAATTTCCTTTAAATTTTCGATGGTGTATAAAAGTTTCTCGGGGAACCCTGGAGAGTCGTTGGGAACCCTATGGTTCTGTCCAAGATAGCATGCATACTTGTAGCAATTTTGATTTTTTCTGGATAATATCTTGTGATAACAAATGTGACGTGACAAAATTGCAGCAAAATTCCTGCAAGCTGGACAGAGCATAAAGCGACCACTCATTTGCAACTCTATTTTGCTGCAAAACTGTGGCAACCTTATCATGACAACCCTGAAGCAAGTGAAAAGTTTTAGATTTGGTGCAGTCTTATTTTAAACTTGCAGACTTGTCATCCTGAACTTGTTGTAAGTTTGCAGGCTTGCAAAGCAAGACTGCTGAAAGTTTGCTGCAAACTAAATTTACTATCTGGGGTGGAACACATTTTGAGAATACATTTCTCAAAGCTTTTTGTCCTATAGATGTAAATATTCTGTCTACTCAACACGTTTTCCAACTGTTGCCGGCAAATGGCTCCGCGTTTTTCTTGAATTCGCAGAATAAGTTTCTTGTCCCATGGGAAAATTCTTTCTGTCTTCTCTCTTATGTGCACCTGTGTTCGAGCAGAGTGATTTTTTTTTATCTTTTCTTTGTTTGTTTTTGACTAGTAAAGATGCCCGTTATAGTTCTCTAATAAAGTTTTATTTACACTTGTACAGTTCTCTTCAATGTGGACCGACTACCCTTTTATTACTGCTAAGCTAATTAGGCTTCACCTTGTCCAGCAGTTGTAGGTTACTTGGATTACATTTTCATATATATATATATATATATATATATATATATATATATATATATATATTTATATATATATATATGCATATATGTATACATATATATACATATATATATATATATATACATATATATGTATGTATATATATATATATATATATATATATATATATATATATACATATATATATGTATATATATATATATATATATATATACATATATACATATATATACGTATATATATATATACATATATATATACATATATATATGTATGTATATATATATATATATATATATATATATATATATATATATATATATATATATATATACATATACATATATATATATATATATATATATATATATATATATATATATATATATATATATGCGTAAGGACTTTTACACACATATATATATGTGTGTGTAAAAAGAGTATATCCTTTAAACATTAGGATAATTAAAGTACAATAATTAAAGTTTTAAATGTGCTTAAGTCAGATAAACTATACATAAATGTATTTAATTTTAATTAATATAAAAAACCGTAGACTTCATAAAA
Source organism: Pardosa pseudoannulata (assembly GCA_032207245.1). NCBI lineage: Eukaryota > Metazoa > Arthropoda > Arachnida > Araneae > Lycosidae > Pardosa > Pardosa pseudoannulata. Next base: position 91,905,081 of record CM063511.1, on the reverse strand, counting down.
TATCAAATTAACTTTTTAATATAAATTGCAATACAATATTTATAAAAACTACCACGTTTTTTATCTCTTTATGCAATGGAGCAGAATAATTATTCAACAAATATGCATATATATATATGTCTGTGTGTGTAGAAAATGCATATCATTTAAACATTATTTTCTTTAACATCGTAACACATGTAGACATAATAACATTGCTTGCGAAATAAAGTATTAAAGATACAAATCTCATATTACATCGAAATTACATCCTTCACTCGACGCAAACTGTAAAAACAAGATCCCGAATTGCCAGAAGAAAAGAAAAAAAAATAGTATTTTGAAAATAATTTTTTAAGAAAAGCACTTAATGTTTATTAAAAGCGTACAAAAAATTTGACCATAAAAATAATCAAATACTTTAAAATATCGGGATCAGCTCGAGTATCAGATTGTAAATGCTATTTGTGCAGCATTGCAGATGGAACGAACGTGAGATGAACTGATTTATATACGAAGCATATAGAATTTTAGACGGGGGAAATTCTCAGAAGCTCCATTTCGTTTATTACCACTTAAGTAATGAAGGTTTGATCAGAAGTAGACGGTCCCATCCGTGTACGGTTTCGTCTTTCACCATAAAATTCCGAGAAATCTGAGAAGGATTTCGGCTTCGTAATATACAAAAGAAGCTTCCTTGCGAATCCTTTACTTTATTTGTTTATTTGTTTTAAGTTTTCGTGTATTTTTTTAATACATCTCGGATGAGTATTTCATTAATCTAAATTTCAGAGAATTTTTTTTTACTGAAATATTTAATATTTGATATATAATATTACGAATGAAAATAGCTTTGTATCCCACTCTTATTCTGTACTGTTAAGTATGAATTTCTTGCTACAAAAATTAAAGAATGCTGTGCCAGAAAGCTAATTATATGTCTCCCGTTATATAACTCTCTATCTCTGTATATATATATATATATATATATATATATATATATATATATATATATATATATATATATATATATATATATATATATATGTATATATATATATATGTATATGTATATATATATATGTATATGCATATATATATCCATATATATATATATATATATATATATATATATATATATATATATATATATATATGTATATATATATATATATGTATATATAGATATGTATACATATATATATATACATATATATACATATATACACATACACATATACATATACATATATATATATATATATATATATATGTATGTATGTATGTATCGTAATCCAGTGTTAAGGTGAATGGAAAGCAGTCTTTCTTGATAATAATAGGTTTATTAAATCATAGCTTCATTTAAAATCAAAACTTTTCACATTTTCATTTGTTCGTGGCCGAGCTACGAGTGAAAACGTGTTGACAGCTCCATGTCCACGCGCTAACTGACTCTTATCTGTTTGCAAACTCATCAAATGCTTCCAAAATGGTCCCACCTGACCGGATTATCCTAAAAGCTTACGCGAGTATGGGTCTTTTTCATTTATTTTTTTATTATAAAAAGTTCCTTTTTAAAATCGCTTATAACTCATATAATTTCTAATTACCCCTTTTTAGACCGACCCTGTTTTAACGCTGTAAATCCAAAAAATTGTAAAACGTTTTTAAATAAATTATAAATTAGACCGTTTTAATGGAAACGTAAGGAACAGAGATTATTATTCCGGAACAGAAATTATAAGGAGAGAAATTAGCATATTTCACTAATAATGTTATTTAGTTTTTCATATATAAGATATTATAAGTTTAGCTTATATAAGTTTTAATGTATTAGCTATTAATGTTATTTATTCTTAGGGCCAACTTAGAAATTAAGTCACCTGAATGCATCCACTCTCTATACACTCACCCATTCTCTAAGAATTTTTAGTTAAATCTTCTTTTTCTAACAATAATAATAAAAGTTTCGGTTAATGTTATTTATTCTATCGGCCGACCTAGAAATTAGGTTGCCTGCACGCATGCACTCTATACACTACCCAGTTTTTAAGTATTATTAGTTAAATCTTCTTTTTCAAGAATAATAATAAAAGCTTCAGATAGCATATTTTACTAATAATGTTATTTAGCTTTTTATATATTAGCCATTATAAGTTTAGCTTAAATAAATTTTAATGTATTAGTTATTAATGTTATTTATTCCATCGGCCGACTAGAAATTAGCTCTCCTGCATTCATGCACTCTCTATACACTTACCCACTCTCTAAGTATTATTAGTTAAATATTATTTTTCTAATAATAATAATAAAGCCTCAGTTAGTATATTTCACTAGTAATGTTATTTACTTTTTTATATATTAGCTATTATAAGTTTAGCTTATATAAATTTTAATCTATTACTTATTAATGTTATTTATTTCATCGGAGGACCTAGAAATTAGATCGCCTGCATGCATGCACACTCTATACACTTACCAACTCTCTAAGTATTATTAGTTAAATCTTCTTTTTCTAATAATAATAATAACAACTTCAGTTAGCATATTTCCCTACTTTAATGTTACTTATTCCATCAGCCGACCTAGAAATTAGGTTGCCTGCATGCATGCACTCTATACATTACCCAGTCTTTAAGTATTATTAGTTAAATCTCCTTTTTCAAGAATAATAATAAAAGCTTCAGATAGCATATTTTACTAATAATGTTATTTAGCTTTTTATATATTAGCCATTATAAGTTTAGCTTAAATAAATTTTAATGTATTAGTTATTAATGTTATTTATTCCATCGGCCGACTAGCTGTCATTCATTCAAGCACTCTCTATACACTTACCCACTCTCTAAGTATTATTAGTTAAATCTTCTTTTTCTAATAATAATAATAAAAGCTCCAGTTTGCAAATTCCACTAATAATGTTATTTAGTTTTTTACATATAAGATATAAGTATAGCTTATATAAGTTTTAATGTATTAGCTATTAATGTTATTTATTCCATCGGCCGACCTAAAAATTAGGTCGCCTGTATGTATGCACGCTATATACACTTATCCACTCTCTAAATATTATTAGTTAAATCTTCTTTTTCTAATAATAATAATAATAACTTCAGTTAGCATATTTCCCTACTTTAATGTTACTTATTCCATCAGCCGACCTAGAAATTAGGTCACCTGCATGAATGCGCTTTCTATACACTTACCAACTCTCTAAGTATTATTAGTTAAATCTTCTTTTTCTAATAATAATAATAACTTCAGTTAGCATATTTCCCTACTTTAATGTTATTTATTCCATCGGCCGACCTAGAAATTAGGTTGCCTGCATGAATGCACTCTCTATACACTTACCCACTCTCTAAATATTATTAGTTAAATCTTCTTTTTCCAATAATAATAATAAAAGCCTCAGTTAGCATATTTCACTAGTAATGTTATTTAGTTTTTTATATATTAGCTATTATAAGTTTAGCTTATATAAATTTTAATCTATTACTTATTAATGTTATTTATTTCATCGGAGGACCTAGAAATTAGATAGCTTGCATGAATGCACTCTCTATACACTTACCCACTCTCTAAATATTATTAGTTAAATCTTCTTTTTCCAATAATAATAATAAAAGCCTCAGTTAGCATATTTCACTAGTAATGTTATTTAGTTTTTTATATATTAGCTATTATAAGTTTAGCTTATATAAATTTTAATCTATTACTTATTAATGTTATTTATTTCATCGGAGGACCTAGAAATTAGATAGCTTGCATGAATGCACGCTCTATACACTTACTAACTCTCTAAGTATTATTAGTTAAATCTTCTTTTTCTAATAATAATAATAAAAGCTCAAGTTTGCAAATTTCACTAATAATTTTATTTCATTTTTTACATATAAGCTATTATAAGTTTAGCTTATAGAAGTTTTAATGTATTAGCTATTAATGTTATTTATTCCCTCGGCCGATCTAGAAATTAGGTCGCCTGCATGCACGCTCTGTACACTTACCAACTCTCTAAGTATTATTAGTTAAATCTTCTTTTTCTAATAATAAAAGCTTCAGTTATCATATTTCACTAACAATGTTATTTAGTTTTTTTTATATATAAGCTATAAGTTTAGCTTATATAAGTTTTCATATATTAGCTATTAATGTTATTTATTCCATCGGCAGCCCTAAATATTTGTGCCCCAGCGTGCATGCACTCTTCTTCACAGTTTTGGCCCTATTAATCCTGGCCTGGTATATACATACATGCATAAAATAGAAAGTTAGATATTTTCCAAGATTAGTCCTCAAAACTTTCAAACAGGCAACACCAATAAATAAAGGACAAATTTGTTGTTCCCAAGGTGTCCTCTATCCAAACGTATCTCTGTATTAAGAATCTTTCTTTAAAGTATCACTGATTACACTAAATAATAAGAATGCACATGGGACAGTTACATTCCGATAATTAACAAGATTTACAATCGTTAAGCATTCTGAAAGTTAAAATTGATGCCTTTTTTTTCCTTTATATTTTTGCTGGGGACTTTCCCCAGGAGCGGAGAAACATAATTTCCCATTTCCGGAGAAAGACATAAATACTCAAGCATTTAACTCCTTTAAAATGTCACACTTGCAATGAGGCAAGTTCCATAACCACACTAAAAGCCTCCCAACGGGGCATCGCTCATTATCTGGTTAACTAGGGGGTGGTTGAGAAGTTGGCTCATAGTTTATGTGCATTTTTATCCTGACACAACTGTCAGCAGCACTTCTAGATTTGTTCCCCCCTACGCAATTCTTCAACACAAGTCCCTCTCTCCAAATTCTAGGAATGAATAGGGGAAATTCCCCCTTTCCTCCCACTATAATGTCTTTATCGGGAAGAGACTCTACAGGGGGTTACATAACACTAAGGAACTAAAAGGAAAAAAAAAGAAAAACTATCGACAGAAGTGTGTCTTACAGAGATCAACAACTTGAGGAGATCTAAGGAAGATAAATTGCTCCGTTGGTTAAATCTTCTGAAGTGACTTCTTGGAAAATATCTACGGTTTTGACCATTAGATCCTCTCCTCTACTGTGTTCCTCGGTGAACCGATAAAAAGCTGGTTCAGCAAAGACTGACTGACTGATCTCCAGGACTATAATTCAACGCCATTTGCAGCTATCTTACAGAAAATTTACATGGGAACTTAACAACAACAACACAACAAACTACATACCTATTATCTTACATAATGTGTATATGCTAGTATATACCAGCTATATGTTATGTATAGTAAACTTAAATTCATGTATATAAAAGTTTATAGTGGCAAAACTCCTTAGCTTTTAGCTCCTAGCTTTTAAGTGGCAAGCTCCTTAATAGTCCGAGCCATTTTTCAAAATTTGAAATTTTTCGCGAGCCGCAATTAAATACTTATTTAAAAGGTATGCAAAAATGGTATTAAAAAAAGGTTTTTTTTTACAGAAATTATATTTATTGAATGTCATTTGGAAGTTCTCTGTCCTTTAATTTTCAAAGGAAATTTCCGATTTGTCGATGATTTTTTGCTTTGCTGAGAATGTAATTTACAATGAGTTACACTGTTATCATAACATCAGGATATTTTAAATCTTTTGTAACGAGATGTTCTCGGTGAATTATACAGTGAATCGATATGAATTGTGGAATTCGAGAATAAGACCAATTTTTTTTTTTTACCCAGTATTGCCGGAGCTCCATCAGTTGTAATATATTTTTAAAACATAATAATACAAAAACGTAAATTGAACTCGGATACATTTATCGAGAGCCACAAATAATCTTTCTTAGGGATTTTATGGTTGCAAGTTTTTATGGAGCCCTGGTATATCCACATCCACCGCCGAACTTTATTTAGAACATTATTTCTGCTATTTGTACATACTACTGCAATATTGCAGGATTTTCAAGATTTCTCATACCAATAGATTCAATTTTCAATCAACTTAAAAGTTTTTACTGTTGCTGTATTTTTCAAGAATATATTTCCCTTCCTTCCTCAGTGGCATGACAGCCCAGGATGGGCCTTAGCCTTCTCTAGAATTCCATACCAAGCAGTCCTATCTTTGGCTCTGGATTTCCAATTTGAAATTTTCAAGGATCTTATGTCTTTCTCAATGCAGTCTAACTATCTAAGTTTTGGTCGTCCTCTCATTCAGGTTACGATTGGTTTGGCCGTAAAAACTTTTTTTGTGGATCTATTGTCATTAAGTCGAACTAGGTGTCCGGCCTATTTTAATCTTTGTAAACTAATAAAATTAATTATATCTGGGTTTTTATATGTTCTGTATAATTCAATATCTGCCCTTCTTCTCCATATACTATTTACATTAATTCCCCCAAAAATATTTCTCAATATTTTTCTCTCAAAAACTGCCAGGGTTTCCTTGTCTCTTTCTGTCAATGCCCAGGTTTCAGCTGACTAAGTCAAAACAGGTCTTATTAGGCATTTATCCAACATTATTTTAGTCAATCTTTTAATGTACAAGAATATATTTCACAAGTTCTTAATTTTTATACATTTTTAATAATTATTATAGTACATTTTTTTACATCATATCGCTTACATCAATTACACTTATGATATGTACTATGTACAAAATGGTTTCAACAATATTTGTGGTTAAAAGTTCAGTATGGAAGCACAGTATAGTTAAGTCTCCTATAATTACATGTTTTTATAACACAATTTTCATATAAGGCGGAGCGAAAATGCGACAACTCTCTATAACGCAGTCTCCTTATAACGTATTTTTGTTCAAGAGCATTCTAACAACTAAAATGACTCTAGAAATGAATTTTATTATGTGAGCGATGTGTTATGTATAGTAAACTTAAATTCATGTATATAAAAGTTTATATATCCATTGTCATTTCTTTTATAAAATTTTATGTATTAACAGAATATATTTATTTATCTTTCTTATAACACGATACGAAAGCACTTATTTTATATTAACTTTGAATTTTTATATTACGGTATAAATTAATGTGATTTGTATTTTCTGTGTTTATAATGATATGGTTACCATAGAACGTTTTTTCTGATTTAAATTAATTCTGAGTTTCGAATAACATTCCTCATATACCGTGGTACGATTCAATAACGTTATAGGAGACTTGACTTAGTGCTTTCCAGGCCCGTTTTGGTCAAGATTGAATTATGTAAGCATTCTATAAAAAAAATACAGATCGTTTTTGTATATTTAAGCTAATGTCGAAAAACATACAACATAACTCAGTAAGTGGTGAAAATCAGAGTTGGCAAAAACCCTAACCTGCCCGTGTTTTTCTGGGTATATGTAAATGCTTGCCTAACATTATTCTAATTTCTTGCTTTTTTATGCTTAACATATGAAAACTAGCATATAGCCCGTCATATGGCGAGATCAATAAAATTTTTAATTTTCCAGTATTGTAAAGTACCCTATGAGGCAGGTAAAAAAAAAAATGCTTTGTTTTTTGGCTGAGAATTATCTGGTACACGCTCAATAATTTGTTTATCTTTACTGACCGCATGTTAATTGCCAACTTTAATTTATGTCATTTCACGTGATAGGATGGACAGCAAAGGTTTTAATATTGACAGTGATTATTTGGCTGTATATATGAATGATGTCCACAATTTAGCGAATCGATTGCAAACCGTGTGGTTATGTATAAAAACAAATTCAAAAACTTCTTAATTTTCAAAGATATATAACTTAAACACTAGATATTCATTTGTGAGCTAGACTCCTAGAGTTTTATGAAAAAAATTTGTTGTTAATACCGGTGATAAAATTTTCATTGCAACAAAAAATAATCGATGATTAAATTTAAAACTATCACATATGTACTTAATCTATTATTTAAGCCAAATATAAAAGACAACTATTTACGTAGTATCTAAGTTCAGTGATAAAACGTATGAAAATAATGCAGACGATATTTAAATAATTTAAAATAAGAAATGATTAAAGGAGATGGTTAAAGGAATGACGTCATAATGCTACGAAAAAATGTTATTTTTACTTATTTATTATGTGATAAATTGATGAATTTAATCGCCTGCTCTTAACCGGGGAAAAAGGGCTTGAAATAATGGCATTGAACGATCGAAAGGGGGGGGGGAATTTTGATCGTTTTCGAACTCGCTTTGAATTTTGCTATCCCTAACTCATCAAGAATCCAATATGGATGCTTCTATCCATTCCAGGTCCAACAACTTTATAAATTCGAGAACAGACGGACAGATAACTTAGGCTATTATTATATAGGGGATGTAAGTTACCTTCATGTTTTAAATATGTTTAAATAAAAATAACTTTATTTGGTTTGATCTTTTTAAGTCCTTAAATCATGAGGGTAGCCTCTGCGCGACTGAAAATCTAGTAAAAATATAATGCACATAAATAAAGGAATATTCGAATGCTCTTAATTTATATTAACTCTGAATTTCTTATATTACAGTATAAATTAATCTGATTTGCCTTTTCAGTGTTTATAATGACTGGATTTCCATAGAAAGTTTTTTTTTCTGATTTCAATTAATTCTGAGTTTTGTATAACAGTTTCCATATGCCGTGGTACAAATTAATCACGTTATTGAAGATTTGACTGTAATGCCATCCAGGTCTGTTCTTGGTCAAGATCGCACTATGTAGCATTCTATAAAAAATAGCCGACGGTCGTTTTTATATATTTTAGTGAATATCCGAAAAAACAAGAGCATAACTGAATAAGTGGTGAATATCAAAGTTGGGAAAAACCCGGATATATGGAACAGTCCGATCGGGTTTTTTTTGGGTATATGTAAATGCTTGCCTAACATTACTCTAACTAGCATATAGCCCGTCATATGACGGGATCAGTAAAATTTTTAATTTTCCAGAACTGTAAAATACCCCGTGAGGCAGATAAAAAAAGATTTGCTTTTGGCTGAGCATTATCTGGTACACACTCAATAATTTGTTTACCTTCATATTCCTCTAAAGTCTCCTGATACTATGAATTTAGTTCAGAATCACATTGAATTCATTTAGTCGAACCGTTTGGATATATAGGAAAAACAAATACACAAACGGACAAATTTCTTAATTTTCAAAGATATATAGCCTAAACGATAGATATTTATTAGTCCGTGAAACAGGCTCCTAGACTTTTATTAAACGTATTTGTTGTTAATAACGGTGATAAAATTTTCATTGCAGCAAAAATAATCCATGTTTAAATTTAAAATTAACACATATGTACCTAACATTTTATTTAATACAAATATAAAGGAAAATTATTTACGTCATATCTAAATTCAGTGATAAAAATATGAAAATACTGCTGACGATATTTAAATAATTTAAAATAAGAAATGATTAAACGAGATGGTTAAAGGAATGACGTCATAATGCTGGAAAAAATGTTATTTTTACCTATTTATTACGTGATAAATTGATAAATTGAATCCCCTGCTCTTAACCGGGGAAAATAGGGCTCAAAATAATGGCATTAAACGCTCGGAAAGTGGGGAAGGGTTGGATTTCGAACGTTTTAAAGACGATAGTATTTTCCGCTGTGATGTGAAGCATATTTATACCAATTTATTTTAGAATCGGATCGATAGTTTAGGAGAAGATAAACTTTGAATTTTGCTAACACTAACTCATCAAGAAATCAATATGGATGCCTGTATCTCTTCCAGGTCCAACCCGCTTCATAAATTTGAGGACAGACGAACAGATAACTTAGGCTATTATTATATAGGGGATTTATTACTTTTTTATGCTTAACATATGAAAATGTAAGTTTTAAATATACTTAAATAAAAATAACTTAATTTGGTTTGATCTTTTTATGTCCTTAAATCATGAGCATAGCCTCTGCGCAACTGAAAATCTTGTAAATATAATACACATAAACAAACGAATATACGAATGCTCTTAATTTGTATTAACTCTGAATTTCTTATATCACGGTATAGATTAATCTGATTGGCCTTTTCCGTGTTAATAATGACTGGATTCCCATAAAACGTGTTTTCTGATTTAAACTAACACGTTGACGGACATTTGCGTCTATAGCCGTCAAAGCAAAGTTCACTATGTGGCATGAAGGCAATAGCTGTCCAAAACTAAACGGTCGTTTTTAGACACTGCGGCTATAGCGGCACAAATGTGCATTTACCGGCGTACAAGTACCGACCTAGTGTCATGTTATGGAAACAATTATTTAGGTTGAATTTCGTTTTCCACACCGAAAATAATGTGTAATAATTATAAAATTATAATATTTTTTTTTGTCATGTATTTATTTTTGTTTGATTATGAACTAACATTTCGTGTAAAACTCAAAAAAATACTTTGTTACACACAAAAAAATTGCTTATTTGAGTCATGCTGTTGCTGTTGTTTCTCACGCCACTTAGACAAACCAAGCACGATTGAGCCTGTACGCTCTCGTGTTAAGGCTAAGGGGTGCGCCTTTCGTTTCACGAGCACCTCTAGGGTGAAAGTACGACTTATGTTTAAGTGGGTGCTCATAATTTTAACCCTTTGTCTTAAAACAACGTATGGGAGACGTGATCGTATTGCTGTGCCTAAAATGAGAACCTCGTATCACACACGTGAGGATTCTGTCTGGCCAAAAGTGAAAAGCTCGTATCAGACATCTTATTGTTTTTAGGCGATAGAGTTTTTGTTTTTGAGTTATTGTTTGTTACAGTTGCAATATAAGAGTTGGTCGTTTATTCTTAGGCGTAATTGTAATAGAGTATTATATTATATGCAATAAATAATTAACTGTTGGTGCTTAAAAAATTCTTTAACCTAATGGCAAAAAGGAAAATTGATACTAATAACGGTGCTGGAAAGTGTCCTGATTACACCTTAGAAACTGAAACAGATACCAATTCTTCACTACGTTTACTTTTGTTATATAACCAAAAACATAGAAATATTATGTGAAATAAAAACATTAATAAATTTTTTAATAAAAATGAAATGAAATATAATTATCAAATTCTGTAGTTTTATTAAATAGTAAATGCAGTACTATTAATGTCCACTGATTTGCTCACAATTTAGCCCGTGATGAAACTGCTTCTGGTCACAACGCATGAGAAAAGCTTTCATCGAAAGTGGCACACACAATCGTCGCTCGATTCATAAGGCAAGAGGTTAAAGCAGGGACCAAGCAGAAGACCCATAGACTTGGACTGACACCCCCAGAGGTATTGATTGAAAGCATGAAGGACATTGTGACTACGAACATATTTTACGTGCCCAGTCACCTTTAGCGAACACGGCAGATCTTAGGCCGGCTCGGGTTCTGAACCCGCAACCTCTCAGTTACGAGATCGTTGCCTTTGCCGACTGAGATACATCAGCTCAGAAGCAGTGGTAAAGGTTGACCATCTAACCGAGACATATGCTTCGCACCCAAAGGCTCCTGGTGTCGAGAAAGGAGATTGACACCGTTGTCCATGACTCCACTAGTAGGGTTGCAGCACCGGGGAGTTTAGTAGTTTAGTATATATTTCTTAAGACTGTGAAAAATTTTATTTGGATTTATAACTCGCTTCTGTACTTCTGGAGCTAGGTCGTTGGTACAGTTAATTTGTACTCCCAAATAGGTAAAACTATCAACCTTTTAAATTTATAATTTTCGATATCAATACAGCTGATACTGGAGTTAACAGTGTATATTTTGTCTTTTTCTCATTTACTTAGAGGTTTACTCTCTTTGAGCCTTGTTTCAGCACCTTGTTTGTCTAAGACCTAGGACTGTCATCTACCTTCGCTTAAAAGGAACACTTGTTCTGAGAAGATATAAAGAATCTATAACTTATTTTTTAGCTATCTCTAAAAAGGAACGCTATGTATTAATGAGTTAAGAATTTAAATATCTCTGTCAGTTTTTGGAACGGAGGAGAGGAATTCTCAATTCCTTTGTATAACTGGATATTTCGTATAACAGAATATTAGTATAAATGAATGATTTATCATGTATAACTTATTACATATACTTAGGAAAACTTCTCTGTGTAACAAGTTCTTCCTTTAATGAAATATTTCGTATGAATGAATTTCGTATAACTGAGTTTTCCCAGTATATGCTTGCGAGCAACGTTTAGGGAAAAAAAGCCGGTCGAGGACTTTATTATATAACTGGTATATCATGCATAATTTATTACATATAATTATAAAATTTTCTCTCGGGAACAAGTTCTTCGTATAACTAAATATTTCGTATAAATGAGTTTCGTATAACTGAGTTTTATCACTATATGCCTGCGAGCAATATTTAGGAAAACAAAAAGCCGGTTGAGGACTTTATTATACAGATGGTATAAATGGTAAACGAATTAAGCACTAAATTTTAACCAACAATATATTCAAGAAGATTTCTTAATTAAAACAACTAAACTCTGTATTATAATGCGATAAGAACTACGTATTTTGGGGAAATTTTCCCCTCCAATATTGAAAGTCCAGAATTTCCCGGAATTCAACTTCCGGGTAAAAAGATAACTTCTATTATAACCACAAATTAAATGCTAAGACCAAATAACCATTCGAGGGTGAAAGTTTAACATAAGTGTATTGTAACAACAAAATATGATAATTTTAAATGGAATTAGAAAAAGGCATTAGTCCCAAAAAAATGTTAACGTTGTTTTCCAAGCAACGACAAAAGGAATTATCTGTCGTCGACTGTAGCTCCATCTTCTGGCTGTAAGTTTCTACGTAAAAAGCGGAATACAGTAGCAAACGAGAGTGTTATAGACTTCGTTATGTCTCCTCTAAGTTACTCTTTAATATAAAACAGTATAGAAGAAACAGAAAGATAAGGGTCACTGGTCTTTTAGCTAAACACCTTGTTGAAGGTATTGAGAAGATAAAAAGACCAATCATGAATTGTTTTTTTTAGTTTCTTACTACAGTGCACAAGTGCTGCCATCTGTCTGTTCTTGTAATCATCACAATCCTCACGAACTTAAAAAATTCATTTTTTTTTTCTTTTAAGCCTTTAAAAACTTTTAGGTTAATTCCGAATCATTCAAAACAAACCACATGAAATATTCGATTTAGAACCTGTAAAATCATACAATCTTTGCATTGAATGTCATGACTTTTAAGGAAACTAAAAAAATTTTAAATGCATTTCGATGAAATGATGTTTTTCCAGCTAGTACATACTGTAAATGGAAATCTATTGTACATGTTGATTTGAAATTTTCACGATAAATACATTATAGACCTACGATGAAACTCTACCTACTTTTTTCGTTATTGTTTTTATTTAGTATTTCAAATACTCGAGTATTTGAAATGGAATTTTTAAATATTTTTTTTAGCTTTTTTGAAAGTTCAATCTCTTTGTGAAATATTTCTGATATTTTATATAAATTAAAATAGATGGAGAATGAAACCTAATAATTAATGTTTACAAAAAGAGAAAAAATTATTATTGACACTCACTATATGTAAACCTGAGCTCAGTGTGTTACAAAAACTAAAAAAAAATTCCAAAAGGACTCTCACTCTTCCCTTTACATAAAGAGTTCTTATTTTTTAAAAACAAAATAAAATCAGCAGAATTAATTAAGTACAAGTAACAATTGTTGAAAACCCATGCATTTAAAATAATAATTAAAACAGATATGATAAATACAAAATACAAAGGTGATAAATACAAAAAAAAATGTTTGCAAAAAACTAATATTCAAAAGTTTTAGAATGGTAAAAGATAAAATAGTATGTTTTTACTCTTTATTCAAGTGATATATTATAAAAATTAGCCATGACGATAGACTGAAAATAAACAATACCGCTGGACTTACTAAGGTATTAATATAGAATTCTGTTTTCAATTTTAAAATCTAGATGGCAGCACTAACCACCCAGACAAGATTTTGTAATTTGTATTAGATGTTAGATCTGTTTTTGAATTGGGGGAGAGAGGCGGAGAATGTAAACAAATTACAATTTTATCACAATAATTTGTGCCGTGGCAGATGACAGTGTGATTTTAAGCAAAAGTTGATTGCAACGGCAAAGAAAATTAATGGAATCAGCAAACGATATCTGTCTTTTATTAGATAAAAATAAAACATTTATATATTTTACATAATTCAGTTCTTTACAACTTGGGAAGCTGCTTATAATTTTTTATTATTCTCTTTTTTATAATTATATTTAATTTAGATGCCAATTAGTACAAGCAAAATGTGTAAGATAGGAGTATATATTTTCCAAAGATTGGATGCGTAGCGGTAGGGATTTTCGTAGGGAAAACGGGATTACTGATGTTGATGGCGCATCCAGGCATGAATAATGCTCATATACTAAAGTTAATCTGAAGATATAAACTATTAAAGGAAAATGCCACAGTTGAAATCTTTAAGAAATACGTCTTGTTCTTCAGTCTTCCCCAGTCATGAATTTATATACTAAAAATACTATAAATAATGGCTAGGGACGTTAGGCAAGTATTAAAATTTGTTAAACTTTCCTCCAACGCCAAAGCACCTTCGAAAGGATCCAAATTAGCTGCCGGTTATGATCTGTACAGGTATATGAGGGTACCGTGTAATATATATATATATATATATATATATATATATATATATATATATATATATATATATATGTGTGTGTGTGTGTGTGTGTGTGTACACACACATACATAATGTGTGTATATAACATGTAAATGTTATTGTTTATATCAATATGAGCTTCTGTTTTAGTGCTTACGATTATACTATCCCGTCGAGAGGTAAAGTTGTTGCAATGACTGATTTACAAATTCAGGTGCCGCATGGACACTATGGCAGAGTGGGTAAGTACTAATGAATAAATTTTATGTTACACTTTATTGCTAAATTGTCAGTGCCGTCAGTTTTATTCCATTCATAAAGTTTTGCCACTTTCTTATTAATTACAAAATTGTAGGATCGTGATTTTTATTGCTTTGAATCTTAGTAATTTATCTTAGAATTTATTGTGTTGATTGTAGTTTAGTCGTTTATTTTCTTTTTTTTTTTTCTAGCTCCAAGATCTGGACTAGCTGTGAAAAATTTCATTGATGTTGGAGGTAATTTTATGTTCTATATAAAGTGAAAAAGTTTCGTATATGATAATTACTTCTGACATTTTATGTGAAACAGTTTTTTATGAAAATACAGATATAACTTTAACTCTTGTACATAACATTTCAATTTTGGTGGGAGAGGTAAAGATTTTTTTATTTTTCTTTTAATATGATCCTTTTTGTGTCACACTCTGAGATGTACAAATGTTAAACTAAAACTCTTTCTTTAACATATTTTTTGAAAAATTTAAAAAATATATAATGATGTACAATATTACAAAGTTGTTAAAAGGGCCTTTAAAATGAACCCCATAATGGGCTTCCTAGTGCAAATAGCTGCTAAGACATTTTGCATTTATATAGGTTACAAATATGGGGGAAAATAGCTGATTTTTTGAAGGATGATATCCCATAAATGGAAAGTTAAAAAAAATGGTCATAAAGTTTATATATTATATATTCTTCGCATGTACAACTTATGTACTGAAAATCATTGAAATTTGAGACATCAAGGGTCAAAATTAATTTTTCATTGGGTTATTTGGCAACAAATGAACCCAGTGCTACCTGTTTAGCAAAAAATTTGTTGTAGCTATGCTTCTTAATTATTATAAAGTATTGACCAGTGAAAGATAACCTGTAGATATGTTCAATAGAATGATATTTATGCATTAAGTGTCCTATCATAAATGGTTAGCCCTTGTCAGCAAAACAGTAGACTGTAGCGCTCTATACCAAATCTATCATAAATGGATTAAATGAATCTGTTTGAGAGACAAACCTCAAAACTAGAAAAGGATATTATTAAATAGGTGTTTGATAAATTTTGTTCATGGCTCAACAAAGAAGAATTCAAGACAGGGCCTAATTACTTCATGGGCACTTGGGGCATGTGCCATGAGCATGAAAATTTTAGGGGGCACAAAAATTTACTAATTGTGCTAATTTACTAATGCACTAATTGTTATATATTGCTGCTTACTTGATGATTTTTTTTCTTATGCCAGCTGTATATTACTACTGCTTTAGTTAATGCTTTTTGTATGCATATCTTCTTGTATTCATCTCTTGGTGAAATTTATAATTTTTTACCTTTGTTTATCATTTTATAATGTGGTTATTATAATTTGCAGTAGTTGATATCAATTTCTGTGCTTAAATTTTACCTGCTAAATATTTAGTCCTGATAAATTTCAATCAATATCTTTGACATTTTGTACATAGCAGTTTAATTTTATGTCAATGTCATTGTAGTAATTTCATTTCCCTCATGATATCTTCTTCATTTGAACTTAATCAGTATAATTTTTAATACACATGCACAATTCTCCTTTCGTTAAGTTTTGATAAATTATTGTACAAGGTAATTATGTTTGTCATGAACTATATTGTTTCCTATTTACTTTAATTTTACCGTTGTTTACCTGATAATTAATTCCCTCAATGACCCTGGTGCTCTTTTTATCCTATAGGTTATTGCAGATTTATAAGACAGATTATTCGCAACATACCACTATAAACCATTAAATCATCTCTTCAATGTAAATTATTTTTAATTCTATTATTAATATTTATTTTCCGCACCACAGAGCTTGTGTATATGGCAAGGTAGAAAATAAAAAAGTAGGTCACTCTAGGTCCTTAAAAGTCCTTAATTTTTAGCCTAGCTAAACAAATAATAATGATTACATAAAATGAAAATTTAGTGTTTTCGATTTTGAATATTACTTTAATGCTAATTTCTTAAATCTGTCTACTAATTCAATGTTATAATTTTTATATGACTGTAATGATGGTAATAATTTGTCGCTATAAATTTACAAGGGGGTGGAGGGCACAAAAATTGAATTGTGCCCTGGGCACAAAAGTATCTTAGTCAGGCCCTAATTCAAGATAAATGTTCTTAAATGTTTAACTAATAGCTTAAGGTTTAATCTGCCATTGTCTCATTATTATTTTTTAAAAATCTTGATACAGTTATTATAATGTTTAAGCAATCAGTGGGTACTAAAATTTACATAATATAATGCTAATTCAAGAGAAATCCAGTTCTGTTATTACTGATGCACCATCAAAGTTCACCCTTTACATTTTTATGCATGTGTTAATGGAAAAATGAGTTTATATTTTCAGAACTGACATTTTATCTCTTGGAAGATAACTCATTGGTTTACTGACATTCAGTTCAATACACAGTTCATTAGTATGAGTATAATATTGAACTGTCCAATTCATTTTAGAATTTTTTTCTCTCAAAGGATTACTCATTGGTTTATTGACATTCAATATGCAGTTCATAAGAAAATGAGAATAATAATGAACTGTCATTTTAGATTTTTTTTCTTCTTTCAAATGATTACTCATTGGTTTATTGACATTCAGTTCAATTCACACTTCATTAGTATGAGAATAATGGTTTGGAATGCTACAGTCTACTTTTTGCAACACAAGGGCTAATAAGATTGGGACCTACAGCTTAAAGCCGATTCCGAACAGCTACGAACATCCATGCCACTGTGGGATGGAACGAACCCATGACTCCATATCCGAAGGCCAGCACTCTAACCAATCAGCCATCGTTCGGCTAACCTGTTAAGGAATGGGCATACTAGATATTTAATATTATAAAAATATAGTTTCCTTGTTCATACATACAGATGTAACTGGTTAAAATTAAACCTAGCATAGTCAAAATAGATATTGCCATTGAAATCTGAGCACTAAAATTTAACAAGATTAAATAATGCCTTTACTGCAAACAAGGAAGTAAAAAATGGATGGTATACACAAAGAAATACATTAATTATTTCCATCGGCCATCAAGAATAATGAAATGTCCAGTTCATTTTAAAATGAAAAATAATGAAATTCAGTAGATTTATAAAACAGAAAAGTCATCATATAACCAGTGGGAATAGAACGGAGAATGGATAACCAATTTTTATGGTGTAGCATAATTGTATCCGTTTGAAATTCATTTTCTCAAAAATGATTTATTACATTGCCAGACCTTACACCTTTAATATCCCTTTTAAATTGTATATTAGTTTATTTTCTGTTCATTGACATCAAGTAGAACAATATGTATGCATATGTATTTATATTCCTCTTTTACTTTGCAAAGGTTATCCAAATTTACTTGTTCACTAACTTTAAAAAATTCCCTCATGTAAATTCAAGTTTGATTTGAAAGTATTTATATGTCACTACTTAGAACCCTTTAAGTGTTATGAGTAACTTTATTCTTTTATAACCTTACATTTAACTATATCTTTTTATTTTAATTCATTAAATATTCTCAGTGGATACTGCACAGTCTTTCTTTATATTTAAATGCTTAAAATTACATTGATTCATATGGATAAGTTAATGACTTCATAATTTTATTTTTGTTTTGTAGCTGGTGTGGTGGATGAAGATTACAGAGGAAATTTAGGAGTTTTACTTTTCAACTTTGGATCAGAAACGTTTCAAGGTATTTTAATTATTTTTATTAAGTGATATTTTTTAGTTTAAACTATAAAACGATTTAGACTGCAGAGTTTATATAAAAGTGACATTCACAGTTTTTGTTATTTAAATTTGTCTGTGTGGCCCCTTAAACTGTTGGCAAACTTAAAACCTGTCATTAATTGTTCAAAAGAATTATTCAAATACTGGTGTGGTAGATGAAGATTACAGGGCAAATTTAGGAGTTTTACTTTTCAACTTTGGGTCAGAAATGTTTCAAGGTATTTCAATTATTTTTATAAAGTGATATTTTTTAGTTTAAACTATAAAATGATTTAGACTGCAGAGTTTATATAAAAGTGACATTCACAGTTTTTGTTATTTGAATTTGTCTGTGTGACCCCTTAAATTATTGGCAAACTTAAAACCTGTCATTCTTTGTCCAGAAGAATTATTCAAATATTGAATTTGTTTTAGAACAAAGACTATTTATGCAAGTTCAGTATAATTTTGTCTGAGTGTTCTGTAGATACACATATAGAAACAATTTAGATGAAATTTTTGCTGTCTAGGTGTCTGCATCAGATTGGGAGAGGCAACATTTATTTTTATTACAATGTAAGAGCAACTTTTTAAAAATGGGATAGGAGTTATTTGCTACTATGGTATCATTCAACTAACTCGTCATCCAATGTTCCTTATATAATCTATTTCAAACTGACAGACATAGAAAATATACTAACCATAATCAGGCCATATATCTAGTTTTTAAAACACATTGTTTAGAACTCTTAAGCATGCTTTTCAATTACATTTTTTTATTCACTTCAGTTACTGCAGTTTTGTTTAATTTAAACTATAAAATGATTTAGACTGCAGAGTTTATATAAAAGTGACATTCACAGTTTTTGTTGTTATTTAAATTTGTCTGTGTGGCCCTTTAAATTGTTGGCAAACGTAAAACCTGTCATTCCTTATTCAGAAGAATTATTCATATACTAAGTTTGTTTTAAAACAAAGACTATTTGTGCAAGTTCACTATAATTTTATCAGAGTGTCCTGTAGATACACATCTAGAAACAATTTAGATGAGATTTTTGCTGTCTAGGTGTCTGAGTCAGATTGGGAGAGGTACGATTTTGTAAGTGGTCTAATTAGTTCTTGTGTAAGATAATAGTAGACCATAGTGCTTCATACCAAACCTTGATTTGTTGAAATGTGGATCACTTAATAACCGTCTAATCTGGGAACGATTAAAATTTTTTCTGTTTGCAGTTCAAGAAATTTATTACTTAAATAAGAAAAGCATAAGCCTTTCTAAATAGAATAGCCTCTAATTAGTTATTCTAAACAAACCCTAGGTGTTTCAAATTTTTCTGAGATAGTTGAACAATTTTAAAAGGAGTGTTTTGTTTTTGACATTTAGTGAAATAGCAAGAAAACATATTCAGATAATTCCATAGAAATAAGTATTAATCTTGCTTAATTTCTTTATAAAACAATGTTCATCGGAGAACATTATATAAATCACTAATAAGAATAAATGTTATTTTTTCCTGTAGTTCCTATAATTGCCTCTAAAGATAATTTTAATAATTTTATATTACTTCTTTATTTTCAATCATCAGATGGTGTCTCTTTAATGGTTGATTTGCAATTTTTAAGGTCCTTTTTCTTGTTTTAGTAAATGTTTCAAAAGTTCCCCAAAGTAACCACTAAGATTTTTTTTTTAAAGTGTCTTTATTTAATATATATATTTTAAAATCTTTCTTATCTGAAATTTATCAAAAAGATCCATAAAAGAGACTATATTGTTGTTTGAATAAACATCTACAAAATTTTTAATTAGCCTGTACGCTTTTATCTTACTGTTGTAATGAGCTTGAAAAGTCCAAATAATTTCCCTATTAACTCAAATCATTTTAAAATAACAGCAATTTGGAATGAGACAAGTTTGTACTCATGTACTTCCTTAGAAATAAGTATTAATCTAGCTTAATTTCTTTATAAAACAGTGTTCCCATTGGAGAACATTATGTAAATCACTAATAAGAATAAATGTTATTTTCTTTCCTGTAGTTCCTATAATTGCCTCTAAAGATAATTTTAAGGATTTTATACTACTACTTGATTTTCAATCATCAGGTGGTGTCTTTTTAATGGTTGATTTGCAATTTTTAAGATCTTTTCTCTTGTTTGAGTAAATGTTTCAAACATTCCCTAAAGTAACCACTAAGATTTTTTAAAAAAAGTATCTTTATCTAAAATATATTTTTTAAAATCTCTCTTATCTGGAATTTATCAAAAAGATCCATAAAAGAAACTATATTGTTGTTTGAATAAACATCTACAAAATTTTTAATTAGCCTGTACGCTTTTATCTTACTGTTGTAATGAGCTTGAAAAGTCCAAATAATTTCCCTATTAACTCAAATCATTTTAAAATAACAGCAATTTAGAATGAGACAAGTTTGTAAAGGATTCATAAATCGCCACATGTCATCCCATCTTGTTACTGAACTCTGCATCATCCCACATTCCTGAAATTGATATAGAATTTCTTTATAAAAGTGTTCTGAAATTTGATTTGTAGCTGGTAATCCCTTTTAATATGACATGAAGCAGTAATACCTATTTAAAAGAAATGTCCATCTTCTTTACTTGCAAAAAATAGATGAGAATTAAAGCTACCTATTCCCAAACTTGTAATATTCTTTGATGTATTTATATTAAGAGTCCTGTTTAGTTAATTTTTGAAAAATAAAAAAGTTTTAATCATTTATTTTCTAGTTAAACAAGGTGATCGCATTGCCCAGCTTATTTGTGAAAAGATATGTTATCCTGATCTAGAAGAAGTGGAGGTATGTGTATAATGTTCATTATTAAATAACTAGGATATAGCCCGTCATATGACAGGATCAGTAATATATTCAATTTTCCAGAATTGTGAAGTACTCTATGAGGTAGGTTAAAAAATGGTTTCTGTTTTGGCTGAGAATTGTCTGGTACACACTCAATAATTTGTTTATCTTCATATTCCTCTAAAGTCTCCCTATACTGTGAATGCAGTTTAGAATCACATTGAATTCATTTAGTCAAGCCAAATGGTTATGTATAAAAAACAAACACACAAATAAACAAACTTCTTAATTTTCAAAGATATATAACTTAAATACTAGATATTTATTAGTCCTTGAAGTAGACTCCTAGACTTTTATGAAAAGAATTTGTTGTTAATACCAGTGATATAATTTTCATTGCAACAAAAAATAATCAATGATTAAATTTAAAATTATCACATATGCACTTGTCTATTATTTCAGCCAAATATAAAAGAAAATTATTTACGTATTAACTAAGTTCAGTGATAAAAGTATGAAAAATATGCAGATGATATTTAAATAATTTAAAAAGGAAATGATTAAATGAGATAGTTAAAGGAATGACTTCATAATGCTAGAAAAAAAAGTTAATTTTACCTATTTATTATGCCGAACGATGGCCGAATGGTTAGGATGCTGGCCTTCGGAACCGGAGTTCGTGGGTTCGAATCCCATTGTGGCATGGATGTTTGTAGCCGTTCGGAATCGGCTTTAAGCAGTAGGTCCCGGTCTCATTAGCCCTCGTGTTGCAAAAAGTAGACCGTAGTGCTCCAAACCTAAACCTATTTATTATGTGTTAAATTGATAAATTTAATTTCCTGCTCTTAACCGGGAAAAATAAGGCCTGAAATAATGGCATTTAAGGCTCAAAAAGGGGGAAGGGGTGAATAAACATTACTCGCTTTGAATTTTGCTAACCTTACTCATCAAGAATCCAATATGGATGCCTCTATCCATTCCAGGTCCAACTGCTTCATAAATTCGAAGACAGATGGGCTATTATTATATAGGGGATTGAAATATGTCATAGAAATCATTGTTTCTCATTGTGGAAGTTGTCTATTTATACACCTTATTTTGACTCCCCTGAATTATCTGATTTGAATGGAGCACATTCTTACCAGCTTGCTTAATGATGTTCTCCTAAATGTGAAGTGCAGTATGTGCTTCCAACTGGATGGGGTGCTTCTCATCTTGGACTGGCTGCTTGTAGCCATTTGAACAAGCATTTCACACATCAATGCACTAGCAGTGATGGACTTGTTTCCTGGCCCTAATGCTCACTGGATTTATTGGCTTTGATGTCTTTCTGTTTGTCTCAACAAATGCTTCACTGGTCATGATCGTTTGGATTTTAAAAGGGATCTTATGGCAAGACTCATTTGTATAGCTGGTACAATCAAAGAAAGTTTGCTTCTTAGATTATTATAGTGGAACAGTGTATGGCCCTATCTGGCATGCTTGCTGTCTTGCAAATCATTTCTTTCTGTTCGAATCATCAAATGCTTCACTTATCATGATCTTTTGGATTTTGAAAGGGATCTCATGACAAGACTAATCTGTGTAGCTGGTACAATCAAAGAAGGTTTGCTTCTTAGATTATTATAGTGGAACAGTGTATGGCCCTATCTGGCATGCTTGCTGTCTTGCAAATCATTTCTTTCTGTTCGAATCATCAAATGCTTCACTTATCATGATCTTTTGGATTTTGAAAGGGATCTCATGACAAGACTCATCTGTATAGCTGCTACAATCAAAGAAAATTTGCTTCTTAGATTATTATAGTGGAACAGTGTATGGCCCTATCTGGCATGCTTGCTGTCTTGCAAATCATTTCTTTCTGTTCGAATCATCAAATGCTTCACTTATCATGATCTTTTGGATTTTGAAAGGCATCTTATGGCAAGACTCATCTGTATAGCTGCTACAATCAAAGAAAATTTGCTTCTTAGATTATTATAGTGGAACAGTGTATGGCCCTATCTGGCATGCTTGCTGTCTTGCAAATCATTTCTTTCTGTTCGAATCATCAAATGCTTCACTTATCATGATCGTTTGGATTTTGAAAGGGATCTCATGACAAGACTCATCTGTGTAGCTGGTACAATCGAAGAAGGTTTGCTTCTTAGATTGTAATAGTGGAACAGTGTGTATGGCCCTATCTGGCATGCTTGCTGTCTTGCAAATAGTGCAAACTTTGAGCATCTGTTGTAACATTTAAGCTGTTTCGATATTGTACACCATTTATATATTTCTAATAAATACTTGTTTCCTTTTCCATCTTTGACTTCTGTTACCACTTACCCCTGATGTTTTCCACCAATGGGTTCCTATGCAATTTTTCACCCTTATGGTGTACCTTCCCTTCCCTATATGTTTGTAGCAACATTTATTGGATACCCTGTATTTACATATATATATATGTATGTATGTATATATATGTATATGTATATATATGTATGTATATATATATATATATATATATATATATATATATATATATATATATATTAAAAAACGAATTAAAACAACTGTGTTTAGAGTGCATAATTTGTACAGTGCATGAAAATGCTTCAAATTTTCTTTTCATCCTTCATGCATAATTATTATAATACATTTTAATTGTATTAATACCCAAACCATTTGATAACAAATTACATTTTTTGTAGTATTATTTATTGCATGTGTAGTGTCTTTTCATTTGATTGCTGTTAGATTATTCTTTCGATGTAATATTAATGTGTAACCTACTCCATAATACATATCTTTATTTCACTATTTTTTTACATTTATTTTATATTGTCAGTTTAAATTATAATAAATTTGCAGTAATATAAATAGAAAACTAAAGTTTGGAAATTACAAAAAATATTTTCTGTCGGCTCCTTTAAGAACTTAGAGAGCTAATTTTGGTTTATTTGAAACCTCTTGGAAAAGACTTTTATATGATATGTCTCTTGGTAAGTTTCTGTGCTATTGATAGTTCAAGATCACCAAAACAATTATTTGATCTTAAATACATCCAAAAAAATTTTTTTCTGAATTGAAAAAAAAAAAATTCTGCTTACAGATGTGTTGCACACATGGTGAAATTTTCATAACGGGATTGTAAGGGGATCATGATGAAATAAATCTTTACCTGTTGTAAGAATATATATCTTGGGAAGAAAAAAAATTAAATGATGAGTAGCTAAATATTCATTATTTTATTTCATCATGATCCCATTTCAATCCCACTATAGAATTTTTACATTATGTACAACATATTTGTAAGTAGAAAAAAAAAATTCCAGATTTGGTTTGGTTTAAAGGGTGCAGTAAACTCTTTTGCTGCACAAAAGCTAATGAGACAGGGATCTATTGCTTTATGCTAATTCTGAGTAGTCGCAAACACCCATGCCAACTGTGAGATTCAAATACATCAACTCCAGTACTAAAAAGCAGCACCCTATTCTTTTGGCAAATTATTTGGCAAGTAATTTTTGTGTGACCTAGATCCATTAGTAACACATGACTTTACAAAGTGGAGTCCCTTAACCTTAGTTTTTGTATTTTCTTTCTTTTTAAGAGTTATACAAGTAGAGAGAAAAAAAATAATTGAAAATTTGAAAAATATTTTGATGTATCACTTTATGGGTACTGCCAAACTTGTAAAGTGTGGTAATGGTCAAGTTGTAAGGCTTGTTGATTTTATGTGGACTGACCCATTAATCCTAGAGATTAAAAGATTGCTCCTTGTGGTTTAAAGAAACATGCTAAAAGCTTGGCTAATTCAAAAGTTCAGAATCAAATTTATAAGCCTGCTGAAATTAATAGTTGTCATTAAATTTTCTGAAAAAAACTGACATTTCAGACACATTTAATTAACACATTGTTGACTGGTCATGCGTTAACTCGTGTTTTTATGGCTGAACGTTGCTGATCAGCCACGAGTAAACTCGTAATGCATTTTTTTCGCATTGCTGTTGTTTTTTCGGTTGGCGATCATACAGCGCAAGTGTTGGTCAGTATAACACAAGCTATTTCTCTTGCTTATAAGACCCACGAAATCTTTAGTTGTAAAAAATATTTAATAATTAAAAAAATTTTTAAAAAATGATGACGGAACGTAATGAAGAATCTTTCAATGAATTATACGCCGATGCTTTATCTGATTGTCTGAGTGATTATGAATCAAATTGTGCTAACATGAGATAAATTTTCAGTAAAATTGCCGGTCAACAATGTGTTAAGACACTTAATTGTGCTGTACTTGATATTTTTATTGCATAATTTTATATCATGTATGTCCACTGTTATTATTATAAAATAGAGCAATATTATATGGGTAACCTGACCAGCTCTTTGAAAAATGTAATTTTGCCTTGAAAAGTGCTTGAAATTTTTTTCTCTCATGTGTATGAAACCGTTATTATGTTTGGAGTTGATTTTGGCATACAATATGATAATATGAATAGAAATAAATATCTTACTGTTTAAAATTATCTCTTTCTATGAAACATTATTGATATTACACTTATTTAAAGAGTTTTTGTAAAGAAATATTTCAGTATATTTGAAATATTTCAAAGAATTGTGTAAAATGCATTTATAGCTTATATCGTGTTAATATAATTGTAATCATATATGGTGTAAATAAAATCTTAACTATAAATTGTGTATTAATAATAATAATAATAATAATAATTCAGTGTCAAATATTTGGTATCTGGTGAAATCCCTATCAATGTCATCCCTATTATTTGAGAAATATGAAGGGTGATGAGAAATTTCTCTGTGGCTGTAATGTATCATTTGTTTTTCTATGCTGTCAGTGTAAAGGTGTCATAATTTCTAATGTTGTTCAATTATTATTTAGAGTTTAGAAGATACAGAAAGGGGTAAAGGAGGCTTTGGATCTACTGGAACAAACTGAAAATATGTAACAAATTTCATAGATAGCAGAAAGAGTTACTTCCCTCCCTCTTGTGATATTTTTTTCTACCCATGTATTTATGTATTAATTTTGTGTTCACTTACCAAAGTTTCTTTGTTAATAAATCATTTTTCTTTGTGTTATTTTTATAATTTTTTTCTGTGTAATTTACTTCTCGATGTCATTCCATTTTTTTTAGTTAAATCTGTTGATGTTTGTGGCCTACTTTTGTGGGATCGTTTAATCAGAGATGATTGCTGTGTTTACAACAGTATTGATATCAAATATACATATTGGTTTAAAAATACATTTTGTGTAATAATGATAAAACTTATTTTTTTTTAATTTTACATTTTTTAAAACTAACAAAAATTGCTTTCAAATTTTGTGGGGACTTTACACTTTAATGTGAAAAAATTAATCTGACTGACATTCAAATGTATTTGTAAAGGTGCAAATTTTATAATCAGAAAATAATTTTTTTTTTCTTTATTTTTAAAATGTTTAATTCTGACACAGACTTATCTACGTTGTATATAAGTTTTTAGGAAAAAAAGTTATTTGCTGAACTATAAGCTTCCACCTTCACACAGGTGTTGATTGAATTGTGTAAGCATAGCATTGCCAGGTTGCATTCTCGCGACTTTTGTGGAGAAAGGGGAATATTTTACTTCTGTGTCTGATTATAGTTTAATCTAGTGTTTATTGTACCAGAGAACAGATATATCATAAATAAAATGTATTTGATATTAAAGATTTATAATATCCGATTCTAAGAAGGCTAATTCGTTTAACATCTAAGAGTGAAATTCTCCAAAAGAAGTTTAATTTTTTCATTTTAATTGTTAAAGTAGTCACTGTTTTAGTTTGTTAACAATTAAAATCCCAGCTTGAAATTCCTTATCAATACTTTAAACCTAATATTAGTAACATGCAATTATTTGTTGTATAATTAACTTTTTTTAGTTCCGGATTTTCATTTATGAATGATATAAATTTCAGGTTTTTTTTTTACTTAGGGGCACAATTACCCCTGTTTATTTCAGAAAACTTTTAAATCCTAATTTCTCTGCAAATGTTGGACAAATTTAGTATTTTTCAGTAACAGAAGGGAGTGATCACACATCATGGACTTGTCAAGGAAATATCAGGGTACTTTTTGAAAATTCAGCAGAAATCAGGGGAACTTTCTAAAATTTCCTCTAATTCTCAAAGAAATTTTTTTTTTCTATTGCCAAGAAGATGATTACTGTCAGGGTTAAAATCTCAAATTTAAATAAAGTTTCTAAATTATGCAATTTTATCTATTTCTTATACCTATACTCCTCACTTTACATCCTATTTGCTTAACAACTACTGACCATTGTGTTTATGTCCAATCATGATTAAACCTAAAGTTTGGTAAATATTCAATATACAGTAATAAAAAACTTAATTTTTATTGACACAAAGGGATAGATAAGTTATGCAAGATGACTAAAAAGTGTCGCAAACAATATTAAATCGTTCTGTAATCTTCAAGAGGCTGATGGAAGTAGGAATTGTTAGTTTTGCACATGCACTGGAGTTGCTAAATTATTGGAATGTGCTGATAAAGAGATAACAGATAAGGATCTTATAGAATTAGAGGTCTCATTAGCCCTCTTGTAGCAAAACAATATATTGTAGTGCTCCAAACCAAATCTTATAGAGCTAGAAGCCCTGCAGCATTTGGAAGAGGAAAGAACTGACGTTCACAATATCTGGTTTAGTAGGAATTACATTGTTTGGAAAACTAGTTTTTCAGAAAACACAATCATTCTATATTAAAGAGGTATATGATTTTTTTAAAAAATTCCTCATTTAATATTTTCTACATTCTTGTTTTAAAAAGGCAATGGTTTTTATTTTTTTCCCCTACTAATTTTACTGCTGAAGTGAAAGCAGAATGAAGTTTTTAATTGTCTCATGCTGCCCATTAACTATATTAACAATTTTGCTGCCAATCATATTGATATTCAAGCATTTTTCAGTGTATTGATCCTGGACTCGTGGAGGGAAGGATCAACAGTAAATGTGTTAAATATTCTTTGTTATATTGGTGTCTAAAGTTTACAAATGCATGCATAAGCCTTTAATATAAAAATTTTACCAGTAAAAGCCACATTTTCTGCCTGATCTGTCTAACAGATTTCTGTATTAACTCCATAATATGCCATTAAAACTATCTGCAGGTTTTTTTAGAGTACAGCTTGATATCGAACTCAGGTGTTGGTTTTATTATATATATTAGTGTTTATGTTTACAGGCTATAAAAGAGATTTTATTCATATTTGTAGCAACAAAACATAACTCCAGCAAAATTTAAGGTCTCATGATCCTGAAAAACCCCAAGGAAAGAAAAAATGAAATTTTCATAATATCGGAGATGTGAAACTTTGACTAATTATGGATATCGCAGACCCAAAAAAGTCTAAGGAAAAGGAAAAATGTTTTTCAAAACTTGAAGAGAATCAAAACTAGTCCTAGGAATTTAAACGGAAAAGTTTAATGATAATTTTATTACAAGGGGCCCCAGCCGCCAATAATGAGCACACCAGCTTGATCTCGCTACTTTCCGATTACAAGATCATGGCAATGATTTTAACAGTACTAATTTGGGCATGCTTATTTAAAGCTAACAATGAAATAATTTGATTTTTGCATTATGAATTTTGTATTAAAAAATGATCTTATGTGGTTTGAACTGGAATGTACCAGTTCTGTGAATTGGATCGAAATGCACCTCTGTCAGTTTTATTGTAGTAAGCATCTAATCATGTATAAAGAATGAAATGGTAATTTCTGTGGGAAATGTTAACATCAACTGTACATGTTTCTTTTGATTTCCGTTTGCCATATTGTAGTTTTATAGATCCATGTATTTTCGTTATTTTTTACTAAAAAATTAATTGGGCATGATTAACATTATTACTTTCATACTTATTAACTGCATAATGTGTATTGAACTGAATATTATTAAACTAATAGGCACACTTCCGACAGAATAAAGTGTTAATACCTCCTCCCTCTCAAGTTTCTATTATACAGGCATGTGCCGTTGCCAAACGATTACCGAATAAGTAGGGTGCTGCTCCTGTACCAGCGGTCGTTGGTTTCCAGTGCCAGATTACCTATTATTGCCCCTTACAATTGCCTATTCCAAAGTAGGCAGTTATCTATGGTCCCCACGTTTTTTTAAAGGCTCCGTAACATTAGATTAAGGTCCGGTCTCACCAAAGTTGTTTAACTCTTAACCGCGATTAATCTCTGTTTAAAAGGAGAATAGCATCCCACCATTGGTTGGCAACTTGGGTTAATCGTGGTTAGCCGTTAAACGACTTTGATGAGACTTGCCCTAAGACGGTATATAATTAATTCGAATTCTCAAATGAACTGATTCATTTTAAGTACTTAATATCACAAATACAAGATTTTAAAAATGAAGAAGCGGTACCAGGATCGCGATCATACAAAATTATTTTCTAAAACTTGGTGCAATGAACGTTTCCTAATGTTATGACAGCATTAAAAATATGTAGGTATCTCATGATAAGAGACGTTATTGGTGAAAGTAACTTTACAAAATTAAAAGTACTAAAAAAACTGTCATCGAAATTCAATGGGACAGGAAAGACTGAACTCACTTGATATTATGGATAGTTATGGCACTTGCTAGTATTCTAGCTCTGACATATCTAACATTTCTTACACATAAAATTATTCATCCGAAAAAGGCATAGCGTGTGTAATTGTCTACTATAATCGCCCATAAATTTGTTTATCACCCGTTGGCAACAGTAATATCGTGTATATATTTGTTTATTACTCGTTGGCAACAATAGCCTTGTTGTGTATTGGTTCAAATGTTCGACGTACGGTGAATAAAGCTTTTATTTATTTTCTAATTAATGTTTAGTCCATGTTTACAATTGGATATGAAATTAATTAAATTTCTTAAATATGGAGAAGATAGAAGATTAGGTTGTATGAATTTGGGCAGAGCAAATCATAAGAAAGTAAGATTAGAATACACGGTGCAGCATAGTAAAATTTAAAACACAATGCAAGCTGCAAGATTAACAATTAGGTTTAGTTTTGTTGCAGCATAAAGATGAATATTTTTAGTGCAGTTTCAACCACCATTTTTTAGATTTTTATAAATTTGCATTTGATTTTTATAAGTCAAAATTTTTTTATACAGTAAACACAGGATAACAATGCCAATGCTCGTATGTACATGCTGGTTAATTGTACCAATTCACATAGTGTACCAATTAAAGAAAGAATAAAATCTTTTAAATTTTGATAAAATTAAATTTTTTGTTTATGATAGAATTATTTTTTCAGTTCAAATAAGAATATACGAAAATAAAATTATTCATTTGGTAATGAACCGAAAACCGTTACTTTTGGCGGATCAATCACCGGAACTGAACCGACATATATATGTAATCCAGGAATTATATAACTGCTGGACGTATTTGAAATTATAGCCCCACTTCTTTTTACTTGTCCGTGCTACTGGGCAAGGAGAAGCCTCAGCAACTAGATTATTTAAGTAAATTGCAGTCGAGCCGTTTTGGTAAAAAGAACAGGCACAGTTCGTAGCGAAGCTTAAACCTTATTCATTACGTTCTAAAACTGGTATCTTTATCAGTCAACGACAGACAAGAGAATGAAACGAAAAATATTTTGCTCGAACAGAGGTGTACCCAAGAGCGAAGACAGATAGAAATTTTCTCAGGGGACAAAAAACTTAGCGATTTTAACTGTTAGATTAGCAGAAAAACTGAGCCATTTGCCTGCGACAACTGGAAAATGGGTTGAATGGACAGAAAATTTACATCTATTGGACAGAAAGCTTTGGGAAATGTATTGGAAGAATTTTAAGTCGGGGACACTCCTTTTATTAAGAGATTTTGAGGCTGGGAAAATAGATTTTAAGGAATTACAATGAGAAAGAGGAGGTTTTTAAGAAAATATTTAAGTGAAATAATTTTGATGTATTACATATATATATATATATATATATATATATATATATATATATATATATATGTATGTATATATATATATATATATATATATATATATATATATATATATGTGTGTGTGTGTGTGTGTGTGTGTGTGTGTGTGTGTGTGTGTAATAAGACGGACTTCACGATGGGTAGTTGCAGTCATGGCCCATAAAAATGACACCGTTTCAGCTAAAAACCTTTATTAATATAACATTGGAGGATGGGTTCCACTTCATCATAGGGACAGGACAAACTGAGGGGTCAGCTAGCATGAAGTTATAAGTAAAAAGGCCCTTAACACCTGGTCAACAACTGTGGGAAAATCTAGACAAATCTGCCTCCGATAGCGTGCATCTCCTTTTTGTTTAGAAATTTCCTAATTTGTCCGCTAGGGCAGTGTAGAGTTATAATTGGTTAGACCCCCTTCTCTGATAGCGTAAACTGTATCCCCAGTGGTGAATTTAGGTTAGGGGTTAAAAAGGGGAAAGCAAAAGAACGCGGGAATTTTTAGCCCTTGACTTAAGATTTGAAAACCCCTGAGAATTTTCTCGCGGTATCTTGGTTTTATTCGTAAGAAAAAGTAAACTGGACCGGGAAACTAGTGTAGGCATTTTGAATAAAACCCCTAAGACACCCCGAGAAAATTCTCAGCGGTTTTATTCAAAATGCCTACATTAGTTTTCCAATCCAGTTTACTTTTCCTTATACACACACACACACACACACACATATATATATATATATATATATATATATATAGTATTTATATTTTGTTGAACCGGAACAAAAAAATTATAGTTCGAAGCCCTGAAGAAAGCGTAGAAATATTTTGCACTCTTATGTAGCCTTCATACTATGACCAATTGTTCACCACTTCCTGATGGTGATCTTGGACGTTGGTTTCAACCACACACTGGGCCACTAAATGAGCCGAGCGCGTGGATCCGTCCATAGGGTCTACTGCGCACTTTAGTTGCGAATCTGGCTGCCTTTGATCTTTGGAGAAAAACCGCTTTCGAAGCCATCCTCCGCCAAGGCCATTTTATCGTCTACCATCTTTGACCTCGACAAGCCATACCCCCTCCATACAGTGGTAATGTCTTGCAATGGACCATAACGTGGAGGGGTCTTTACGAACCAACCCCAACAATATGTATACAAAGAGGGAAATGAGATAAAAACGTAAATCAGATCAGAAAGACCCGATCACTAACCAATCAGTTTGCAAATCTGTTGGACCTTTATTTAAAAGAAAGAAAGCAAGTAATACGCACACTTGTTTTTATTTCTATAAGGATAAGATTCGTTCCCGAAAGGAAATCACAAAAACTACAGCTAAACCCAGGAACGAAACAACAAGCATCCATTCTATAATTTGGGTGTTTGGAACCCCATCACAGCCGAGAGAAATGGACAGATTAATTAATAAGTCCCACCAGACAGAATATTGAGTCACTCGAAGAAAGCCTTTCTCTGATATAGACCAGATCGACTCGCCTATAATGCGCACAAGAAGAAAGGACGAAAAATATCTCATGTGTAGCGCGTACCTAAAATTGGACATATTTCCCAAATACTGGCCACGGAAAAACCATCACGGGGCTTTTTTTTAGAAAAAAAAAATCTGTTAAGTTTTGAAAATTTTGTCTGAAAATCAGATTTTTTTTCTTAGAATCATTAATTTGGGAAGTGGGTTGGTCATTCTAGAAGCTGAAATGAGAGATCTCGTATATCGCTCACCCCATCTTTTATGTGATGTTAAACGAGGGATTGTATTTTCTTTATTCTTCTTCATTCTGTTAGAAATGAGCGAGTAAGAGGGAGAACACATATTTTAACAATTAAGTCGCAAGTAATGGAACAGAAAATGGAATAAATAGCAAATTATGCGTACAAGTTTATAATACGACAAAGAATAAACGACAAAAGGAATAAGACTAGAAGTACAGTAGTAGAGCATTACTTCTGTTGAGTAAGGTTTTTTTCCTTGAATAGGTGTCTTTATTACAGTAGAACCTCTTTTTAACCACCCCACGATACAATGACCCCTTCGTTAGAACGGCCATCTTATAAAGTCCCAATTTTTTTACCATAGGAATAATGTTAATTTTGAAGCATTACAACGACCCCAAGCGTATTATTTTTCGATGGAACGACCGCCAATTTTAGTCCTCAGAACTTATGAGCAAGTGGGCTATTTCAAAATTATTGTACTGTGGTGCAACTTCAAGAAACCTGTACTTCTTTCTTTGTGTTTGCTTAACCCATATTGGACCGCTGTCCTATAAACAGGACAGCAAATAAAATTCCATTTAAAAATAAAGTTATAAATATTTTCTGAGTGGATTTTATTTTAACACCTTTAAAATAGACACTTTAGCATAGTAACTAAAAACACTGAGAAATCAAATTATATTGTATTGTAAAATTTATTTCTAGCAACCTCTTAAAATTTGTCATTTTTTAATCTTTAATTTTATATTTATTATTATTAATTTTTAAGCATTATGGAGGTTACCTTTAGTTTAAAAACAGAACTAATAATGTAGCTGAAAGTTTTTAATGAAAAATATATTTTACATGTGTATTTTGTAAGTATAAAAAAGGTGCCCTAAAATTAAGACGACGGTCCAATCCTGATTACTTTCCTGTGAATTCGATGTTGCATTGATAGCGCACATTCTTTTCTTATCTTTCAATGAAAACCAGTTCTAACACCTGTTCACACACCTGGACACAAGAAGGGGTAAATAGATGTCTATTCTATTCAGAAAACTGGAGATTTTTTGCAAGATAAACTTATTCTCTTACTGCCAGTTCAATAACTGCAAGAGAACCTACAACAGTGTGCTTAAAATGTAATGTTGGACTTTGTTTTGACTGTTTCCCCAAATAGCTAAACCCAGGAACGAAACAACAAGCATCCATTCTATAATTTGGGTGTTTGGAACCCCATCACAGCCGAGAGAAATGGACAGATTAATTAATAAGTCCCACCAGACAGAATATTGAGTCACTCGAAGAAAGCCTTTCTCTGATATAGACTAGATCGACTCGCCTATAATGCGCACAAGAAGAAAGAACGAAAAATATGTCATGTGTAGCGCGTACCTAAAATTGGACATATTTCCCAAATACTGGTAACGGGAAAGCCATCACGGGGGCTTTTTTTTTTTAGAAAAAATTTCTGTTAAGTTTCGAAAATTTTGTCTGAAAATCAGATTTTTTTTCTTGAAATCATTAATTTGGGGAGTGGGTTGACTAATTTCGAAGCTGAAATTAGAGATCTCGTATATTGCCCCCTCCCCATTTTTATGTAATGTTAAACGAGGGATTGTATTTTTTCCCTCTTCATTCTGTTAGAAATGATCGAGTAAGAGTTAGAGCACGTATTTTAACAATTAAGTCGCAAGTAATGGAACAGAAAATGGAATGAACAGCAAATTCTGCCTACAAGTTAATCCCTATTTTTACATTACATAAAATATTTAAAATGAATCACAGTTTATGTAATATCAGTCACATATTTTTGGAGGATACACTAAAAATGTTTTAGGGTTAAAAACTTGGGGACAATAATACTAGAAAGGTAAAAATGACAAAAGGAATATATACTAGAAGTACAGTAGTAGACAATTACTTCTGTTGAGTAAGGTTTTTTTTCCTTGAATACTTGTCTTTATGTATATGGAGTGATTACAGAAAGCAGTCAAAATTATTGCATTTTTGCCCTTGATTTTCTGATTGAGGAGGTGGAAAAAAAAAAATTCGTACACGAGTAAATACGGTGTTTCATAACAGGTTTCAGAACAATTATCTTTTGAATTACAAATCTTCCTACAAAAATCCCTATTACATTACATAAAATATTTAAAATGAATCACAGTTTATGTAATATCAGTCACATATTTTTGGAGGATACACTAAAAATGTTTTAGGGTTAAAAACTTGGGGACAAAAAGACTCTGAAATAGCGGCATTCTTTTGCTGGGTCCTGAATATTACTTTAAAATGGATCCCTCACCTTAGGGAGTCAAAACTTTCCCCAGGAACTGTAAACAATTCAGCTTAGGAAACGGACTTCCCTGTTTCATAACCCATTTCCTAATTTTTACCTTAGGTATTCCTATAATTTGCAGAAACTGTATGAATCAAGACTTATCTTGATCTCATTTTCTTAAACAGTAAATACAGTTTTTTTATTTTTTTCCCTTCCATAATATCATTCTACGGAGTGTTTTATTCTGTGTTACTATGTTTTCTATACTATTCTGTCAGATCTTCTGACACAGTTTTTCAAAATTGCAGAAATGGGATGGTTTTATTGACCTTATGCCTCTTTTTCAGGCATAATAATCTGAAATTTTTCTTTCAGTGGTGTTCTTCTGTCTGTAGATGAGAAATTACCCTGCTTAGTGACTATTCCACACTTTTTGTGTATTGGGAACTCGAAAAAAAACATCACACCATTAACAGTAAGTGTTGGCGCCGAGCCGCATTTCCCCCTCACTCTAACAATTCTCTCAAACGGTTCACCTGGTACTCTTTTAGTAATTTTTCAACCATCATTTTTTAAGACTGCTCGTTTCATAACCATTAATACCTATCAAATATATTCAAATTTTTACCTTATGAAATAAAATAAGTATCCCCTATTATGAAAATTCTCGTAATTTAGGATTTTTCGATCCTCGCGAACGAAATCGTGACGAATTTCAAGTAAATCTCTTTTTGCGAGTTTCTTTTCTCATAATTCCCTCTGTCTAGGAATGATCCGGGCATTAATTCGGAGTGTCTTTATACCGTAGGTACAATTGGGAAATGGAGCGACGCACTATTCTGTCTGAGTGTCCTTATGAGCAGCTGCAGGACTCAACGCTCAGCTCTGGTATGAACTGGTCGTGGTGCAGGTTCTCCATGTCCTTGTAGATGACACGCACTTCCCTCAGCCTCTTGGGCTTGCAGCAAGGGGTCCAGCACTCTCCTAGGGTGTCTGCCAGGGTAGAATTCTTCTCAAGGGTCGTGTAGAGGGCTCGCTCGTAATGCGTACGCAGAGTACTGTGGTCTAGGCGACATCGGCCCACGCACATGTTCGCCTCTAGGGCCTCGGGGTATACGATGAAGTGGAAGCCAATCTCGGAGAACGACAAACGAAGGGGGCGCAAGCAGCACGACTCACTGGTGTCGCACGTGCCCTCGGCGACGTCGCGCCGCCGTCGGATTGGCGACCACGGAAGGGTGGCCATCAGATAGGGACGGTGGGGGCCCTGGTGCTCTATCCAATGACCTGCAATAAAAAATAAAATCAGCCCTTGTACCGAAAGTCCATATACTGATCGTCAACCATATCTTATACGAGCAATGCTTTTAGTGTAAATCGAGATAGACCCGTAATCCTATTTTCAAATCTCAAGTCTAATTGACTTTTGGACTCATTAGTTAAAATAGATACTTAAATTTAGGTTTAATTAATAACTTTTTACCTAGGCAATTAAATTACGATGCAATTTAATTACAATGATGACGATAAAAATATATACTTATTTGGACCCCGATCTTGAGTAATTTCCTGGACTGCTAAGTGTACTTACTGTACTGTCACATTGTAAAGCTAACTTTTCGATTGGTGAGGGCTTAATGCTAAGTCTATGTACGTTCTCTATTTTGTGCTAGCAATTTTCCCCGACTTTCTTCTCCATTTTTCTTATGCGTTAGAAATAGCCACACAAACTCATGAATGGGTTTACTTTCTCTACTAAGGACGTACCCGAATTCAGTTTTAGAAGCTATAAATTCCTTGAAAAAGAGTAAGGTCATTTCTGGACAAGAATTACCCCTTAACATGTGTGTCTCAAACTTTCTAAAAGTCTTTATCGATACCTGAAACCTGAAGAGACACGCTATTTGTTGTCTCTATTTCATTAACAGTTTGGGAAGACATGGTTGTCCAAAAATGTCCGATTTCAGCTTAGCAGACAAATTTATGAGGACTTAGATATCTCAATTTCTATATGTTTTAAAGTTTTGTTTAAGCAACTATATCTATCTTTACTAACATTATGAGGAGGTAACATTTGTATCTAGGGGGCAATCACTAGAACTATTGAACTCTTACTCAAAAATATTTTATTAATAGAAAGATACACTATACCTGAATAATAAACGTAATATTTTATCTAGGTTAAATTAAATTTTCAGTTCAAAATCTAAACATTTGTAATATATATAAGATCATTCATTTGCGTGTGTTTTATACAAATTCATAGGGTTTGACAGACTCAGCAAATTATGGACCTACATTCATGATCAATTGGTAGTCATTATTAATATTAAGAGATCTTCCCATAAAAATTACCTATGATCTGCACCTCGGCCTGCACTGTATCGTTATCGGGAAGCGGCAGTTCCTCGAGCAGCCGGAGCTTGTTCCATCCGGTGTCGCCCACCTCGAAGTAGGAGGAGCTCTGCAATTCGTCTCCCAGTATGAAGGATACGGAAAGGCCGACCCCTGGGGGTGCATCCTCAGATTTCCACACCCACAAGTCCAGCATCGAACCGTTTAGGGATGAACCGAACTCGTACTGGAACGTGTGGCACGCGCTGCTGTTGGTGACCGAACAAGCCTCGCCGTCTGAAAAGAAAGAGAAAATGAGAGAGATCTCTTGACATCGTCTGCAAAAGGAGAGAACTATCACTCTACATTGCTTGAAGGAAGACAGAAAGCTATTTGACACTGCAGATTAGAAAAATTCTCGATCGCGCATTCTGCATCACCTGTAGAAAGAGAAAAGGCATGTCTCAGAGTTCGGAAAGCTCTTCAGAATCGGAGAATGCTTCACATCATCTGCAGAAAATGCTCGACTTATCACGAGAAGAAGAACTAGTCACTTGTTCAGGTCAGCTCTCTCGAAGGCATCGAATTTTGTTTCCTCGACGTATCGATGAGTTTTGGTTAAGGTATGGAGCGCTACGAGCCAGAAAGGGTCATGGTGTATCGAAACCTCCGTTTTTGTTTTTCTGTATGAACTATAGCAGGAACTTTATAGAATTGTAACCAGTTTGGGTACCAGTAAATGTGTTTATGAATCTTAGATACTCATCATTGAAAGCTAATGCAGGATGTTTTTTTTTATAGTGATACCTCGAACAACGAAACTATATATCATGCTGTTATAGCGCTATTTCAAAGCCCAGTGGCGTTGGAATAACGCTTGACGTTTCTAAGACCCCGCTTGCCCAACCCAAGGATCGAACCTTGGGCTGGGCAAGGGTGACACCACCTTTCATCCCTTTAGTGGGTAGACAAACTGAGGACCAATGATGCTTCGGAACTAAACACTACGGGTTCATTTAAGGTTCACCAGCTAACTGGGACATCTAACCGATGCTTCGCGCCCCAGAGCTCTTCTCTCCGAAAACGGAGACTGTCACCGTAATCCATGACCCTCAAGTTGGACTGTAGCTCCGGGGAGTTTATAGCACTATTTCAGTATGAAACGCACTTATAATATTTCCTTTAGTTGTTCATTGTAGTCCTTTGCCTTTTCCCCCCGCTGCATTTTTTTATCTGCATGATACCATCAAATAACATTTTATGTAGTATTATTTGGCATATATAAATTTCGATTACAATTCATTCAATCACACCAACAAGCTCAATTTATCGCACATCCGATTTCAACAATTTGTATATAAATGGCGATAAAAGGATTTTCTTGTTCGGATGTCACGTATTTGACAAATTAGCAAAAGGAAAACGAAAAATTTAACAGTCTCAAGTGACAGGCAGCAGGAGGTCTGAGTAATGGGTATCGTAGAGGTATATGGCAGATGACTGAGATGATCCCAATGAATACATGGAGGAAGGAGGGTTCTCGTACGAGACACCTTCCGTAGTCTCTGGAATAGTCATTTGCTGCTATTTAAACTGGAATCTCTTTGAAATGTAGCGTTTTGAAAAGAAAAGTTATTGTGGAGAACACTTCGATTGTCAGGAGAGACTTAGTTTTAAAGCATGACACCGTATTCCAACTGTAACCGATGAAAACAATTAAATGTCTCTCAGAATTTTTAGGATGATCATGTCAAACGGCTTACCCAGGTTTCATTGAATAGAATTTTAGAAAAGTGCACTGCACTGTAGTGCCAATGATGGTGATGATGAAGATATAATACGATACAGGATACGCAATACGCAATGCCAGCTCCTGACAGTACTTTGCAAAATTGGGTCTTGTCAGGATGTCGGGGCAAGAAGGTGCATAACGATGATGCTCTCGATATGTCGGGACGGTTAGCAACCCTAATTAGCAATAATGATTTATAAATAGTTGAGCAATGCTTTAAAGTCCATTTTTAAAAAACTAAAATAATAACCTACTTATTGTGGAGAATAATTTTGAATTTTTATTGTTTATTGCCTGGTACAGAATAAAAAGAAGTATTGTAATTGCGAACTATTTTGGTTTAGAACAAAATATTTATGTAACGAAATGTCTCAGACGAATTTTAATGCTTCGATTCTTCGCTATAGAACGGTACTTAGCTCTACTTATAGTTACTTTGAGAAAGGAAATTTGTCTATAAAGTTGAAGCCATTGTGTGAATGATGATTCTAATGTCACATCATACAAAAATAAAGAAATAAAATAAAAATAAATAAAAAAGTATGGTATAATAGGCTTACAAGGAAGTCATGTGGTGTATACTTCATATTTTATTTCGTAGAAAAATACATTTCATCAATACACATAAATATGAGTGTGTAATTGAGGAATGTTGTAATTATTCACAACAAAAGTCAACACAGTTCATTTTATAAGATAAAATTGTTTGCCAGAGTTAATATCGTGTTATTTCATATGTTCAAAATATCCCAGTATTTCTTTTGTATTTTTTAAAACTAATAACTTAGAATGATAAATATCTATTAGTATTATTAGTAGTTATTAGTATTTATTTTAGCAGTTATTTTTATTAGTAGTTATTAGTATCTATTTTAGTAGTTATTTTTATTAGTAGTTATTAGTATTTATTTTATTAGTTATTTCTACTAGTAGTTATTAGTATCTACTTTAGTAGTTATTTTTATTAGTAGCTGTTAGTATTTATTTTAATAGTTATTTCTACTAATAGTTATTAGTATTAATTTTAGTAGTTATTAGTGTTTATTTTAGTAGTTAGTTCTATTAGTAGCTATTAGTATTTATTTTAATAGTTATTTCTATTAGTAGTTATTAGCATTTATTTTAGAAATTATTTGTGTTTATTTCAGTAGTTATTTATATTAATAGTTATTAGAATTTATTTTGATAGTTAATTCTATTAGTAGTTATTAGTATTTATTTTAGTAGTTATTAGTGTTTATTTTAGTAGCTGTTTCCATTAGTAGTTATAAGTATATATTTTACTAGTTATTTCTATTAGTAGTTATTAATATTTTAGTAACTATTTCTATTAGTAGTTATTAGTATTTATTTTAGTAGATATTTGTGTTTATTTTAGTAGTTATTAGTATTTATTTTAACAGTTATTTCTATTTGTAGTTATTAGTATCTATTTTAGTAGGTATTTGTGTTTATTTTAGTAGTTATTAGTATTTATTTTAATAGCTATTTCTATTAGTAGTTATTAGTATTTATTTAATAGTTATTTCTATTAGTAGTCATTAATATTTTTAGTATTTTTAAACTTATAACTTAAAAATATATTTTAAAAGTATTTTTTAAAACTAGTTTGAATTTCCAAGCATTAATAGTGATTCAGACACTATAAATTTTATTTTCTGTAAACTAATCCAAATGAACTTTGATTAGGGGGACCTCAGTTAATGGCATGGTTTACTTAGTGATGGAAGTAAACCATTTCAAACTATCTCCAGACTGGAAAATGAACCTCGCTCCATTTATTAGAAACGGAACTTATCTCGAAAGATGAAAAGCAGAGGGATCCTCCAAAAACATTCAGTTTCTTTTTTAAACTAAACGTTTCGAAAGGGTCCCTGCTTATCTAGCCAGTTAAATTACTTTAAAATGTGAACGTCGCACTCTCGTTATCGAAATGACCTCGCCATCTTTTGTTTCTTTTTTCTTAATTCGCCCACCATTTCTAGTTTGACCTCTGTCTGCTGTCTGTCAGCGTGTCGGGGCTTCCCCAGCAGTGCGACAGAACTCTTGGATAAATATTAATGATTATGTCATTTTTAGGCTTACCTGCATGAGGAAATCTTTAAAAGCAGTCATAGTCGACAATTCTTTTCTGTGTAGAGTACATAAAATATTATCTAGGGGGGGGAGACTTGCCCCTTTGTGCAGCTCTCAGTATATGTATATGTACTTGTCGCTTCGTGCCCAGCTTTCAAACTGGGCACGATTGACACGATTAGCATTTCCTCAGATAAAGTCCTTATAATTTTCTGGAATATTTGAGCGCACACTAAAATCCCTTAATCCTTTAACGAAATCCTTTGTATGTACGTATCAGGATTCGTACCGTACTTAAGAGGGCTTTAAAACGAAAAAAAAAAAACAACAATTAAAATTGCTTATTTTATGTGGAAAAGTTAATAAAAAATTTTAATATGAAATTATGTGAAAATGCTTTTTTTCTTTCTTTTTTATCTTTTTCAGTATAAAACTGTGTGAAAGTGTCTTTTTCTTTTTATTTAAGTATAATTACTGACGTTATGTGATTTTTTAAAAAAACATTTTTGAGAGCTAATTTAATTTCAAATGAATTGTTACGTATAGAAGTACTGTATTTAGTAGGTTTCCCTTGTACTAGGCTAAATAAAAAGTACCATTTTTTTTGTATGATATAACCACATACAATTCCCTTGAAGCCTTTCATAAAATTAAATCAAAAATATAACTCAGGCTAGTGTTCAGCCTCAGGTAGAGGAAAAGCATTTTTAGAATGAGGGCACCAAAATTTGTCTATTATTGCAAGCTTAGTGTGCTGGCTAAACTTCCATTTAAGCAGTTTGTTTGGTATCATTTTCAGTATATTACGTTTACTTATGTAATAGGATTTTTTCTTTAATTTATTTATATCCTAATGCACAAAATGTTCCAAACTACATCGTACACCATTTTATCTTCAGACACATTGCTGATTTCTGAGTTACGAATTAGGTAACTTTTGGGGAGAGAGGAGAGAGGGTGGGGGCAAAATATTATAAGTAAGTTGGTAATGCATGCGTGTCCGCCGGATACTTTGGAGGAGGATCTGCTGAGTATGGTGGCTCAGAACTGGTGGTATGGTGGTATATACAACCAACGCCGGGATATACCTGGAGGGCCAAGTTTGCCATATGAATGTCTCCTTTAGACTT
This sequence comes from Pardosa pseudoannulata, assembly GCA_032207245.1. Classification (NCBI taxonomy): domain Eukaryota; kingdom Metazoa; phylum Arthropoda; class Arachnida; order Araneae; family Lycosidae; genus Pardosa; species Pardosa pseudoannulata. The sequence continues at coordinate 91,862,396 of CM063511.1, read as the reverse complement.
AAAAACTACAAGCTTAAAGTTGCCCGGTATAATATATATAAATATATCTATAATATATATAAATATATATATATATATATAATATATATATATATATATATATATACATACATATATATATACATATACATATATATATATACTTATATATATACATATATATATACATATATATATATGTATATATACATATATATATACATATATATACATATATATATACATATATATACATATATACATATATATATACATATATATACATACATATATATATATATATATATATATATATATATATATATATATACAGTCTGTTCCATAAAAGCGTGTCGCTCATAACTTCGTCAATAGATAGCGCGCAGATACCGGCTTAATTGAACGTATACTTCAAACATTTGAGAAGAATGCTTTATGGTTATATTCTTTATTCGATTTTTGTTTTGCTGTGTTTAAATCAACAATTCCAAAAGGAGTGCCGCGTATGCGCGCCCTTTTGAGGCAGTGTTTCTGTAGCCCCGTTTACATGTGCCAGTCATGTACCCTTCTTTTTACCCGGGTAAAGGGATTTTGCTTGGAGGGTCGGAGAAACCCGTTTACATGGTCAATTATTTCTACCCTCCATTTCGCCGGGATCGTCGTCGCTAGAAGTCACGTGATCATACGGGACGGCAATCATCTGTAAGCGCAAAGGATGATGGGAAAGGAGAGTAAACTCTGCTATTACCCGGGTAGAAAGGTGGGTTCTTTCTACCCCTCAATTTTTTCCCTTGCTAGGGATTATTCTTAAAAGGGGAATACAATTCGCATATCTACCCTGCTTTCTACGCTGCTTTGAGCACATGTAAACGGGGCTTGTGTAACCATCCAAAAAGACCAAAAATGTCTTGTGTAGCTGCAGCCCGGTTCATGAGAAAGTCGAAGTCGTTCGTCAAGAAGTGGGTAGCAAGTTATAATGCGGTACCAAATGTTGACGACTTACCGGAACGGGGTAAACGCCGCTCAACGTCAAAATCGAATGATAAAGTGATTCTTGCATAATCGATAATAATGGGGACTGGACAACTTATTAGGTGAAATACATTTCAGTTTTATATGTATACTACACGGTACAAATGAATTTTTAACTAGTTCGTTTGTATTTTCAGAGAAATAGACGACATGCTCTTATGGAACAGACTGTACTTGTCGGTTCGCGCCCAGCTTTCAATCTGGCTATACATAACTACTGACGTTATGTGACTTTTTTAAAAACGTTTTTGAGAGCTAATTTAATTTCAAATAAATAAATTGTAACGTATAAAAGTGTTATATTTGGTAGTTTTCCCTTGTACTCGGCTAAAAAAAAAGTACCCATTTTTCGTATGATATAACTACATACAATTCCCATGATGCTTTTCATAAAATTAAACCAAAAATATTACTCAGGTTAGTGTTCAGCCTCAGGTGGATGCAAAGCAGAATTTTGCAGAATTAGGGTACCAAAATTTGGCGGTTATTGCGAACTTAGTGTGCTGACTAAACTTCTATTTAAGCAGTTGATTTGACACCATTTGCAGTGTATTAAGCTTACTTATGTAATAGGATTTTTTTCTTTGATTTATTTATATATAAATGCACAAAATGTTTCAAACTACGTTGTACACAATTTTACCTTCAGCTAAATTGCTTGTTAAGGTAAAGAACCCGTTTTTTTTCTAAGATATAACACCATACAATTCCCATTATGCTTTACATACAGTAAAATGAAAAGTATAACTCAAGCTAGTGTTAAGCCCCTGGAGTATTCAAAGCATTTCCAGAATAAGGGTACTAAAATTTAGAGATTATTGCGAACTTAGTGTGCGGACTTAACTTCCATATATGCAGTTGGTTTTACACCATTTTCATTATACTACGCATACTTATGTAATAAAATTTAATATTTTAATTTATTTATATTTCAATCCTCAAAATGTTTCAAACAACGTGGTACACAATTTTACTTTCAGACAATTTGCTAGTTAAGGAAAAGTACCCGTTTTTTATATGATATAACCACATACAATTCCCATTATGCTTTATATACAGCACATAGTTACATAATTTTCAGGATAAATTAATTAGACTAATAAAATAATGCTACTATGTATGTCAACTGTCATGAATTCCATGTCCCTTAAATTCAATTGAATTTCCCAAATCCATTACAGTATCCGAGAAATGGCACGAAACTGCCAAAATTTTCTCGGGAAAGTATCACCATTTATTAGGAAAAGGGTAAATTACATACTATGCATTGGAAGAACTGAGTTTGGGATTCACGGAATTGAAACACGGATTTTTCTCTTGCCCGAACTCAGGTCGGGAATTCCAAATTTGGCGCATTTGTATTACCCGAACTCAGTTCGGGTGTTACAGGCAAGAGGTTAATTCCCCTTCCCCCCACCTGCTAGTAAATTGGATTATTGTATTGCAGCATGTCTGTGTGAAATACGGAAATATGACTAAACATGTAATGAAATAATTGCTGTGGAAGATTCGAAACATTAAAACAAATTTTTAAATGCCTGGAAAGTGCATTTTTTATCGAGCTTTAAAGAAAGAGTATATAGGCTGGCTAAGAGTTACAAAAAATAGCCACAAAATTGAGTCTTTATTAGTCAGATAATTCATTTTATAATGGAGCAAAATAATGAATTATTTCACATCTATTCGACGTGGCCTTATAAATTTTCTTAGGTGGAAGTACGATTTCAATAATATCGTGAACTGCGTTAGTCTTTATTTTTTCCTTTGAAGTTACTTATGTGAAGTGCTTCTTAAAAAGTAATTTTTCTGGAATATTTGAGTACACACTCTGGAATAAAATCTTTTGTATGTATGTATCAGGGTTCATAAGGTGCTTAAAATGGTTTTAAAACTCCTTTTTTTTTCTAGATGTGGAAAAAAGTAATTAAAACTGCCTATTTTATATTGAAAATTTTAATATGAAATTATGGGAAAATATATTTTTTTCAATATAAAATTGTGTGAAAGTGTTTTTTATTTTTATTTCTTTTTACATAATTATTACTGCACGTTTGTAAAAAATTATTAATACCAAAGCCATTTAATGATAAATTACAATTTATTTTCCATAATATCTGTTTATTGCAAATATAGTATGTGTTTTCACTGTGTGAAAGTGTTTTTTCTTTTTGAATAATTATTACAACACATTTAAAAAAATTATTAATACCAAAGCCATTTAATAATAAATTACAACTTATTTTCCACAATATCTGTTTATTGCAAATATGTGTTTTCATCTGATTGTTTATTACAACCTTTATTTTGATGTAATATTGATGGGTAATCAACTTCATAGTATAAATCCTTATTTCCCTTTTGTATAAAGAGCTAATATTCGGAACCGTGGTTTAAAATTCCACTGGGGAGATGTATATTAACGCTTCCCCGTGTAGCAAAATGTTAAAGTTCCCAGCCAAACGAAATGATCGGTTTGTTACCGTACCAACAAATTAGATTTTCATTTAGAAAAAGGACGGAATTTAAGTTAAAAGGCCAGAAATGTGCCTGAAAAAAAGGATGGAATTCAAGTTGAAAGGTCAGAAATATGCCTGAAAAAAAGGATGGAATTCAAGTTGAAAGGTCAGAAATATTCCTGAAGAAAGGATGGAATTAAAGTTGAAAGGTCAGAAATATGCCGAATAAAAATAGTTAAAATTATAGAACTCAACGAATCAATCATTAACCGCAGTAGCTCAGTCGGTAAATGCAGTGATCTTGTAACGGAAAGGTTGCGGGTTCGGAGCCCGACACGGCCTAAGATCCGCCGTGTTTGTTAAAGGTGACTGGGGCATGTAAAATGTGTTTGTGGGCACAATGTCCTCCAAGTTCTCAACTAATACCTCTGTGGGTGGCAGCCAAGCCAGGGGATTTTCTGCTTGATCCTTGTTTATAAATCTCGAAGACCTAGCAAGGGGCAATGTTACCAGCATCCGTAGCGTACCTTAAGCTACACGTGCTTCTCGAGTGGTGCTAAATGGGGAGTTGCTTCGCAGCCATGTATTGGCATAAAGGATTGTACCTGTATTTGCCTGCTGCACTGGGAAAAAACAATTAAATCATCAAAAAGTTTTAAAACTTGTATTATTTTAAGAAATTACAAGACTTTTAAAAGTTGAAAAAATGAAACTTAATGTAAAAAAACAACTTTTCCTATTTGAGAACTACCAGTTTTACAAACATAATTTTTTAACACAGTTAAAACAAATCATTACCTTACACATATCTTATTCATTTTTGAAACATAAAAATTATTTTTGTTAGAAAGTTTCAAATAAAAGACAGTTTGTTGTTAAAAAAATGATATGAAAGCTAACGTGCACGATTACTACAAATATAATTAAGTTTAAAACAAACTTATTGTTTTAAAACATATTGCAATATCTCAAAATAGCTTAACCTAAATTTGTATATATTGAAGATACATATGTATTTTTAAAAAATATTTTTAAAAAATGAAATTTTTTCCTTAAAAATTAAAAATTTACAATTGAAAAAAATATTTTGGGAAATATATACGAAAATTTAGGTTCAATCGGATGACAATTATATCCTATACAACCTGTAAAATTTAAACACAATTTGAGAAAAATCAAGTTACAGTTTTGTATTTTTAAATTTCTTTAGAGTAAACAGCTGACATGTTTTGATCCATAACTCCTCTCAATGTTGGAAATTTATTACGCGGATTGTTTCAAAATGTCTCTTCATGCATATTTTTTTCTGAAAAATCGCATTTTTGTCGGTTTAACAGTCGTATATCACCTTAAACATGAGACCTGACATTTAACATATTGCCTTATGAATAAAGTTATTTAACCATTTCGTGGTCCATTTAATTACCTTTTGAATTCCTACGAGTATTTATGTTTTGATATCAATTAAACAATAACATTTGTTTCTTTTTTGGTTTATTTTGGAGCGCTACAATGTACTTTTTTTGTAACACGAGGGCTAATGAAACCGAGACCTACTGTTTAAACTAGGGATAGACAAGCTTTTTCGGCCGCGAGCCAAAAATCGAAAGAAAATAAGTTTGGTGGGCCAAGATAAATTTTTCAAAAAATTAAAAAACAATATACAAGTACCTAACGGTTTAGATACGTTAATAAGATGAATGAAATTTCGACTTCATTTTTAAAAGTCCCTTATACGTGGTTCGAAGTGAGATGTACTGATTTTAAGGAACGATGCTAAATGCTTATCTGTCAGTCTACTTCTGAAATTATTCTTTCTAAGGTTCAAAGTTGAAAACACTTGCTCACATATAAGAAGCAAATATACCGCTGACCTTCTGGGTGTTCTATAATACATTTGGGATATAATATTTAAGCAAAGTAGAAAAGGAGATGGATATATAATGTATAAATATATATTTCTTTTAATTTGCCTCGGACCGGCAACTTAAAATTCTATCCGCGGGCCGGATAAAACCTTCCCTAGTTTGCCATAGTTTGCCCATCTCTGGGCTAAATTGTCATGATAAATAGGTGAATCTAAAAAAGGGATTATTTTGAATTTGATATTTACAGATGATTGTAAGTATTTTCACTTTTTAGATATAAACAGTATAAAAAGACCCAATCATACCAGAGATAATTAGAATTTTCCTAGAATTCTAGACTAGTATAGTAAATAATTCCTGATTACCTCTAATGAACTATTGGAGATTGGCACTCAGTAAAATACAATACCAAAATTAAGCAAAAATAAAATGTTAAATATTTTGACAAAATTGAAATTAAAGAGAAAGAAAGAAAACATTTTAAATTATAATTCATATATAAACTGTAAATTTTTAGAAAAAGTATTTTTTTTAAAAATTTAACATTTTACGTATCAGTGTTTTTCTTACTCATAGCCTAAATGTATTCAAAAAAGGTTTCCAATGTGGCCCTTGAGACTTTACAATTTGGAAACACCTGCTCTAGCTTCTAAGAAGCAAATATACTGTTGATCTTCTGGGTGTTCGATAATAAATTTGGGATATAATATTTAAGCAAAGTAGAAAAGTAGATGGATATATAATGTAAAAATATATATTTCTTTTAATTTGCCTCGAACCGGCAACTTAGAATTCTATCCCCGGGCCGGATAAAACCTTCCGGCGGTCCGTAGTTTTTCCATCCCTGGTTTAAACCGATTCCGAACGGCAGGACCGTAACTAGGGCATGGCAAAGGTGGCATTTTCCACTGGCCATCAGTCATAGTGGCCCCAAACCTTGATAAAAATGGGATCCGGAAGAGGATGATTCGATCCGAGTAGAAATAAGAAAAAGTTGTAAAATAATTTTTTTTTTAATTTATAAAATCTGAATTTATTTACAAAATCCAATATGTTAAAAAATTTTATTTTATGAATTTTCTTATTTTTTTTTAAAATGGTTTTGAGTCTAAACTTGTTATAGATTCTTATAAAATGTTTACCAAACACTTATAATAAAATGACTTAATCCGGATATTCGTTTTAAATTTTAAATTTATTAAAGTTATTAAAACTAAATTTAAATTTAGAAATTCGTCAATATTTTATGAACATTTAACGTACGAATAAAAAAATATTCCATCAGCAAAAAATAATGCCTCCAGTGTTCAAAAAATATTAAAGTATTAATAGGGTAAAAATAGAGGAAAAAATTAAAAATTAATAGACTAGAAGTATTTTAAGAATTAACCCTTTGACTGCTCATCCCGCGATTTTCTCGGGCATGTATTTTTTTCCTTTACTAAGAAGCACATTCCGCCTTTTCACCGTTTAACCAGTGGAATAAATTAAATACAGTATTAGACTTTTAATTAGGTAATAAATAGAATTATATGACTAGAACTATAGTTATATTAGATAATAGAATTATAGATAGTACGTTATAAATAGAAATTAACTATATTTCAAATGAAATTTATTAAAAGATAAACTTTTTATTTGATAACATCTGAAACTACTTTTTCTGAAAGCTTAGTTTCTCCTGATAAAAGACAATCTAAAAAAATCTTTTTTAGAAAAAAAAATTAGTATTTCAATTCTCTAATTTATATATATATATATATATATATATATATATATATATGTATATATATATATATATATATAATATATATATAATATATATATATACTTATACTTAAACTATACAAAAAAAACCAAAAAAACAACGCAATTTTTAAAGAGATCTCGGTTTACAAATTGAGCAGTCAGAGGGTTAACAAAATATATTGGGATTTCATTCTGAATATATGATAAAGAAAAAAAAGACTTGTTTATATATTTTCTCACTATATTTGGCAGTAGGAGTGCAGACTAGTTTTTTTGCTTCGGACGCCAAAGAACCTAGTTACGGCCTTGCCGAACGGTTACGAACATCCATTCAGCAGTGGGAATCGAACCCACGAATACCGATACCGAAGGTCATATCTCTAACCATTCAGGCATCGTTCAGAAATAGTGTTTAAGGAGAAATTTTATTGTTGCCCTTTAGGAGAGTTTTGTGTTGCCCTCAGCTCTATTTCATGTTATCATGGGGAGTAATCTGGGGGTAATCTTTCCAATTAGGCAATTTCATGTAACGCCACGAATTACTTAAATGCCCTTCCCATTCATTTTCATGTTTACGACTGCCAATAGGCAAACAATAAGCTGCCTTACCGTTTGAAACGAAAGCCAAAATCATGGTAAGTTGAGATGTGCTCTGCTGCGAGAAATTGCCTTATGCCCACAAAAAGTTAAAAAAAAATATTTAAAAATTATTAAAACTGACGGCATTTGAAATACATTGCCAAGAAATCATGTGATCAACGAAGAATACTTTTACCGGTAACACACATCAATATATATATATATATATATATATATATATATATACATATATATATATACACACACATATATATATAAATATATATATACATATATGTATATATATATATATATGTATATATATATACATATATGTATATATATATATATATGTATATATATATATGTATATGTATGTATATATATATTACTTAACTTTGCTAAAATAAATAAATTATTAATAATACTTTAATAAATTATGTAATACATCAAAATTATTTAACTTTAATATTTCCTTAAAAACATCCTCTCTCCTATTCTAAAATAATTATTAAAATTATTTTAGCATGCTTTAAAATGAAAATATATGCAATGTACATGGACTGTAAATGTTATAATAATGCAACAGTATGGATGTCCATATTTTCAGTAAATTGTGATCCTAATTATAATTGAAATATATATGTATATATTTTCAACTCCCTAATCTCATAAAACAGTTTATAAAACTGAGAAGCCTTTATAAAAACATCACCAATATCATACTCTGGGACTGAGGTGGTGTTAACACTTAATTAACATACAATTAGCACGTAACTCAAAACAACTGGGTCTGATTAGGTTGAAAATATCATTTGGCTACACTTTAGTAGTAGAATTTCTTGAACACATTTTTTGACATGACATACACGTGAGGCATTTTGTATAAAACCCCTGAGAATTTTCTCGGGGTATCTTAGGGGTTTTATACAAAATGCCTACATTAGTTTCCCGATCTAGTTTACTTTTCTTTACACACATATGCACACACATAAATATATATATATATATATGTATATATATACGTATATATATATGTATATATATATATATATACGTATATATATATATATATATATATATATATATATATATATATATATATATATATAATTCTTCTGTCCGTGTATTTGTAATAAAACTCCTCCTTAACGGCAGGGTTCATTTTGATGAAATTTTGTGTATGTAATTAAGTTGATTCGAGAATGGTTTAGATTTACAATCAGTAAGAAAATATTTTTTATCAAATACCGAGAATTGCGTGCTTATTGAGATTATTATAATGCCGCTTGGAACCCTTCGCTGCCAACGTATCTGTGGCTCAGTGGTCGCAACTTGCTTCAGTACGAGGAATTCCAGGATCGAATCTCCGTATAGGCGATGTGGGAATTTAATATAATCTAATTACGCTTGTGATGACTGTACACGTAGTGGCTTCAAGCATTTTTAAAATAATTTTTTCCCTTACTTTTCCATCAAAATGGTCCAATATATTAACATTTTACAATTTTTGAATTTATAGCGTTAGAACAGGACAACGTCTGTGTTGTTGTCTAGTATATATATATATACACACACACACACACATATATATATATATATGTGTGCATATATATATATGTGTGTGTATATATATATATGTGTGTATATATATATATGTGTGTATATATATATAATATATATATATATATATATATATATATATATATATATAATATTAAAATCTCTTATTTACATATTTCAATATTAATTTAATAACTTCTGTTCATAAATTACATCGGGTTTTGAGCGGTTATTCTGATTTTTCCCTCCAAAAACGCTATATATTTAATTCAGCCTTTGTATATTCTTCTTTAGCCAATATTAAACGCGTTCTCTTTAAACATGGGTATTTTTTATCACGTGATCCAGTGCTCTTAGGGATTATTCGCAGTCTTTTTACCTTAGAAATCCCTACTTAAAAAGTGTGTGTGCAAGATATTCTAAAAGTTCTTGGCTGTTGTATTGATTTGATGTATCGTAACCAGAAATAAAATGTGTTTTTGATGAATCTCGACCATATGACATATATATATATATATAATTTATATATATAAATCAAAATTATTACACTTAAAATATCCATCTTAGATTCTTCTTTCCCCCCTTCTCATTATTTCATATTTATTTTACCTGCCTCGTAATATCTTATTTAAAGAAGTGTTCGATGACTTAAAATTCTTTTTACCAGTCTCTCAAAGATAATTCTGAAATAAACACTAATTTTTCTGTCCTATAGCCACATTTTCGAACTGTATCAATAAAAATGGTTCCCTTTTCCAATGATCTAAGTTTCTTTCTGACTGTTAATAACACTGACAAAGTTACTGGTCTCTTGGGAAAGGATTCATCTCATTTCTCGCTGTTGGGAGAAATTTATAATTGAAGTGCGTTTTTGTCATCATTTGATTCTGATCTCTTATCGGGTAAAGACTTTCTTATTTAGCCTCAAATAAAACTTCTACCATGAACTTCGCTGTGGTTTTTATGGCGCCACTGCAAACTACGCAAGTCTTCTCATTGCGCAGTAAGACCGGGCAATTAAAAATAATAGGGGCTAAATTCACTTTGTAAGGGTGAGAGAGAAATTTCGTACGTTGCATACACACACAGTAAAACCTCACATACGAAGATGAAGGTTACCGAGAAATCTTCGTATAAATGAATAATTCCCTATAGTATCATATCTCTATAGTAATAACACAGTAAAACCTCACTTATACGAAGATGAAGATAACGGAGAAATCTTCGTATAAGTGGATAATTCCCAATAGTAACACCCCTATAATATAGCATCCCTATAGTAATAACACAATAAAACCTTACTTATACGAAGATAAAGGTAACTGAGAAATCTTCGTATAGGTGAATAATTCCCTATAGTAACACCCCTATAGTATAATATCCCTATAGTAATAACACAGTAAAACCTCACTTATACGAAGATGAAGATAACGGAGAAATCTTTGTATAAGTGGATAATTCCTGTATGGGAATGCTAGTCGTTTACTCTATTGAAACGTGAAAACAATACTGCGTGGTTTTTTGGTTTAATAAATAAAAGTAGTTTAACACGTTGACTGCCAGATGCATTTTCGATGGTTTACCCAAGGCGCAGACGTGAACTTTTCATTATACGATGCATATGTTGAAATATTATTTGCAGCAGATAAAATGAGTTATAAAATCATACTTGAAGCAGTTTTTGTGGTGATGGTCACCTGTAACTCCCATGGTGCGGTAGGCAATTGTTAAGATTGTCTTTTATTTTAACAATCGCGCTTTCGATTGTTAAGTGATTACTCTCATTCTCTAGCATTCAAAGAAGCTATGAAGAACTAGGGCAAAGAATTGGACTAAAAAAGTGGTGACATATTGTTCCGATTGCGTTGATTCACCTTTTCTTTGCCTTGAATGTTTCAATCATTGCAATATGCACCGATAAAATGTATATTTTTCATGTACTAATAAAATTATTTTTTTATATTTTATATTGCTTTATTTTCTTCAAACAATTATAATAACAATGGTATTATTGAAAAATTTATTAGCATCCATATTTACTATAACTATGTACTTTTATTATTTGCTACTTCGCCGGTCACCGGTGACTCCCATATCAGTCAACGAGTTAAAGGTAAAAATACCAGTAAACTATAACAATAGAATTATTTCTTGTCATCTACATGCAATATTACAAGTTTTTGTGTTCACAAACATATCTATAAATACATATAAGGAAAGCTTTTTTAAAAACATTCTTACAAGGTTCCTATGGTGATCGAAATAGTTTTAAAACTTTTTTTAGTCTTTAACACGTCTTTTTTATGTGAAAGTGTCTTTATTTATACGAACTTATGTGCAAGTTCTTTCATTATGTTACCTATTCCTCTTCGCGCATAGTTATTGCGCATATTAATGCCAAAGTTATTTCCTATAATATATGGTTATTGCAAATGTGTTATGTGTTTTCATTTGATTGTTTTAACTTTAATTTTTATTAATATTAATAGCTAACCAACTTTACAGCATAAATCTTTATTTATTTTATGTTATTTTATGTTGTCGGTACATATAATAATCTACATAAAAAGCAAAATTTGAAAATGCAGTATGTGTGTTTAGAATGTTTGCTTTGGTAACGTTGTATCAGTCGATGCATTACTCAACAATTATTTAGAACAGGGATAGACAAACTTTTTAGGCCGCTGGCCAAACATCAAAAGAAAATAATTTTGGTGGGCCAAGATAAATTTTTCTAAAATTTAAAAAACCATATACAAGTACCTAACGGTTTAAATACGTTAATGAGATGAATAAAATTGCGATTGCATTTTTAAAAGTTCCTTATACTGAGGTACGAAGTGAGGTGTACTGATTTTAAGGAACGATGATAAATGTCATCTGTCAGACTACTTCTGAAATTATTCTTTCTAAGCTTCAAAGTTGAAAACACTTGTTCACATACAAGAAGCAACTATACCGCTGATCTTCTGGGCTTGAGATAATAAATTTGGGATATAATATTTAAGCAAAGTAGAAAAGGAGATGGATATATAATGTATAAATGTATATTTCTTTTAATTTGCCTCGGACCGGTAAATTAAAATTCTATCTGTGGGCCGATGAAACCTTCCCGCGGGCCGTAGTTTGCCCATCGCTGATTTCAAATAGGACCAATACAGAATTGTAATAACTAAATATGGATTACTATGATGCCGCGTCAGTAGGTGCTTCCCTTTTACCCACTCTATTGTACATAAACTGTTAATACAATAAACTTTTTAATTTTTTTGCTATTATATTAAGCTAATTTTACATTAGAATATACAAAAACAGTAGAATTTGAAAATGCAATAAATGCACTCCCGAAGTTTCCTTCAGTAGTACATTATACAAAAAAAGATATACACATAAAACAATGTAGAATGCAATAACTAAATCTAACTAAATCTAAATTGCTATGCTCATTAAGTGCATATTTGTACCCATAGTGTTTTTTTAATATTTCTGCTAACTTTGAGTTTGAACCCTGCTTTTAAATTTTTTAAATACTATTAAATGTTAAAAGTAACGAAACACACTGATTAAAAACGGATTTTTAAGAAGAATACAAATAAAAATTCTATAAGAAAAGGCGAAAAAACCTGAGGGAGATGTTAACATGCAGCGTACTTTGTAAATGAAATCGGAGATTAACGAATCTTAAAATTGTTCAATTCGATCTCTAAAAAAATTGGTAATTTTAGCTTGTTTTACTTATCTATAAGCTATATGACAGAGAATTTACTTGTGAGGAAAATGTCTAACTGTTATTAACTGTTTTTAGAACAGATAAAGCCTTTTGGAACTTCAAATGCAGCAATCGTTTGATCAGATTTCAGTGATTAGTATAAAGCTTAGGAATTCGTATAATATTAGGAATTATAGGTATATTCGTATGTTAAATTGGGAAGCTTAGGAGTACAGATGTTAATGGTTAGTATAAAGCTTAGGAAAACATAGGAATTCAAAAAGAATATTATTAATAATATTAAAAAGTACTTATAGCAGTGAAAATATCCATTTCTCTGTACAAAAAAAATCACTAACTATTCTATTAGGAACATAAAAAAATTGATTATGGTGAGGATAGTGTACGCGAAAAACTTTTGCTTACTTTGTATAACTGAATAAAGTTTACACGCAAAAACTTATGTAGGAGAGCATTCCTTTGTACAAACAAATGTTTCGAATAAATGAATATCTGTATAAGAACAATTTATTACATAAGTTTTATGGGAGTTTAACAAGGGAACGAGAAATATTTCGTATAACTGAATATTTCACATAAGTGATTTTTGTATAGACGAGTTTCCACTTTATATATTTATATGAATATATGAATAGACTAAATATAATACATTTCAATGTTGTTTAGAAACCACCCTATAAACAGGATCTTTTTAACTCCTTGTCATTGCCGCCCATATCCCGCTCGGGTAGCTCATATGTGCAAAATTTGTAAAGTCCGAGCAGAATGAATATCCGTATCAGTAATTTATTACATGAGTGTTGTGGAAGTTTAACCAGGAAACGAGAAGTACTTAGTATAAATGAATATTTCGCATAAGTGATTTTCATATAGAAGAATTTCCACTTTATATATTTATCTAAATATATGAATGCACTCTAAATGTAATACATTTCAATGTTGTTTAGAAACCACCCTATAATCAGGATCTTTTTAACTCCTTGTCATTGCCGCCCGAATCCCGCTCGGGTAGCTCATATGTGCAAAATTTGTAAAGTCCGAGCAGAATGAATATCCGTATCAGTAATTTATTACATGAGTGTTGTGGAAGTTTAACCAGGAAACGAGAAGTACTTAGTATAACTTAATATTTCGCATGAAAGATTTTCATATAGAAGAATTTAAGCTTTATATATTTATCTAAATATATGAATGGACTCTAAATGTAATACATTTCAATGTTGTTTATAGAAGCCGCTTTATAATCAGGCTCTTTTTAACTCCTTGTCATTGTGGCCCGTATCCAGCTAGGGAAGCTCATGTGCAAAATTTGTAATGTCCGAGCAGAAGGAAAAATAAAGTGTTTTATTCCGTAAAGACCTAACTCAGTTTATTTTTTTTTTTAAAGAAGACCATTATTTTTTTTCATATAAACTATTCCATTCATTTAAAATTTTGTTATCTACCAAAATATACACTTTTTTCTCTTTTTACTGATATATTGCTGAAATTTAAGCTGGGAAAAATTTTAAATTTTGGATGCATTTTTACGAAATAAATGCCACAGTTTTGGAATTAACACATTGTATGCGCGACACATACTAGTACGTTTTCTGACGATTGATACTTGATCGCCGGTCACGTACTAGTACGGGTTAGTGTAACAACATGGTTTGTTTGTAGGTACAAAAATAACGGTATATACAGGAAAATGAAACGAATGTTCTTGTCTACTACATAGATTCTGGAAAAATTTAGACAAAAAAAAACTAGTTTTTACGTCACTCGATGCGGAACCACAGAACGGGAAAAAACTAAAACTATATACTACTATTTCTATTTGATTTTTTATATTTACGATACTATTATAAATTTATCTACTAAAAAATATATTTTTTGTTTACAAAAACATTATGGTTGTTATTTATATATTTCTATTTATATATTTCAATATAAAAAACGAAAAGTTGGTTAAAGAATTAAATAATTTTCGATGTATTGAGATTTAACTGAATAACTATATTTACGCTCAAAACACCCGCTCCCGGTGCAATTCTGCTGCGAAATGTACCCGCACACAATGTGTTAATGTTCGATGTCCCTTTCTGCATTATTATTCACATAATTTCGAAAAAGAAAAATAGAATAAAAATATTTATGTGGCTTTTTTTTGTTTTGGTTTTGAGCGCTACGGTCTACTTTTCTTTTAACACGAGGGTTAATGAGACCGAGACCTACTGCTTAAAGCCGATTCCGAACGGCTACGATATCCATGCCTTAGTGGGATTCGAACCCACGACTCCCGTACCGAAGCCCAACACCCTAGCCAATTGGCCATCTCTCCCGTGTGATTTTAAAACTATTTAAACCTATTTAACTATCTATTTAAAAGCCAAAAGTAAAAGGTCAATTGCATTAAAGAAATTGAGCTAATAAAAACTCCAGTTCTGAAGTAGATATGAATAGAAATTGAAAGCAGACTTTGTTTAAATCGACACCATTTCATTGTAAAGGATCCATTTATGGTTTGAAACCTGTTATACTAAAATCTTACACAATTTTTGTACAGCTTCAATGAGTATTTAAAAACGCATGACCATTTTAGAAGATATTGGAACTGTGGAAAACTATTTTAACTTATTTAACTATCTGTTTAAAAGCCAAAACTAAAAGGTTGAATTGCAGTAAAGAAACTGAGCTAATAAAAACTCCAGTTCTGAAGTAGATATGAATAGAAATTGAAAGTAGACTTTGTTTAAATCGACACCATTTCATTGTAAAGTATCCATTTATGGTTTGAAACCTTTTGTACTAAAATCTTATACAATTTTTGTAGAGATTCAATAAGTATTTAAAAACACATGACTATTTTAAAAAATGTTGTAATAATGAATATATATCTGGGAAAAATTCGATTGCGCTGAACGGGGATATATAATTTAGAATCAAAGAATTTTAATCTCCATCTAATTGTTCTCCTTGAAGTTTTAACGTCCTTTCTAGCAAAAGACAGTTCAGTTATATCGAATAACTACTTTAAATATTTTTTAAGCATATATATTTTCAAATTTTATAAGTATTAATCAGAACACTTCAGATGCAATCCTAATCCATGGGTGATTCTAAGTAAAAAAAAGTTGTAAAGAATCCATTTATGATTTGAAACCTTTTGTGCTAAAACTTACACAATTTTTTTATAGCTTCAATAAATATTTAAAAACGTATGACCATTTTACAAGATAATGGAACAGTGGAGATTTATCTAGACAAAATTCAATTTTGCAGTTGCGCTGAACTGGGATATATAAATTGAGAATCAAAGAAGAAATTTTCATCTCCATCTAATTATTCTCCTTAAAGTTTTAACCTCCTTATAGTAAAAGACAGTTCAGTTATATCTAATAACTACTTTAAACAATTTTTTAAACATAAATTTTCAAATTTTATAAGTATTAGTCAGAACACTTCAGATGCAGTCCTAATCCATGAATGATTCTAAGTAAAAAAATTGTAGAGAATCCATTTATGATTTGAAATCTTTTGTGCTATAAGCTTACACAATTTTTTTTTATAGCTTCAATAAATATTTAAAAACGCATGACCATTTTAGAAGATATTGGATCAGTGGAGATTTATTTGGACAAAATTTGATATTGCAGTTGCGCTGAAGTGGGATATATAATTGAGAATCAAAGAAGAAATTTTAATCTCCATCTAATTATTCTCCTTAAAATTTTAACCCCTTTCTATCAAAAAAGAGTTCAGTTATATCTAAAGTGGGATATATAAGTAGGAATCAAAGAAGAAATTTTAATCTCGATCTAATTATTCTCCTTAAAGTTTTAACCCCTTTCTAGCAGAAGAGAGTTTAGTTATATCTAAAGTGGGATATATAATTGAGAATCAAAGAAGAAATTTTAATCTCCATCTAATTATTATCCTTAAAGTTTTAATCTCCTTATAGCAAAAGACAGTTCAGTTATATCTAATAATTACTTTAAACAATTTTTTAAACAAATATTTTCAAATTTTATAAGTATTAGTCGAAATACTTCAGATGCATTACTATTTCATGGGTGATTCTAAGTAAAAAAAGTTTTTCTGAACAACTTACAAAATTTTCTGAAAAAGTATATGCTACTAATTTAAAATAAAAACTATATTAAGGTTAATTTCTGGATGTCAAAACTAGAGTTAAATGATATTTGAATTTTAAAATTGTGATTTGTTTAACAAATATCAATATATTAATATGTTCAAATAAATATCATCTTATTTTAGAGTTGCAAATATAAGTGTGTTCTGTATAAAATAATACAAAGATACATATATCAATATGTGGGGTGGTTATCTAGAAAAAAATCAATTTCTAAATCAGAATACAAAAATTAAAATTTTAACATATTGCTTTAAAAATGAAAATCACATAACATATTATTACTGTTCTTTCGTAGAAAATTTGTGGAAGCGTCAAAAAAGAAAAATGGGTGAGAAAAGATATAAAACTTTCTAATTATCTTCAAAATTTATATATATATATATATATATATATATATATATATATATATATATATATATATATATATATATATATATATATATATATATATATATATATTTGAATCGAAAGATGGTTTTAAAAAAATTTTTTTTATTTTGAGAAACAGATTTTTTTAAAACTCTTTTCAAATTTTCGGGAAAAAAAATCTGTTTACAGAAATCTGTTATCAGAATATAAAAATTTAAATTTTAACACATTGTTTTAAAAAAGAAAATCAGGTAACATATTATTATAACATATTATTACTGTTCTTCGGTAGAAAAAAAGATTTGTCAACGTGGCAGAAAAGAAAAATGGGTGAGAGAAGATATAACTTCCTGACTGACATCTAGCCCGTCATAAAACGGGATCAGTAAATTTTCCAGAATAGTAAAGTGCCCTATGAGGCAGGTAAAAGAATGGTTTGTTTTTTGGCTAAAAATTATTTGTTACACGCTGAATAATTTTTTTTATCTTCATATTCCTCTAAAGTTCTCCCGATACCGTGAATGCAGTTTAGAATCGCATTGAATAATTCATATAGAAGGATAATTCAAAGTCTTCTCAGCTACGTCGAAATCATCGTTAAGTTCTTACCATTTTTTTGCCACATTAATTAATGGAAGTAAAGGAATGAGACTATTATTTCTACTACACCTTGGAGGTAGATAGAATTTGTTGTTAATACCGGTGATAAAATTTTCATTAAAACAAAAAGTAATCGATGATTAAATTTAAAATTATTACATATGTACCTAATCTATTATTTAAACCAAATATAAAAGAAAATTATTGACGTAATATCTAAGTTCAGCGATAAAACGTATGAAAATAATGCAGACGGTATTTAAATAATTTAAAATAAGAAATGATTAAATGAGATGATTAAAGAAATGACGTCATAATGCTAGAAAAAATGTTATTTTTACCTATTTATTATGTGATAAATTGATACATTTAATGGCCTGCTCTTAAAATGGGGCTTGATATAATGGCATTAAACGCTCGAAAAGTGTAAAAGGGAGGTTTTCGAACGTTTTAAAATCTACAGTATTTTTTGCTGTGATATGAAGCATATTTATACCAATTTATTTTAGAATCGGATAGATAGTTTAGGATAAAATAAACTTTACTCGCTTTGAATTTTGCTAACCCACACTCATCAAGAATCCAATATGGATGCCTCTATCCATTCCAGGTCCAACCGCTTCATAAATTCGAGGACAGACGGACAGATAACTTAGGCTATTATTATATAGGGGATTATCTTAAAAATTCATTTTTTATTTGGAGCCGAAGATAGTTTTAAAAAAATTTTCTTTTTAATTTTCAAAAACAGATTTTTCAGGAAATTCTTTTCAAATTTTCAAGAAAAAAAAATCTGTTTTTTATAATTTCCTGAACAGACTCACACAAATTTTTGGAAAATTCGGAAATTTTCGGATCAGAATAACCCCTGTCCTAATCTTAGAATTGGAAGGACTAGTTACTTTGTTGAGTATAAAAATAAAGTTAGTTCAAATCAGGCCTTCGAACCAGAACTGGACCAAAAACCGAAAACCGAACGTCATTTTGGTCGGAACGAAAACCGGAACTGAACTGAATAAAAGTATCGGTTTATTTCGGTTCGATATATCTTCAGTCATTTTGTTACTGCAACTAACTTATCAATATTTTCTAGTTTAACGTTAATCATATAATTATCGTCATTACATGTACATTGCTTCTCGATTTATTGTTTTGATGTTCAGTAGTACTTTTCTGTTTCAGTTTCGCACGAAACTACTTGTAGAAGACAGATTTAATTCAATTGCATGTTCAAATGTCAAAGGCGATTTTAATAATGGATAACAATGCCAATGTTCGTCGTTCTTTGCTCGTCTCTCGTATCGTACATGCTGGTTAATTGTACCAATTCACATAGTGTACCAATTAAAAAAGAATAAAGTCTTCTAAATTTTGATAGAATTACATTTTTTATTTATGATAGACTTATATTTTTAGTACAAATAATAATGTACATAAAATAAAATTTTTCATTTGGAATTGAATCGAAAACCAGTATTTTTGGCGGAGCAAAAATCTTTTTTTACTTGAACCGGAACGAAAAAAATTACTGTTCGAAGCCCTGGTTAAAATTACTTACTTTTTTGAGCATAAAAAATGTTAGTTACAATTTTGTTACTTTTTAATCTTTTAGTTATTCTCCTTAAAGTTTCTTCTAACAACACACAATACTAGTAAATATTTTAAACAATTTTTTTTAGTCAATTTTCGAATTTTATAAGTATTAATTGAAGCAATCTAAATGCATTTCTAACCTTTGAAATGGATAGACAGTTTACCTTTTTGAGTATTAAAAAAATGATATAAAATTCATTATATTTCGAAAGACAAAACGTTATTATTTTCGAAATTAAAATAACTCTTATACACAGCGCTGGGGCTAGTAGGTATGCAGAGATTGCACACACGAACGCGGTCGAATTTTTAGGGCTTTATTAAAGATAGATTATCTTGAGCAATGGTATGATACAAAAAGAAAAAGTTTTTGAGAAAGAGATTTTTCAGAACAGATATCAGTTTTTCAGAACATCTAAGAAAATAATTCATTTGTAAATTTTATAATGTAATATATATATATATATATATATATATATATATATATATATATATATATATATATATATATATATATATGACATGGACGACTAGTTAAGACACATTTCATTTCAAACATAAAAACTTCTTTATTGTAATCCATAGCTATGCCACTGTCCATAGCTATGCCATTTAGCAATTCTTTGTTGTCATATCTTGCTACCTCAAACGTGGAAGATGTTATCAGCCTTAGTTCCCTCTCAGAACTGTCTCTTTTGATGTTGCTACCTAAGCAAAATTCCTATGTATACATCCGCATCAGCTCTTTTACTCTTTATAGTTCCGCTCGAGTGTCTTTCTCCTATTACTTTGTCGTTAATGAGTTCTAACTATATTTAATTATAACTCGCTTAATTCTGAACCCCCATTTTTAAACCTGACACACAGACACACATATATATTAATATATATATATATATATATATATATATATATATATATATATATATATATATATATATATATATATATATATATATATGTACACATACAGAGCGGGGTTAAGAGGTATGCATTGTGTGCATGCATGCTGGCGACCAAAGTTTTAGGGTGACTGAAAGAATATCTACAATTTATACGCATTTATAGGGGATAACCAAATACTGCATTACAAGCAGGTATCTAACAGCCCAAAACTGTCCCTGATTATATACATTTTGAATGAAAAAAATGGATATTTGTACTCACTAGATTTCCAGCGAAAGCTTACTATACATGATTAAAAATAATGCTTATTTTCAAGCAATAACTTTTAAATATTATTAATATTTTATCTTGAATCGTAAACAGTTTCCCCATAATATATTTCTAATAACATATTAAATTTTCAAGCAGGTTGGTCAAAATAAATCAGTTTTGAAAGTCCTCTTAAAGACACATAACCTTTAAAACTTCATAAAATCGATGTTTGAAAATTTAGTTTATTGCATAACTATTTTTTCCTTTACCTTAAAAAAAAATACCTCCAAAACTTAAATTTTAACACATATAAAAGAGTATGGGTGGGTCTCATTCAAGTCAAATACTATCTCTCGTATCTCATCCTCCGTAAGCAAGTTTTGTGTTTGGTTCGGAGATCTACGGTCTACTTTTGCAACACGAGGGCTAACGGATCGGGACCTACTGCTTAAAGCCGACTCCGAACGTGTACGAACAGTGAAATTCGAACTCAAGATCTCCGGTAGGTTGGAATCCCATTGAGGCATAGATATTCATACACGTTATTAGTCGTCTTTAAGCAGTAGGTTCCAGTCTCATTAGACCTCGTGGTGCAAAAGTAGTAGACCGTAATTCTCCAAACTAAACCCACTGAGACATGGATGTTCGTACACATTTGGAGTCGGCTTTAAGCAGTAGGTCTTAGGTCTCATTAGCCCTCGTGTTTTAAAAGTAGACCTTAGCTCACCAAACCAAACCCAAAAAGTCATGAAACTTGCTTATCTCCGCAAATTTTCAGATGGAACATGAGGTACGAGAGATATGCGTTTGGCTTGAATCAGGCCTTATATGGGATATAATAGCATTCCATCTTTAAAATGGATATTAACCATATTTTTCAGCTGAAGCACACGATATCCGAACATAAATTTAGAATTTGGTGCACGTACTTATAAGCTAACAATAATAATGACAAAATGCTTAGAAAAATATTAATGTTATTTACAATAATATTGGTTATAGTAAAAAGTTTGTAAAATTTCAACATCAAATTTAAAAAGCTAATAAGGGGGTAAAATTAAATATTTCTAAGATCATTCGTCAATATTATTGTACAGTCATGTATAAAAATTTACCTCAAATATCGAAGAAAATATTTGACTGAAATTTGTTAACCTATTGAAACATTTCTTCAAAGACGTAATTTTTCTTCTCGCTAGTTGTGATTAGATTTGTATTTTCTGTAATAGTCATCGGTATATCTTCGCAAAATTTAATAGAAATTATACGCTTACGTATTGTTTTATTTAATCCATTACCTGTGATGCCCGAACTCAGTTCGGGCAATGCAAATGCGCCGATTTTTGAATGGCCGACCTGAGTTCGGACAAGAGAAAAATTGGTGTTTCATTTCCGTGAAGTCTGAACTCAACTCTTTCGATGCATACTATGTCATTTACCGTCTTCCCAATAGAAAGTGACACTTTCCCGCGAAAATTTCAGCAGTTTCGCGCAATTTCTCGAATACTGTAAAGGATTCGTGAAATCCAAAGGAATCTGAGGGACGTGGAATTCATCACAGCTGATATAGATAATAATATAGTTGTACTAGTTATTATATTTATCTTGAAAATCATGCCATTTTAATTATTTTACTATAATTTGAGCAAAAATTACTGTAATCCCTTAACATTTCCCATACATCACCTATATAATAATAGCCTAAGTTATCTGTCCGTCTGTCCTCGAATTTATGAAGCGGTTAGACCTGGAATGGATAGAGGCATCCATATTGGATTCTTGATGATAGGATTAGCAATGTTGAAATCCACTCCTTCCCCCTTTTCTAGCATTTAATGTCATTATTTCGAGCCCTATTTTCCCCGGTTAATAGCAGGCGATTAAATTTATCAATTTGTTACATAATAAATAGGTAAAAATAACATTTTTTTCTAGCTTAATGACGTCATTCCTTTAACCGTCTCATTTAATCATTTATTTTAAATTATTTAAATATCGTCTGTATTATTTTCATACATTTTATCGCTGAACTTAGGTATTACGTAAATAACTTTCTTTTATATTTGGCTTAAATAATAGATTAGGTACATATGTGATAATTTTAAATTGAATCATCGATTATATTTTGTTGCAATGAAAATTTTATCACTGGTATTAACAACAAATTCTATCTACCTCCAGGGTGTAGTAGAAATGATAGTTTCATTCCTTTTACTTCCATTAATTACTGTGTCAAAAAAAATTGGGAAGAACTTAACGATAATTTTGACGTAAGCTAAGAAAACTTTGAATATTTTTTCTAAATGAATTCAACGTGATTCTAAACTGCATTCAGAGTATCGGGAGACTTAAGAGGAATATGAAGGTAAACAAATTATTGAGTATGTACCAGATAATTCTCAGCTGAAAATGAAACCATTTTTTTTTTTACTAGTATAGGGTACTTTACAATTCTGGAAAATTTTACTAATACCATCATATGAATTGTTATATACTAGTAGATAAATAAACACAAACCACAAAATTTATTTTGATTAGTTGAATGTAGAAAAGGAGTAGCAAAATAGTCTTTTCTTTCTTTTAAAATATTTTTTAAGCTGAGAGGTTGCATCTTTTGGGTTTGCCTATTACGCACAAAATCAATAAGGACGGCCCTGAACAGAACAGACAGTAGCGCTATATCGGTGTTTGACAACATATTTACAGTAAAATCTCCATCCCGTCATATGACTGGCAATATGCTAGTGTGAAAATATTGAATATAGTAGTTATTTCTTTTAATTAAAAAATAATCTATTTATAACAGTTTGATGGTAATATTAAATTTAGAGGGAAATAAACTTTCATTTTTGTCACATTTTTCTCAAATATATTTCAAATGTAAGAGGTTAACATCACTATTGTATGTTTAATCGTTTTTATGTTATGATATAATAAAAGCTTTTTTTTTTCCTTTTTCAATTCCTAATATTAGTTTACACTCTAATATTAGTTTCCTAATATTAGTTTACCTATATATATTTATATATCTTGTTAAAATTTCCAATCGTTTATAAAATACTTTTTATTCATCCACTGAAGTTTAAATACATTTTTTAAACATGTAGTGGATGACACGTGATGTTAATACCGATTTTCAGACATTAATTCATTAATTAAATTTAATTAATATTAAATTTCCATCAGACACTGTGAACATTGGCTATAATGGTGTTCACAGAATCAAGACAATATTAGTGCAATTCTTCGCCAAACGCACCTACGGTACTGCTGAACGAAGAATGCTACCATTAATAACTTCATGGGCATCAACAGTACATAAAATTAGAGGTAACACTGTAGATTATGCACTAATATATAGAGCCAATATCAGTGCAATTCTCCGCAAACGCAGATACGGTACTGCTGAACAAAGAATGTTATCATTAATACTATCATGAGCATCAACAGCACATGAGAGGTAGCACTGTAGATTATGCACTATTATATCGAGCCAATATCAGTGCAACTTTCCGAAAACGCAGCTACGGTACGGCTGAACGAAGAATGCTACTATTAATACTCTCATGGGCAACAACAGTACATAAAATGAGAGGTAGCACTGTGGTTTATGCAATAATATATCAAGCCAATATCAGTGCAATTATCCGCAAATGTAGCTACGGTACTGCTGAACGAAGAATACTACCATTAATACTCTCATGGGCATCAACAGTACATAAAATGAGAGGTAGCACTGTAGATTTTGCACTAATATATAGAGCCAATATCAGTGCAACTTTCCGAAAACGCAGCTACGGTACGGCTGAACGAAGAATGCTACTATTAATACTCTCATGGGCAACAACAGTACATAAAATGAGAGGTAGCACTGTGGTTTATGCAATAATATATCAAGCCAATATCAGTGAAATCATTCGCATACGCAGCTACGGTACTACTGAACGAAGAATTCTACCATTAATACTCTCATGGACGTCAACAGTACATAAAATGAGAGGTAACACTGTAGCTTATGCACTAATATATCCAGGACGAAACTCTTCGCAGCAGGTTAAGCATATGAAAGTCGTGTGAAATTATTAGATGGACTATTAATTGAAGAACTGGACTGCTCGAAACTCACTGGAAAGGTTCCTTACAATAATTAAGCCTTACAAGAGATGGATAGAAGGAGAAATTAAAGACCACCATCAGCTTCATAAATCAGAATCGAAAGAAATAGAAAACGAATAGAGAGAAAAAAACAAAAATAATAGTCCAACACCATATATAAAAATGAAAATGGAAAACTACAAGGAAATTCTCTTTCTATTTTGCCTCTTAATATTGTGATTCTGTGATATGTATATACATATTTATATTAATTGTAATTATTTAATAAAAAGAAACTAAAATAAAATTTTTCTTTGCTGACCTAAGTAAAAATCGATTATCAAATTTTTTTACTATATACTTGTTAATGACTATGTCTTCATTTACTGTTAAATTTAGCTCCATACTGCTATCCTTGCTTAAAATTTTAGACTGTCAAAATTATTGAATTTTACGTGCTTGCAATATTCCTCATGATATCCTTATATAAAACTGTTAATAGATATTATTGCTTTACAGAATACTTTTTTAATTCTAAGAAACTTTAACAATAAAGTTTCAATATCATTTCGTATAATACAAAAAATTAACTATATTACTTAGTTAATGTGTTACTTTTAGAATGGCGTTATGTGGACAAAGCACATACGTTTTTCATTTAAACAATCCATTTTGGATTCACTATAAAAAGTTCTATTCTATTTAGAATAAAATTTTGTCTAGATCATTAATAAATAACTTTATTATTTAGTTTTGTTATACAAAGAAATACATTTTTAAAAGTAAATTAACCACTTGCGCATGGAATATATTTGAGAAAAACGAGCCGAAAATGGAAAAAAAATTCTTTTTAATTTTGTTCGTTCTTATAAACATGTTAGAAATAGATTATTTAAAAAAAATCTTAAACAAAATTGTGACATATATTCATCACAAATATTCACACATATCATCACTATTTTCACATATATGGAAAATAGTAATGGATTGTAGTAATTTCTGCTCAAATTACAGAAAAATAAATCAAATGACATAATTTTATATACAGTGGACTCTGCTTAATGTGATCAGATTGGGACACCGTGATTTGATAACAATAAACGATTGATAACAAACGATATGCAATATTGGATAAATTTACCCCCTCCCACTTTTAATTCTCAAGTACTAAATTTCAAAACAAAATGAAAAAACACTTTATATTTATGTACTGTATATTATCCTTTAAAACATAATTGTATACATTATTTTAAAAAATTGATCAATTGTTGACTGTCTGCAATTTTCATCGATGCAAGCTCATTGATAAATTTTTCTTAATCATAATCCACCTGTCATAACGATTTAAAATTTCGATCTTTTGTTTTAATGTTAAAATATTTCGCTTTCTGGTTTTCATATCGACAAGCTGCATGTAAGCGATCAAGGGATAAAATGTGAATAAGCTCCTTCTCAGTTCCTACAATAATGTGTTGCCCAGTGTTGCCAACCTTCAAAGGCAAAATTATGTATTCTAGGTCCTAAAAATATGGCATTGGCTTATAAATTATCGTACATTTTTGTAATAGTTAAAAATAGTGTTAATAGATGGCCCTTTAACGATATATGTTTCTCGTTATACATTTCTCTCCCCCCCCAGACTTTTTTTGGTGGAGGGTGGCAAAAAATATGTAAATATTTTAATATGATTCATTAAATATTTGTCTATCATCCCGTATTTTACTTTAAATGAAACACCAGACATGTGATTTTTCTTTACTGATCTAAGAATAAAATTGTCTCTCTCTCTCTCTCTCTCTCTCTCTCTCTCTATATATATATATATATATATATATATATATATATATATATATATATATATATATATATATTATATATTAATATTATTTACTGTGGTTTTTTTTTAAATATGAAACATTCAGTAATAAAACCGATTATTATTTAATAATTGGTTTAGTTACGAAAAATACAATATTTTAGTGAAAACTGCAATAGAACGAGAATAATGCAAAATTACTTCTAAATATCCATAATTATATAATCATTAAAGAAATATTTCCAGTATAATTTTGAATATTCAGTAATTTTGAATTTAACAATTTTATATTTTAGACTGATTTAAATAATTTGAAATAACTAACAGATAAAAACACTGGAAATAACAATTTTTAAAATTCTTTATTTTATATTCGTTTCAAAAAAATATCAAAGATTAGTACCTAGGTCATATTCAATTTCACACATATAAATTTTTTTATAATTGACACTTTCCTTTCTTTTATTACGCAGTGCATATGGGCTTTCTCAACCTCTGTGTCAGGATTATTTACTTTCATTTAATGAAGAAGCACCTCAAAACATGCTCCTTAAGCTGCTCTAAAATCTACAGTAATAATTTGATGGGAAATAGTGATAAAAAGATTAGACATTCTCTATTTTTTGTTGTTGATCTTTATAGAGTTACAGTTAAATTACCCGCTCTTTTAATACTCCATTAGTCTGATGTTGTTTTATCGTACAAATCAAGAAATTATCGTACAGTTTTTCAGAATTATGTCACATAATTTTGAGATTAATTTTCATCGTTCAGCGTCCTAAGTTATCGTACATATACGATAATTATCGTATGGTTGGCAACACTGGTGTTGCCTTCTGTTTATCTGACAACCATTGACCACCAGCTGGGTGTGCGTATTTCTGAAAAATTCCATGATAGTGTAATTTCCCACTCCTCTATTCATTGCCCATTTCTCTAGGTTGAAGAGGAGAATTCTCGGAAATTCACACAAAAGCGAAGGGAAAGAAAAGATTATGTTCCTTCTCAATACAATACGAGTATTCCTTTGCCAGTTAAAATGAGGTTCGAAAACGGGTAACATTAACCGATGTAACGATCATATAAAGTGATAAATCGAACATACAAATGAATAGAGAAAATCGGGACCAAGTGATTTCGATAACAATAACCGCGATCATATTAAGCGGAGTCCATTGTACAACAATATTATTATCATTATCAACTGTCATGTATGCCATGTTCATCAGATTCTTTTGAATTTCACAAATCCTTTACAGTATCCGAGAAATAGCGACAAATTGTGCAAAACTGCCAAAATTTTCGCGGGAAAGCACCTCTATTTATTGGGAAAAGGGCAAATCAAGTATTATACATTTAACGAACTGAATTCGGGCTTCACGGAATTGAAATATATTTTTTCTTTCGCCCTAACTCAAGAGGGGCATTCCAAAATTGGCGCATTTGCTTTGCCCGAACTGAGTTCTGGCTTCACAGGTAAGGGGTTAAATAACTTCACCAAGAGAAAAAAATAGAAATTATTTACCTACAAAATAAATTTTGAAATTTGTAAGTTAGAAACTAATTTGTTATTACAAACAGAAGTTAATTATCACTTTTATTCTGTGAACCTCAATTATATTAACACATTGTATGCGGGTCACGAACTAGTACGTTTTCTGACGATTGATACTTGAGCGCAGGACACGTACTAGTACGGGTTAGTTTAACAACATGGTTTGTTTGTGGGTACAAAAATAACGGTATATACAAGAAAACGAAGCCGCATGTTCTTGTCTACTATATAAATTCTGGAAAAATTTAGACAAAAAACTAGTTTTTACATCAGTCGATGCGCAACCACAGAACGGGAAGGTTGATTAAAAGAAATCAATTTGGATTTAAAATTAACTTTTTTTATCCTTGCGAAAATGATATATATATATATATATATATATATATATATATATATATATATATATATATATATATATATATATATATATATATATATGTATATATATATATATATATATATATATATATATATATATATATATATATATATATATGTTTATTTGTCTATTTATATATTTGTTTATATATTTCAATATAAAATATGAAAAGTTGGTTAAGAAATTAAATAATTTTCAATCTATTGAGATTTAACTGAATAACTAAATTTACATGCAAAACGCCTGCTCCCTGTACAATTCTGCTGTGAAATGTACCCGCACACAATGTGTTAATGCAACCAATATATTTTGTATTATTGCACGATAAAGAATATATTTTTAATTTTTAATCTCTTACCAGTTTTTTTTTAAATTTTAAGTTTGCCAGATACACCAAAAGTTTTGGTTTGAGGAATAAAATAGATATTTTACTTTAATTTCGTATAAAATTTTATTTTGTGAAATACACATTTCAAAAGTTATCTTACAGATAAATGAATTTCAATTTTTTTTTATTGGGCGTACTTTTTTATGTGATTAGAAAAAGTTCATCAGTTGAAATGACAAAATTAAAATTTTTTAGGACTAGAGTGTTATTGAAGAATTTGTAAAAAATTCTTTCTAAAAGGACCAGAATTTTTTATTTATGATGAACTGGAAAACTATTATGTTAAGTTAATTTTAATATGATATATCTAAGGTTGTCATTAATTTTTTATTAGAATCACTAATTCTAGTTATAGTTCAGTGTTTATTAAGCAATTTTTATAAATTTCCGATTGGCGACTCGATCTATTTCATTACCGTGGTTGGAAAACAGCTCATTAATGTTCTTTTACATATATTGGAACACAGCTCTTTAATTTAATTAGAAAAATAGTTTTCTCGGAACTTAGTTGTTGGTATCGAGATTTTAGGATTTTCCGTGCTTTTCGCATAACTTTACTTTTCGGGCATGTATATCAACATAACTAGCACCCACTAGCTTTACATGTCTTAAAGTTTCTTTTTCGTGATACTAAATATATTTCTTATCTTGAAGTTTTTCTTGTTTTTTAATAAATATCATCACTAAATTGTCGATTGGTCACTCAAGAGGACAGGCTGTCATAAGGTGTGTGAATTTAAGGCTGTCGTAAGGTATTCCAGTCTGTACAGTGTACAATAATTTTGATTTAAGGTATATGATTCTGGTTATGAGAAAGCAGAGCTTACCTCCAGCGGCGGGCACAACGAGTCTCTGCTTGTGGTGGGGCGCATATAACTGGTCTTCCTCCTGTTCCCGGAGCAGGAGTCTGACGGCCTCCCTGGAGAGGGCATCGTCCGTGGCGTTTGCGGCCGGCGGTGGCAGCTCCAGGAGCTGCAACCGCGACATGATCTGAAGCTTGACCACCTCGATCCGCAGCTCTCGGATGCGGTCTTCCGAGTCTAAAGAGGCAGCGAGCAGCAGCCAAGAGCAGCTGCAGAAGAGGACGGGCAACAGACTCATCTTCATGACGAATACTGAGGATCGAGAGGGAGAGCTCTCGCTTATCAGAGAAGGAGTCGGACTTCAACCTTCAAAATAAATCGCGCCTCGCATCTCCTCCTGTCACCGGTTGAATAATTAGCATACACCCACTCTCAATCCAGATTGTCATAAATTTAAATGTCACTTCTCGAGTGCCTCAAATTGAACCTCGTCTTTTTATCGCGTAACTCACAAAAAACAAACCCCCATTTTAAATTATTTCGTAGTGCACTGGAACGTCGCCCATTCAGTTTCTCTTTATACATATCTGTATTACTAAACCGATAAGGAGTTTTCGTGAGTTCCCAGGGAATGTTCGTCTGCTACGTACCTGCATCAGTCAGTACCAAAATGCATACACCGTGTGGTGCAGTTCGATTCGTTTTGGGTAGTCATTTTAAGAGACTGCAAAAAAATCTGACAAATTACACTGTCCACTCATTTTCATTGTTTTCTTGGAGTCTATAAATGTTGGCATCATTGTCGTCCGATGTTGGGTACTAGAAGTTCCTAAGACAGAAATATCTCCCATGTAAAATTTTAATTTTGCAATCCTGAGCAAAATTGAGATGCCGATCTTGTCGAAATCATTGGTTTTATTGGAGTGAATGGACACGTCGGAGTGAATAGCAGTTGGCGTGACTCCGACTTTATTGGAGTGAATAGCAGTTGGCAGGTCTCCAGACCTGCCAACTGCTACGAAAAAATCGTAGTTTTTACGAATTCAGCAAATAATTACGATCTTACGAAAATCGGTCAAAAAATACGACCCTTCGTCAAAAAATATATACAGGAATAAAAAATAACATCGCATCCCGAAAATCAAAAAGAGTGAATATAATTTAGAAAGCGATATAAGAAAATCCATAAAAAAAAACTTTTTCGATCAATTTTCGTTTAACTACGGTGCGATACCGTACTCTCTCGAAAAGTAGAAATTTTTGGATTAAAAATTAAATTTTTTTGTCTGATAATATTGGTTATAATGTAATATATTTCTGTGTTGTATATTTCTGAGATTTTTAAAAAAATATTATTTCTTACTTTAAAAATGTTAAGGTGTAAAATAACATTTAAATACAATAAAAATAAATCTACATAAAATACTTCATCTAACTTTTTATAAGGAATTTTCAGTTCAGAAATGTATATACATGTATATGATATTTTGAAAATAAAATATTGTCTTTTTGAAATTTTTATGGGATTTTAGATACTTTAGTAGAATTGATTGTTTTGTTTGAGCAGTAAGCATACATACAATAACTTAATTTGTGTATTATGTTATGGCAGACGTGCGATTGCTCAGGATTTTTTGGTGTAAAAACTCTCCATCCAACCTACCTCGCAAATTAGTGTGCTACTATATTTGATTTCTAAAGTTGTCAAGTGCTATTACTTTCAATATTCAAAAGTTGGCTGGTCTGAAGGTCTCATAAAATACAAGCAAATGAATGAAGGAAACACTACAGCGGTTTGACAATTAAGTAATCAAACGTTTGAAGCAGTTTTAAAGATAAAAGTTGTTCTTTAGAGAATCGGTACTGGATAACGTATGTTGTCAAATGTGTTCCGTTTTTAAGTAGCGTTATCGTCATATTCAATTTTTGCAGCAGAAGGTGCTGACTACTCTCCTGAAATGACAGAAAAGTTGGTCTGCTTTCACACATCTTGAAAAATATTTTCTTAGTGCATAGTAACAAAAACCTCTATTCCGAATTTCTCATTTTTATCGCCATCACGTTTATTATTTTGTGAATACTTATTAGTATTGTAAATACTTGGATCAGTAATAAATTCATGGATATGTTTTTGATAAAATAATGAAAATAATTTGTTCCTTGGTTGAATACCATCACAGTGAAATCCAATTCTAATTTCATTTCAGTTATAATCGTGCGTTCTACAACCTTCATAAACCATATTAGCCTAACATAAACAAAAAAAACCCACTTTTAAAAGTCCATAAAGGAAAAAAACAAGAATTCAATAAATCTAAAAAGTGTGGTAAAAGCTATTACTTCATTAAAACACATCTATATACAATCGTATAATTTGAGACGGTTTATGGAATTCTAACACATTGTGTGCGGGTACATTTAGCAGCGGAATTGTACCGGGAGCAGGCGTTTTGCACTTAAATTTAGTTATTCAGTTAAATCTCAATAGATCGAAAATTATTTAGTTTTTTAACCAACTTTTCGTATTTTATATTGAAATATATAAACAAATATATAAATAGAAATATATAAATAACAACCATAAGATTTTTGTAAACAAAAAATATATTTTTAGTGGTTAAATTTATAATAATATCGTAATTATAAAAAATCAAGTAAAAATAGTAGTATATATATGTTATTTTTTTCGAATTATGTTATATATAAACATTTTTACATAGTAAAAAAATGAAAAGAGCAATCATAAAACTAATAATGTAAAAACTAGTTTTTTTTGTCTAAATTTTTCCAGAATCTATGAAGTAGACAAGAACATTCGGCTTCGTTTTCCTGTATATACCGTTATTTTTGTACCCACAAACAAACCATGTTGTTACACTAACCCGTACGAGTACGTGACCCGCGCTAAAGTATCAATCGTAAGAAAACGTACTATAAATTTATGTAATACGAATATGAAAAATTTATAATATTTTTCGAAGTCTTTCTTAAGAAGTCCAAATTGCCTAGTGTACCGAGGTACACAGGTTACCTCTCTGCGACCAAAACGCCTATCTTTACAAAATACAGAAAACTTTTATGACCTTTGGGAAAACATGTGTTATGCATTCAATTTTAACATAGTAACAAATTATATTTAGTAAACATAATGACAGTACAAGCAAACAGATTAATTGAAAAAAAGGATATGTTTTATATATATATGAACCCATTATTCAACTTTAACATATTAAGTAAAAAAAAGGTTATATTTTATATATATAAACCATTATTCAACTTTAACATAGTAAGTAAAAAAAGGATAT
This sequence comes from Pardosa pseudoannulata, assembly GCA_032207245.1. NCBI lineage: Eukaryota > Metazoa > Arthropoda > Arachnida > Araneae > Lycosidae > Pardosa > Pardosa pseudoannulata. Next base: position 91,829,241 of record CM063511.1, on the reverse strand, counting down.
ATATATATATATATATATATATATATATATATATATATACACATACACACATATATATATATACATATATATGTGTATATATATATATATATATATATATATATACATATATATATATATATATATATATATATATATATATATATATATATATATATATATATATATACATATATATATATATATATATAATATATATATATATATATATATATATATATATATATATATATATATATATATATATATATATATTATAAACCCATTATTCAACTTTAACAGATTAAGTGAAAAAAAGGCTATATTTTTATATAAAAACCCATTATTCAACTTTAACAGATTAAGTGGAAAAAAGGATATATTTTATATATATAAACCCATTATTCAACTTTAACAGATTAAGTAAAAAAAAAATATTTTTTATATGTAATTTTATCCATTATTCAACTTTTTCAGCTCTATTTACTATTTACTATTCAGAGTGTCCTTTATTTAGAGGTTAAACTCTAGAAAATATCTATATTCAAAGAGTTGGCAAAGTGTCCGTTAAATGGAGATGTTCTTTATTCGGAGAATTGGAGGTCCACTATGGAGGTTTAACTGTATATTTGTTGTCAAACCCCCGATATAGCACCACTGTCCGGTCTGATATGGACCATCCTCATCGTATATGGACGTAACAGGCAAACCCAAAACATGCCACTTTCCAGCTTCAAACATAGTTTAAATGAAAGAAAAGACTATTTTGCTACTGCTTTTCTACTTTCAATTAATCAAAATAAATTTTGTGGTTTGTATTTATTTATCTACTAGCATATAGCACGCCATATGACAGGATTAGTAAAATTTTCCAGAACTGCATAGTGCACCCTATGAAGCAGGCAAAAAAAATGGTTTGTTTTTTGGCTGAGAATTATCTGGTACACGCTCAATAATTTATCTTCATATTTCTCTAAAGTCTCCCGATACTGTGAAGGCAATTTAGAATGACGTTAAATTCATTTAGTCAAACCGTGTGGTTATGTATAAAAAACGAACAAACTTCTTAATTTTCAAAGATATGTAACTTAAACACTAGATCAGGGGTAGGCAACGCGGCGCCCGCGGGCGCCATGGCGCCCCCGATCGATTTTTAATGCGCCCTCACTGGACTAATGTAAATGTATGATAGCCAGAGCGATTTACTTACTCTTGTCAAACGGCGATATACAGCAAGTAGTCAGTTGAGTTTAGGACATTCAAATGCAAGTTAGTGTTGTTGAAATCCAATCTATTGAAAAAATCATTATAACATATCCCAAATACAAAAATATACTGTTGAGAGTTTAAATTTGAATAACGAAAATTTTACTGCTACATCATATTTAGAAATTATAGATAAGCTAATAGAAGATTTTTCTTCTAGATTTGACGATTTTGCAGCATTAGAACCCGTTCTAAGATTTTTCATAAATCCATTCAATGTTACTGAAGATGATGTCCTTGAATTAGTTTCAGTGTATTTCGAGCTTCATAATATCCTAGAATTAGAAATAATAAACTTGCAAAGTGATATTATTTTAAAAGCGCATAGTAATGATAAAATGTTTTGGAATTTAGTCGGTGAAAATAAGTATCCTAATTTAAGGAAATGTTCGCTAAAAATTTATTCATATGGTGCAACATACAATTGCGAGTCTTTGTTTTCAAATATGAAAAATTTGAAATCAAAATACTGAAGAAAGCTTAATGACTCACATTTAGATAATTGTTTAAGGATCGGGAACTCTAAATATATCCCCAATTATAAGAAATTAGCTGAAAATATGGACACCCAAGTTTCACACTGAACTATATGTATCATTATGTATGACACCAACAAAATAAAGTTATAAAAATCTGTTTTTTAATGCCTATTTATACCTGTTGATTATCTGTAAAATATGCGCCCTCGGTGATTATCAAATTTAGTATTACGCCCTTAAGAACAAACAGGTTGCCAACCCCTGCTCTAGATATTTATTAGTCTGTTAAATAAACTCCTGGACTTTTATGAAAAGAATTTGTTATTTGTTGTTTATAAAATTTCATTGCAGCAAAAAATAATCGATTATTAAATATAAAATTATCCCATATGTACCTAATCTATTATTTGAGCCAAATATAAAAGAAAATTATTTACGCAATACATAGATTCAGTGATAAAGCGTATGGAAATAATGCAGATGATATTTCAAAAATTTAAAACAAAAAATGATTAAATGAGGTGGTTGAAGGAATGAAGTCATAATGCTAGGAAAAAAATGTTATTTTCATCTACTTATAATGTGATAAACTGATAAATTTAATCGCCTGCTCTTAACCGGGCGAAATAGGGTATGAAATAAGGGCATTAAACACTCGAAAAGGGAAAAGGGGGGGAAGGAGTAGATTTCGAAAGTTTTAAAGAGTCGTTTTGAATTTTGCTAACCCTAACTCATCAAGAATCCAATATGGATGCCTCTATCCATTCCAGGTCATACCGCTTCATAAATTCGAGGACAGACGGACAGATAACTTAGGCTATTATTATATAGGGGATTATTTTTCTTACTTGTTCAGGCAGTTTTATTTCTCCCAAATCACGCGGACTATCCTCCATATTGCCTTCGATTCGGCAGTGTGTACAGAAATGTTTGCTGTTTACTATATAAATTTTAAAGCGAAAATTCTAAAGGTTTGGTAGTCTGGAGA
>CM063511.1:91794029-91824029 GCA_032207245.1 Pardosa pseudoannulata | reverse complement strand
AAATTAGATTCTAAAGCAAGATTAATAAATTTGTAAACATCATTATGAAATTCAGAAACACAACTATAGAGCCTTTTACTACACAAAAAATAATTCTAAATTAAATTTCTTTTCATACGAGGGTAGAGGGAAAGAGTCATGGCAGCTATTTTTTTTCTTGCAGATACAGTTGGAAAATGCGACATAAACGGACGAAAGGACAAAGTGTGGACAATGAATAGAACTGAAATATCGTAACACACTAATTTATAACGGCAGTACACAGGGCAAAATGGCCATCACGGTGGAAAAGAATTGTCATTACTGGTTTGACACACGTCCATGCGTTAATAAGTGTTAACAAGTGATAATGTAACTGAAAGATAAATATTATTTATATGATAGTGTTTACATCTTTTCTAAAAGTAAAAACTAAAGCATGATTAACTAAAATACTTTCCTTTCTACAAGTACAATAAGAAAGTCGAGTGGAGGTTACTCCAGATTGTTATAAGAATACAACACACACACATTTGAGACAAATTACTAGTTTATTGAAAGGGGGTGTTTTCAACAAGTTACATACAAATTTTAACATTTGATTTTAAATTGAATCACATTCAAGTTCATTTGGTTACGCTCTCAAGTCACATTCAAGTCCATTTAGTTACAGTCTTGAGTCAAGTCCATTCGGTTACAGTCTAACCCAAAAACTTGATCTTGACGTCGGTGAGAGTCATGTTTTCGGTGAGAAGCTCCTCAGCGGTACGAGCAAGGATAGGACGGTCGAAGGGGAAGCCCATTGGCTTAGTATCAGGATACTTCTGGTCCTTGGCACCGCAATAGCTGACAGCGTCACTGCAGATGGTCTTCACACTAGCGCCCTCGGGCTGGAAAAGAAATTTAACTAATTACTTTATGATCAATGACTTGATGTTTATAATTCCTCTAACTGAAGTACCCGACGTTGACTGGGTAAAAAGGTGTTTAATATTTTATTTAGATTTAAATTGATTATTTCGACTGTTCTGGCGAATGGGGTAAAATTTTATTAATTTCTAATAAAACTGTTAGTTTTTTTTTTCATACAAAAGAAACGTTATTTTAACTCAAAGCTTGAGTGTGCAGAAAGTTTAACTTTTGTCTCTCCGGAGAGTGAACAAATTAAAATATCTGGCTCGTAGACGTATGTGCAAGACACTTATTTATAGGTATTTATCAGTTCGTATATATCAATTATATTAGACCAATTAGATAATTCGAAAGTCAGAAGTGAAAATGTTATTTTCAATTTCCGGATTTCGCAAGAAAAAGTGCTGTTCTCGCTTGGCAGGATACCACGATATTTTTCTCACGATAGATTAGGAAGTGATAGTAACGTGATTATTTACGGAAATATTGAAAGTTTATATAAAAAAAAATATTCATAAAATCTATAATTTTTTAGAAAATATCTTGAACTCTGAGTTGTTGTTGCCTTGTTTACGCATGCTAAATGTCTTCTAAAGTCTTAATGAAAAGGGTCGCAAGTTCTGGAGTCTAGTAACGACAGATGATTCCTTTCAGTGGTAAAGAAAGTTGGAAGAGAGAAGCTATAATGGCTTAGAAGTCATAGATGTGGTCTGAACAAAGTAGGGTTTGTGAACAATTTCTGAAGGAGGGATAGCATCTAGTATTATCAGATATTTTCCTGACTTTAAAATGGCCGGTACGAAATTTCAGAAAAAAATATTTCTAGGCCAATCAAGATTTGGGATCACTATTTTTCCAAAACGCTGATTAAAGATCTTTCGTTTGGCAACGGCGTTTGCACTTCCAGGTGTGACAGTCGGAAGTTGATCCAAATCTCGAGCCTCCTATGCAAGGATATTTGCGCACTCATTCCTGTCAACACAATATAAGCTAGAATTCACTGAAGAATGCAGGGTTTATTGATTTGACCAAGAAAAATATTAATTTCTTGTGTTAAGTAAATTTGCTTTTTTATTTCTAATAGCTTCGATTGCTGATTTTGAGTCCAAGAAAATGACCCGTTCTTCCGTTGAACTGTAAAAATTCTGAGTGAGGTAAAATGTAAGAGCTTCTTTAATGGCAATTAATTCTGTAGTAAAGTTTGTAGCTATTTGGCCAGTCGGAAGTGACTGTATGGAAGGCATGATATAACATCTACGCTATTAGTTCCAGTAGGTAACCAACAATCTATGACATTGCATTATCTTGACAACTAGTTGGGGGTGTTCGACGACACGAAACAAGCTTGCGTTTAATCACGTGGCACTCTGGAATATCAGCCTATATGTACTATACATTAACTAATGCCATGAATCCAGACACTCAAATTTCTTTTACTGTACAGAAGTTATTGTTGTTACAAATAGTTTTTCGACAATAAAATACATTGAATAGCCCACGTATTTAGAATTTAATAATTATCTTAAGCTGTTCCGACTCGTAGCATTACATCTGGAGCAAGGAAAGTTCCACTTACATTATCCTTTGTGTAGTCGGTGGCCATAACGAACAGTTCGAATTCCATTCCCTTGTGGGTTCCTTTGGGGACGAGCATGTTTTCTGGCCATCCACAACTGCAGTATTCAGTTGAGTCTTCAGCAGCTCCATGGCCGGACTTCAACTCATCAAAGGTGTAGGTGTGAGCCAAGGTGACACTGGATTCAATGGCATTGCGGTTGATGACGTTCTTTCCGGGGGCCACTGAAAGAAGTTCGGAAATTTTTAGCTTTTATTTTTTATCTTGAGGTAATAAGTTTTAATGAAGTTAACAGCATGTAATACACGCAATATCATTGTGCAAGTTACCAAGAAATGTAGGGTTGTACCGTATTGCGGTCGAGATATGTCACAGGCGACTTTCGCGTTATATTGACGCCAGAAGTCGCCAGATATGGGGATTTCTTACTCAAAATTCCCCTCTTTGGCGACTTCTGCCATCATTTTGATGTCTTCAGGCATCATTATGACGCGGAAGTCGCCTGTAACATATCTCGACCGCAATACGGTATCACCTGTAGTTAATATTAAATTTGTTTATTAAGGAATCGCTCAACGTTTGCATGACTTTTATCCTTGCATTACGCTAAATACTCTCAACTCGATTTAAATATTTTCTGTTAGCCTGGAAAATATTTTAGCTTTTTTTTAATACACTTAGTCCTTTAACCTTTTAATCTTAGAACCTTTTGAGGACGAGCGTATCATATGTGCAACATCTTTTAAAATAAACCATAGGATTTTCTCGTATTCAGATATCTCTAATAGACAAGTTCACCAATAACAGATATAGGGCTAACTATAGTGGTAATAAGAAATACTAATTAAATGTTTTACTTAAAATATCATTAATGATATACTCATTATGAGTCAATTTGAAAGACGTTGCATATATGATGCACCGTTCCCCAAAGGGTTAAAAATTACACGGTAGATAGCTTGAGTTTTCTAAAATACAGTAGCTGAAATATATAAAAACATTATATCCTGAAATTAAAATGATTAAAGTATAATTTTATTTTTTCTGTTTGGTTAGGCAATGTTAGAAACTAGAATGGGTACCTAATAAAGAAAGAATGAATTGTGATCAGTTAAAATCTTGCATGGTTTTAAGTTTTCCGAATGACATTTTAAAATTAACAAGACGATATTTAGAACAATTTTCTATTCTTAAATCGGATGTTGTCTCCCTTAACAGTTCACAAATTTTTATTTTTAGACCCTTAGTAACATAAAGTAAAAGATAAGAATCATCTTAGGATTGGCTGCTGATAAAACCGTGAATGAACAGCTTTTCAAGAAAGAAATTAAATCATGTGATGTTTTTCATTTAAAAGGTTACAGTCAAGAGTTTATTTTAAATATGTTTTATTATTTATACGTTTTGTAAAATTGGTACAGAGTTATGTATAGGAGCCCGGGGCACGAGAGAGTGGCACGCGGGAACAAGAGGAAGGGGGGCGAAAAAGTGGAAAAGCAAAGATTATGTAAAATGGACTAAACAGAATAGCATCAATAGCGTACGAGAAAGTCCTACATTTGAATTTTTATATGTTTGTATCTGTGTTCTGTTAACGAAGAAAGTTATTAAAATAATAGTTAGCAGTAAAAGTAGATTAATTATTTTGTTTTGCGAAGCTAAGCCACCTCAACCATAAACAGTACTGAAAGTAAAGACGGATTTTAAAGAGATAAAAAATGTGAAAAAAGCGGGATAAATAACAATAATAATAATAATAATAATGATAATGATAATGATAATAATAAGTAGAAAAATAAGAACAATAATAATAATAACAATAACAACAATAAGAACAATAATAATAATAATAACAACAATAAGAACAATAAGAGCAATAACAATAATAATAATAATAATAACAACAATAAGAACAATAAGAGCAATAACAATAATAATAATAATAATAATAACAATAATAACATAAAGTAAACGCATGGTCCTTTATCGATTTGGTTAACTAGACTATCCGGCTAATCGGTGCTCTACTATGTGTGTGTATATATATATATATATATATATATATATATATATATATATATATGTGTGTGTGTGTGTGTGTGCATATACACTCATATATGTGTGTGTGTGCATATACATATATATATATGCATGTGTGTGCATATACATACATATATATGTGTGTGTATGTGTGCATATACATACATATATATACGTGTGTGTGTCCATATAAGACTGCATGTGGGATGTTACAGATTAATCGTTATCAGTTATTAATTGCTTCAAAAGTAACTCCAGTAGGTTAACAAGAAGTTATTTTATAAGCAGATGAAGTGATTTAGAAGCTCAGTAGTGTTGAGGTAGTGCTTCCAAGACTGGGCAAGACCCACTTAACCTTTCATCCCTTCAGTGGGTAGACAAACTGAGTAGCAAGCATGCTTGGGAACTAAACACTGGGAGTTCCTCTTAAGGTTGACCACCTAATAGAACATAAGTTTCGCACCTCTGAGCCTTTGGTCTCGAAAACGGAGATCGGTATCGTAGGCCATGGCCCCACGTGCAGCGCCGGGGAGTTTAGTTTGAGTTCAAAATCATTAAGATATAATTTCTAAGAGAAACAGGGTACTTACATTCTTTGTGGAATTTGTCCAACTCGATCATGAGCCTTCTCTGCTCATCAGGAGCCAACCTGTTTCCAAGTTCATCATACTTGGGTCCCAAGAATACACGGATGGTAGCGTGTTGGGCAGCTCCGGTATCATTCTCAACGTTGATGATGAGGGAGAAAGGTTCGTGGTCCAAATGGTGGTATTGTACCTAGAATGATGACAGAATATGACTTCATCTTTTGCAGATAACGAAGCAGTTATAAAAGTAGGATTTCCTTTTGAACACAAAAATATGATACTATTTGTGGTATTGGAGGCTATTTGAGAGACAGTCGCAAGATAATTAAATACTAAGCAATTATTTTGTTGAAAAAGGTTTGTTTCTTGAATTTTTGAAAACAAGAGAGGGATGCAGTTGAATTTTTAAGAAATGTTATTAGAAATATGACTGGATTATTAATTTATTTGTAAGCATAAAACATTTGCTCTTATTTTCCAAAATCCAAAATATTTTATAGCTTTGTGAATCAGTAATTTAAAAATCATTTGTCATCTTCATAAACTTTTGCAAAATTTTTAAAGAATATAAATGTTAGACTGATAGGTATTTAATTTTAGAGATTCAATTTAAAATACTTTCTTTATAAAATAAATTAGTTCACATTTTAAAGACTTTGTTAAAGCAAAATGAAAACATAATTAAGTCTGGAGTAATGCCAAAGATTTTGTAGAAATAATTTAATTTATTCCAATATGGTTTATGCATATCGAAAATTTTTCAAATATACAAGTATCTATCTCAACATCAAAAATTTAGTTTTTTTTCAAGCATTTGGTAAAGAAATCAGAAATGTTTAGTTAATTTTAGTTAGAAAGAATTACCTTAACTGTTTACACGCTGAACTGTGAAAAGATAATATATGTAGTAGTCATAATTTTTTGAAATTGCGATACTTTTATCCATAGTAATATTTTAAGCTTTCTGAAAAAAATATTTTCTATTTTTTTACACATGTTCCATATCGCGAGCATTTGCGTATTACTTTTTTTTTAACAAAACATCAAAATTAAAATGATTTTTTATGATAATTTTAATACTTTTTCTCGTGTATTTTTTGAAACTATGAGGAATATTGTCATATTTTCTAAAAAAAAACAAAAACGATTTTTGGTAAATCTAACTATACATAGTACCAAATAGCTAAAAGACAACAAAATTATTGCTTTACAAAATCAACTTTAACAATTAACTTTACAAAATCATTTCAGTTAGAAAGAATTGTCTTAACTGTTAACACGCCGAACTGTAAAAATATAACATATGTAGTAGTCATAATTTTTTGAAAGTACGATAATTTAATCCATAGTAATATTTTAAACTTTCTGAAAACAAATATTTTCTATTTTTTTACACATGTTCCATATCGGGAGCATTTGCGTATTACTTTTTTCCTTTTAAAAAAATCAAAATTAAAATGATTTTTTTTATGAAACTTTCAATATTTTTTCTCGTGTAGTTTTTAAAAGTATGAGGAATATTGTCATATTTTCTATGAATAATAAATAATTTTTGGTAAATCTTACAATAAATAGCACCAAATATCTAAAAGACAACAAAATTATTACTTTACAAAATCAACAATAAACTTCACAAAATCATTAAAAAATAGTATACGCATTTATAAAAACTTAGTTTAAAAGTTAAAAAAATAATACAAATTATCTTAACATCTAATGATAAACAGTGAGTATTATTTTAACTATTATTATTAATTATTATTTTGGGGAAAAACTTTAGTTAAATAGTGTAATCTGATTTTGGAACATAGGCGGATAAGCCGTTAAATGTAAGCTATAACTGTCTATCATTTCAGTTATACAAGAAATTCTACATTTTATATTTTTTCTATACACCGGATAATTTTTAAAGCTGTATTTCTCAGGCAAATTTCAGATAGAATTAATTTCAAAGTAATTTTGTAAAATACCTGAACTTTGTGTCCGGTTCCGAAGTTAATACCGTGAGAGAGGTCAAGCACATCATCCTTCATGAAAGTGGTAACAACATTAGCTTGCTTGGCATTTACTTGAGCACTCAGTACTTTGATTCCTGGGAAGGTCAACTGGAAAGGAGAAAGCAGAAAAGTTAAAAAATTATTTAGTGTAATCGTAAAGTTAGCAAATTAACACATTGTGTGCGGGTACATTTCTCAGCGGAATTGTACCCGGAGCGGGCGTTTTGCGCGTTAATTTAATTATTCAGTTAAATCTCAACAGATCGAAAATTATTTAATTTTTTAACCAACTTTTCGTATTTTATATTAAATCTATAAACAAATATATAAATAATAACCATAAGGTTTTTGTAAACAAATAATAAATTTTTTAGTGGATAAATTTATAATAGTATCGTAAATATGAAAAATGAATAGAAATAGTAGTATATAGTTTTAATTTTTTCCCGTTCTGTGGTTCCGCATCGACTGATGTAAAAACTAGTTTTTATTCGTCTAAAATTATCCAGAATCAATGTAGTAGACAAGGACATTCGGCTTCGTTTTCCTGTATATACCGTTATTTTTGTACCCACAAACAAACCATGTTGTTACACTAACCCTTACTAGTACGTGACCCGCGATCAAGTATCATTCGTCAGAACACGTACTAGTACATGTCCCGCATACAATGTGTTAACACCCATAGCCAGTGCTAGTTTATCATTTGGGTACCCAGGGATTATTTCCTGGGAACGAAAAGTCTAGGTGGCGCAGAATTGAATAAATTTATACAATATGTTTTTTCTAATTATATATATGTAATATATCAAAATTATTACACTTAAAATACCTATCTAAGATTCTCCTTTTCGCTTCTCATTCATTCATATCTATTTTCCCAGCCGAGTAATATCTTATTTAAAGGGGTGTGCGATGACTTAATTCTGTTTACCAGCCTCCCAAAGCTAACTCTGAAATAAATTTTAATTTTCTCTTCACTAGCCACTAGGAAATTTTCTTCCCCAAACAATAACGTTGATAGGTATTTATAGCTTTTAAAATAGTTCGACATAATTATTTTAAAAATAACATTGATTTGGAAAGATATCTGTCACTCATAAAAAAATCAAACTCGAGTGTCATATGAAAAGTTTATGGAGAACGAAACGCGAATAAATAGGAAGTAACAAATTAACTTCTTTATACAAGCAAAAATAAAATTTAAGATCAATTACTAGATAAAGAAGTATTTTAAAAACAATTAAAAATTATAATTATCAATTTAAATAGTTAAAATAATTGAACAATATATATATTCAGAGAGAATTGTCTTCAAGATCAAGTCTTAAAAATGTTTTAATGAGAAGTAACATGGAAGGTATAAAGCATACGGCATATTAGAACCTCAATTAAAACGAAAATTGTAACAGAAATAATTTTGTAATAAATATTAGAACTTACATCATCATGACTGTAGGGCTTCAGGGTAGCTTTGTATTGTTGGAAGATGTTGTCAACAAATCTGTGCCATCTGTAGAAAATTGGATCTCTGAGAGAGGTTGAAGTGTCACTCATGACACCAGGGTTTTCCTGGAAAGCAATAGCACATTTAGTAGAAACACTTTTTTTATTATTTTCTTGAACATTATGCGTAAAGGGGTTAAAAAAGTACACTACAGATAGTAAAGGAGTTATGTGTGTTTATCCAAAAAACCCTAGAAAATTTCATGAAGATAGAATTTGCCCTTTACAGCCTATTATTAGGCCGCATAGCTTGGAATATAATTTACGAAACGTCCATCCCAGTGAGGTAAAATAGGGAGTTGGAAGGATATAAGTCCATGAGGTCGAGGACACAGTTAGTGTTTTATACTTTATATGGAATAGACAGGCAGATAAAATTGTTCAGAAGAACCTTAACAAACTTTAATGTAAAAGTCTTTAATAAATTTTCTGAGAGCGTGGAAAATATTACTGAACAAAACTTAATAAAAAAATATCCCAAAACATAGATGATTAAACTCTATCTTGAATGATTTAAAGGCTTTAAAAATCATTAATTAGAAGTCCAGGGCTAAGGATAGGACTGCTTGGTATTGAACTCTAGGACCCATCCAGGGCTGTTGTGCCTGAAGGAGAAGAAGATGTTGACAAATGCTTAAAACTGACTCTTTGTGGAAACGAGTTTAAGAAGTTAGTTAAAAGTTAAGAATAGTTTAAGAAGTATATAAAATTCAGTAGATAAAAGTAATCAATCTCCCCGAAAAGTCTGACTTACAGATCATCTTACCACGTAGGATTATTAAACATTACGTCTAAAACAAAGGACATACACAGAGCATGTTACTAGTTCCAAATAGTATGCTAAAAATATATAAATAATAAATGTTCATACCTAATTTTAATCCTTTAAGATGAATGTGCGTATTGGACGTAGTCTGGGATTGCTTGTGAGCTCTGTGAAGTTTATGCTATACTGTTGCTGATTGTACCAGTTACCTCATTATGTTTTTGTCTTTAAAATCACTCTTTTTTGAGAGGTGCTTACTTTCCCTCAACTTTTAATTATTAATAACGACATTATTAATATTATCCTTAATTCTAGCTAAGTGTGCTTTAGTTATGTTTTGATCACTCAAATCAATATTTTAAATGTACTGTCCACTATCTGTAATATTCACCAATGATGAAATACAGTCTTCGGCTCATTGGCTCTCCAAAAACGTCGATGCCAATGCTAATGAGATATAACAAAGTAATATCCCTAGTTATCGAAATTGAGAATTTAATTTAATTTCCCTTTGATCTTTATCTCGGTAATTTGAATAATTATAACGTACTTGGAATCTGCCATCGGGATCGTGCATTCTTGCCATCATGACGTGTCCCCAGTTATGGAGAGATCCGTAGAAGGCCTTGTTGGGAGAGCTGGAGCTAGCTTCAATGATTGTACCCAAGATATCGGCACCATGAGCCTCATCCAGAGCGAGCTCAGTACCATCAGCAGCGTGTACGTGCTGGAGATCGATAGCTTCCAGGATACGTTCCCTCCATCTTTCCATGTTCTGAACATTGACGTCTGGGAGATCCCTCAAGCTGAATCCCTGAGGCCTGGAAGCGTAGTGCAATCCACTGACCAAGGATGTAAGATGAGGAGAATAACCTTCCAACTTTTCTTCGAAGTTGTGGAAGGGAATCATACGGTTCAAACCGTTGGACAATCTTTCGCAGTCGTATCTATAATAATTATTTTCAAATCATTACTTAATGAAGCAAAAGCTACGTTACGAATAACTAAATATACATTATTAATTTTAATTACTGGCAACAAGATTAAATTATGCCCGTACCTGGCACACATTTGCTGATGCATGTAGTAGAACAATTCTCCTTTCCTGTCCTTAACTTTGCCAGTGAGTGCTTCATCCCAGTTGGCGGGATAAACAACGTGCCAGTACCAATGGTGAGCATTGACATTGATGTCCTCTCGGAAGTAAGCCAGTTTGTATTCTGGATCCAAAATGTTACCAGTAGTTTGTGATGGAACAATGACATCCTGCAAGAGATTGTTAGAAATGAATTAAATATCACAGATTAATAATTTACAAAGAATTTAAACATGAAGGTTAAAAAGTTAAATTCTATAGGATTGTTAACGTTTTTCCATATGTATGCTGAATGAAATTTTATTTCTCGTAAATGACTCATAGTTTGGTTTTGTTTGGAGCTTTACCGTCTACTGTTTTGCAACACGAGAGCTAATGAGACCGGGACTTACTGTTTAAAGATAATTCTGAAAGGCAAAGAACCTCCATTCTAGCAGCGGGATTCAAACCTGCGAACTCTGGTACCAAAAAGCAGAGCCTTACCATTTGGCCGTCATTTGCCGTAAATATCTTATGACTTAGAGATTTATTTCTTCTATTTTTGCTCAAACAGGATTTTTTAGTAAAAAATTAGGTGATATAATATATCTCTATTAATAAGACTTATTAGTGAGAAACAAGTGAAATATTTTCCTCTATATAAATTTCCTAAAAAAATATTTTTGTTTACAGTTATTTCAAAAATTGAATCAGTTAAAAATCCTTACTTTAACTATAAAAAATACATTTCCACCAATTAAATTTCTTTTTCATTTTTTTTAACCTGAATTTTGCTTAACCGGCTTAACCCGGTCCCATTTAGGCCGGTTAAGAGGGAGTCTACTGTATTTTAGTTCCTCAACGAAAGGCAGTTCATACAATTAGAAGGTAAGCGATATCTTACCAAATTTTATAAAGAATGATATAAAGCAAGAATACTTACATCATTGGGATGGTTCTTTGCCTCCTTAGTGGCAAGATTGATGGTCTCGGCGGGGATGAACCTGTCAGGGAAGACTTCCTGGATGGGTGGCAAGGTGATACCTCTGCAGTCATCTCTGTGGACAACAGCGACAGAGAAGACGTATACGAACAGACCTTCGTTTACAGCATCCCTAGCTTGGGTGGACAGCTTGATGAAGTCATCGAAATCATTTGCGGCTGCAAAAAGAAAGAAACACAAATTGCATATCGTCATAAGAACACATTCTAACTGTATGCGTATGGATACTAGTAAAGATAACTAGTACTTTAAAAGATAAAGTACTAGTTACTTTATCTTTTTTGTGGAAACCTACAGCAAAAGCAAATTATTCCATTCACTAAACTTGTTCATGCAATTAAATTTAATGAAATCATTAGAGAAGTTGTTTTAAGGGACCAGTACTTCCTTACCATGTTCTAATGCGAGAGCTAGAGCTTCGGATTACACGGTTCGAACTTAACAAGCGGACTAATTGTCCGGTTTTCGAAGCAGAACTGAACCGAAAACTGGAAAAAAGTACCTCTTTTTGTCTGAACGAAAACCGAAACTGAATCAAAGAAATATCGAATTTTTTCGGTTCAATATATCTTCAGCCATTTTGTTACTGAAACCAACTTATCAATATTTTCTAATTTAACGTCAACCATAGTATTATCGTACTTACATGAACGTTACTTCTCAAGTCTTTGTTTTGATATTCACTTATTCTAATTCAAATTATTATAAAATTATGATTAAATTATTGTAATAAAATAATTAAATTACTAAAAATAATTATTAAATTATTATAAAATAATGATTCATTAAATTATCTTTTCATACGAAAGAAGTAACGGTTTATTTTCGCCTTATATAAGACATGTATTTAAGCTTATCTCATAAAAGAGTAAAATTAACTTTAACTGAGAATCTAGGTGGCCAGTTGGTGGTTGTTCTCTTTAAATAATCTGGTAAAAATCTCTTAAGCACTTTCCGTTAGTTTTAGCAAAATAAATCGCTAAATATATTTCCTCTATTTTTTTTAGTATATATAATTTACACCTTAAATATCGCTTTCAAAGCAGTATTAGACTATTTAAGCTTATTCTAATTCAAATTATTATAAAATGATGATTAAATTGTTATAAAATAATGATTCATTAGATTATTTTTTCATAAGAAATAAGTAACGATTTATTTTCATCTTTAACACATGTATTTAAAGCTTGTTCTTATAAAAGTGTAACATTAACTTCAACTGTGAATCTAGGTGACCAGTTGGTGGTAGTTTTTTTTAACAACCTGGTAAAAACTGAAGCACTTTTCCGTTAGTCTGAACAAAAATAAATTGCCAAATATCGCCAAATATAATTCCTCTATTTTTTTTAGATTATATATTTAAGTTACGCTTTAAATATCTCTTTCAAAGCAGTATCAGACTCTTTAAGCTTATTCTAATTCAAATTATTATAAAATAATGATTCATTAAATATTTTTTCTATTAGAAATAAGTAATGATTCATTTTATTCTTCATATAACACATGTATTTGAAGCTTGTTCTCTTAAAAGGGTAAAATTAACTTCAACTGAGAATCTAAGTAGCCAGTTGGTAATCGTTTTCTTTAAACAACCTGGTAAAAACTTAAGCTTTTTTCCGTCAGTCTGAGCAAAAATAAATCGTCAAACATCGCCAAATATAATTCTTCTATATTTTT
Organism: Pardosa pseudoannulata; assembly: GCA_032207245.1. Lineage (NCBI taxonomy): Eukaryota > Metazoa > Arthropoda > Arachnida > Araneae > Lycosidae > Pardosa > Pardosa pseudoannulata. Next base: position 91,810,911 of record CM063511.1, on the reverse strand, counting down.
TAAGTTATATATTTAAGTTACGCTTCAAATATTTCTTTCAAGGCAGTATTAGACTGTTTAAGCCTATTCTAAATTAAATTATTATAAAATAATGATTCATTAAATTATTTTTCTGTCAGAAATAAGTAATGATTCATTTTTTTTTCTTCATATAACACATGTATTTAAAGCTTGTTCTTATAAAAGAGTAAAATTAACTTTAACTGAGAATCTAGGTAGCCAGTTGGTAGTCGTTTTCTTTAAACAACCTGGTAAAAACTTAAGCACTTTTCCGTTAGTCTGAACAAAAATAAATCACCAAATATCGCCAAATATAATTCTTTAAAAACTTTTTTTAGATTATATATTTAAGTTACGCCTTAAATATCTCTTTCAAAGCAGTATTAGACTGTTTAAGCTTATTCTAATTCAAATTATTATAAAATAATGATTCATTAAATTATTTTTCTATCACAAATAAGTACTGATTCATTTTATTCTTCATATAACACATTTGAAGCTTGTTCTTATAAAAGGGTAAAATTAACTTTAACTGAGAATTTAGGTGGACCGTTGGTGCTTGTTTTCTTTAAATAACCTGGTAAAAAACTGAAGCACTTTTCCGTTAGTCTGAGCAAAAATAAATCACCAAATATAACTATTCTAAATTTTTTTTAGATTATATATTTAAGTTACTCCTTAAATATCTCTTTCAAAGCAGTATTAGGCTATTTAAGCTTATTCTAATTCAAATTATTATAAAATAATGATTAATTAAATTATTTTTATATCAGAAATAAGTAATGATTCATTTTCATCTTCATATAACACATGTATTCAAAGCTTGTTCTCATAAAAGGGTAAAATTAACTTTAACTGAGAATCTAGGTGGCCAGTTGGTGGTTGTTTTCTTTAAATAACCTTGTAAAAAACTTAAGCACTTGTCCATTAGTCTGAGCGAAAATAAGTCGTCAAATATAATTCTATGTTTTTTAGATTATATATTTAAGTTACGCCTTAAATATCTCTTTCAAAGCAGTATCAGATTGTTTAAGCCTATTCTAATTCAAATTATTATAAAATAATGATTCATTAAGTTATTTTTCTATCAGAAATAAGTACTGATTCATTTTATTCTTCATATAACACACGTATTTGAAGCTTGTTCTTATAAAAGGGTAAAATTAACTTTAACTGAGAAGGCCAGTTGGTGCTTTCTTTCTTTAAATAACCTTGTAAAAAACTTAAGCACTTTTCACAAAAATTCAAAAACTTAATCTAAATTAATAAAAATTGTTTTTTATGTTTATTTATTATTATTTAGGCCCTTTTCGGATTTTTAATGTAATTTATTTATTTTTAAAACATTTATTTCTTATTTTTTCAAAATTTTAAATTTTTTTTGATTTTGATCATTATTATTCAATATTTTTGGCATTTTTTCGTACGGATGTCACTGGCCGCAAAAATATTTTATGTTTTTCTATCCCTAAACTCCCTACTCTCTAGTTTTGTGTTATGAACTCACGAATCCACCCTTTTATCTCTTTGCTCTTTTATGTGTTTATTTTTCGCTCGTTGTCATTTTTGTGCTTACTGACGGAAGCCTCTGGATTGAAGGGCTCGGCCCATATGGTCCAGTTGCCACATCACCTTTAAAGCCTTTAAAGCCTTTAAGCACTTTTCCTGTAGTCTGAGCAAAAATAAATCGACGACTATAATTCTTCTATATTTTTTAGGTTACATATTTAAGTTACGCCTTAAATATCTCTTTCAAAGCAGTATCAGACTGTTTAAGCTTATTCTAATTCAAATTATTATAAAATAATGATTCATTAAATTATTTTTCTATCAGAAATAAGTAATGATTCATTTTTGTCTTCATATAACACATGTATTCAAAGCTTCTTCTCATAAAAGGGTAAAATTAACTTTAACTGAGAATCTAAGTGGCCAGTTGGTAGTTGTTTTTTTTAAATAACCTAGTAAAAAACTTAAACACTTTTCCTGTAGTCTGAGCAAAAATAAATCGCTAAATATAATTCTTCTATATTTTTTTAGGTTATATATTTAAGTTAAGCCTTAAATATTTCTTTCAAAGCAGTATCAGACTCTTTAAGCTTATTCTAATTCAAATTATTATAAAATAATGATTCATTAAATTATTTTTATATCAGAAATAAGTAATGATTCATTTTCTTTTTTATATAATATATGTTTTTAAAGCTTGTTTTCATAAAAGGGTAAAATTAACTTTAAATGAGAATGTAAGTGGCCAGTTGGTGGTTGTTTTCTTTAAATAACCTGGTAAAAAAACGTACTAACTTTTCCGTTAGTCTGAGCAAAAATAAATCGCCAAATATAATTCTATATTTTTTAAGATTATATATTTAAGTTTTAAATATCTCTTTCAAAGCAGTATTAGACTGTTTAAGCTTATTCTAATTCAAATTATTATGAATTCAAATGATTTATTAAATTATTTTTATATTAGAAATAAGTAATGATTCATTTTCTTCTTCATGTAACACATGCATTCAAAGTTTGCTCTAATAATAGGGTAAAATTTACTTTAACTCAGATCTAGGTGCTAGACAGATACAGGTATTTTCCAATACCGGAGTTTGTGGCCTCTAACATACTGCGTTCATATTTCCTCGCTACTCCTTTAACTAGTGGAATCCGATTGAATCATAAGTCATGTTCCAAAAAAAAAAAAAATTCCAAACAAATTTAATGAACTCTTTGGCTGTCCCCATGTGAGAGAATAATTATATAATGTACATTAGATATAAAGCTGTAAATTTAATATATTTAAATTATTAAATATAACTAAATTTAAGAAGATAGACAATACACCAAATTATTTTCCATTTGAAACATAGTTCATTATATATCACATATGAAATACAAGTGCATAAAGTATTAGATGTGTATATGATATGCGATGTACAGGACAGAAAAAAGGGTTACGGATTATATAATAATTTTAAATACTAAAAATATCCGAAACAATAATTTTTGGTCAAAATATGTAATTTTCATGTAGAAGCATTTTTTTAATAAAATAACGGTATTATTAAAACAAACTGTAACTTAAAGTTTTAAAGTTTACTTTAAACGCTTAAATTAATATTAACTTAATAACAAATTAGTATTAAATGAGTAATAAATTAGTATTAAATTAATATGTCAGCATTATTAAATTAGTATTAAAGTAGTAGTTCTACTTTAAAATTCTAAATTAGTTTTTTTAAATAACTTTTGTAAAAATCAATACTATCTTATATTAATAATTCATTCTTATCAAGAAAAAGTACCGTTTCGATATATAAATCATATTCGGTATAAGGAAAGATCAACGGTGCATTTTTGTCTCTTGAACACAACTTTAAATCTATAACTATAAAATAAATTAATAAAAATAAGAAATCAACACTAACTAAGAAACTAAGAAATTAATACTTTTATAGGGATATCGAACCTAGTTATTAATCAGGAAAAGTGAAAGATCCAAATCTACCGTATAAAAGAAAACATAGATCATTTTTAGCATTTATTCCATAGTTAGTTTAAACTAATTTTAAGTACCCAGACTTTTCTAACACCAAAAACAAATTATAAAGAATTTTATATGAGATGGGGTTTAATTTCTCCAATATAGCCATATTAATTAATGATACAATGCTCTCTTAAAAAATGCAGTAAAAAGCTAAATACAATATTTCAGGAGTTTCTATAAACGAATTCAAATATTTTATACTTATGAATGGTATTTACTCACCAAACAGGATCTCAAAAAGTTCTGTGGCCTCTTCAAGATGTTTCTCATGAAAGCATGAGAAAAGAGTTCCTCTGGGCAATCTACCAACGTGGGCAAGCCTGGGGTCTCTCTCATCTACGGGCAGCTGATGCCTGGTGAGAGTGGTCAGCTGCTCGAATAAGGGGAGAATACGATCAACCTTGTCCTTAATGGTCATTTTTGAAGATTCTGAAAGAGGATACTAGAGGAATATCTGCAATGCTTGTGCTGGACTATGGCCAACTGTGGACTGCGAAATCTCCATGATTTGGAGAGCCTTTTATACGTTGGATGAATATCCATTTTTTGATCTTCCAAGAACTATTTAACCTATATCTTCGGCGTATGACAGATTAGAATAGAATAATCGTAGAAATGAATTCTCGACCAGCACAACAGGAAGTCCAGCTGAAACAACCGGAAACTCCATTCAAGACCGAAAAAAAAAATTTTTTTTATTATTCATTGATTGAGAATAAATCTGCTTTTATGTTATCTCATAACATTTGTTGTAAAGTACTCTAACAAGGCATAAAAACTTAATATTTGTATAAAAAAACTTTTTTTAAATTTTTTTTATTGCTATTCATGTTCGAAAATCACAAGAATATTGTGTTGACTTTTAAGCAAAGCTTACCGAGTCCAAAAACTGATTTAGAGGTAATTCAGCTATAAATGCAACTTCATCATCTCTAAGTTAGTTGTTTGATTTTTAGTAGCACAACTAATTGTATTTAATAAAAGTTAATTGTAGATTTTCCATTCATCATCATCTCTACTTAATGTTTTGCAGTTATTTTATGGCATCAGTCATGTCAATCTAACTTAAATAATTATCAGTTATTCAAACATCAATAACATACTTAACTTTTATACATTGGTATCAGTAAAACTTTTCGCAAAATACCAGGTGGTTAGTTGCTTGATTTTTAGTAGCACAAATAATTATAATTAATAAAAAGTTAACTGTAGATTTTCCATTCATCATCATCTCTAATTAATGTTTTGCAGCTAATTTTATGGCATCAATTATGTCAATAAAACTGAAATAATTATCAGTTATTCAAACATCAGTAACATACTTAACTTTTATATATTGGTATCAGTAAAAATTTTCGCAAAATACCAGATGGTTAGTTGTTTAATTTTTAGTAGCACAAATAATTGTAATTAATAAAAGTTAATTGTAGATTTTCCATTCATCATAATCTCTAATTAATGTTTTGCAGATATTTAAGGCATCAGTCATATCAATCAAACACCAATAGTTATCAGTTATTCATGCATCAGTAACATACTTTTATATTTTGGCACCAGTAAAACATTTCGCAAAATACCAGATGGTTAGCTGTTTGATTTTTAGTAGCACAAATAATTGTAATTAATAAAAGTTAATTGTAGATTTTCCATTCATCATCATCTCTAATTAATGTTGTGCAGCTATTTTATGGCATCAGTCATGCCAGTCAAAGATAAATAATTATCAGTTATTCAAACATCAATAACATGTTTAACTTTTATATATTGGTATCAGTAAAACATTTCGCAAAATACCAGATGGTTAGTTGTTGGATTTTTAGTATCACAAATAATTGTAATTAATAAAAATTAATTGTAGATTTTGGACTGATCATCATCTCTAATTAATGTTTTGCAGCTATTTTATGGCATCCATTATGTCAATAACACTTAAATAATTATCAGATATTCAAACATCAGTAACATACTTAACTTTTATACATTGGTATCAGTAAAACTTTTCGCAAAATACCAGATGGTTAGTCGTTTGATTTTTAGTAGCACAAATAAATGTAATTAAAAAAAGTAATTGTAGATTTTGCATTCATTATCATCTCTAACTAATGTTTTGCAGTTATTTTATGGCATCAGTCATGTCAATCAAACATCAATAATTATCAGTTATTCTCACATCAGTAACATACTTAACTTTTATATATTGGTATCAGTAAAAATTGTCGCAAAATACCAGATGGTTAGTTGTTTGATTTTTAGTAGCCCAACTAATTGTAATTAATAAAAGTTAATTGTAGATTTTCCATTCATCATCACCTCTAATTAATGTTTTGCAGTTATTTTATGACATCCGTCATGTCAATCAAACTTAAATAATTATCAGTTATTCAAACATCAGTAACATACTTAACTTTTATACATTGGTATCAGTAAAACTTTTCGCAAAATACCAGATGGATAGTTGTTTGATTTTAAGTGGCACAAATAATTGTAATAAAATTTAATTTTAGATTTTCTATTCATCATCATGTCTAAATAATGTTGTGCAGCTATTTTAAGGTATCAGTCATGTCAGTCAAACATAAATAATTATCAGTTATTCAAACATCAGTAACATACTTAACTCTTATATATTGGCATCAGTAAAACTATTCGCAAAATATCAGATAGTTAGTTGTTTAATTTTTAGTAGCACAAATAATTGTAATTAATAAAAGTTAATTGCAGATTTTGCATTCATTACCATCTTTAACTAATGTTTTGCAGCTATTTTATGGCATCAGTCATGTCAATCAAATATCAATAATTATCAGTTATTCACACATTAGTAACATACTTAACTTTTACATACTGGCATCAGTAAAACTATTTGCAAAATATCGGCTGGTTGGTTAATTGATTTTTAGTAGCACAAGTTACAATAAGTAAAAGTTAATTGTAATTTTTACTTTTCCAAGGAAAGTTCTAATTAAAATTTAATTGAAGTTTATAAAATCTTTATGCTTTCATTATATATAATAAAACATCTTAGTTATTTTTTTCAATTAAATTTGAATATAGAAAAACACAAAATTTATCCAATGTTCAAATATAATATTTATTTAGCAAAATCAATTAAAGAAGTTGTTAAAATTATTAGCCTATGATTTACTAAGCTTTAACACTTTTAATGAAATTGATATTCATTTGAAGAATTTTTAAAATGACATATTTAAAAAACTATGATAAAACTGATATGACCTCTAAACTAATGATGTCGCTATTTACAGCAAGAATTAAATAATACCAAGAATAAAATTGTTCATGCAAGAATTTAAAATGTATAAAACATATTAAGCATAATTATAGATTTTTTGTCAGTTGTGTAAATGCTTGCTGAAAAATAAAATAGATATTTGAATTTTCAGGAATTACTGAAGCGAAAAATCTATTATTCTTTTTTCAAACATTTCCATTTCATTTTCAGAGTACCAAAAACTATAAAATTTCTCATTTTTTTTTTACCATAAGTCCGTAAAATTAAACCCCAAAACTGTAAAATTTTATGAATAATCAGAAAAAGTTGACAGGTATACAGTTAACCGAATGTTACAACTAATATTCTGTAAAATAATATTTAATTTTGTTTTATAACTACCTACAAACTGTAATTGGTTATATACATAAATGATAAACTTATGTTTGAACGGTGATGATTTACAAAATTATAAGTATGTTAAAAAAATAATGTGTGTATATATATATATATATATATATATATATATATATATATATATGATATGCCTATAACAATTCAAAGAGCCGACGATGTCTTAATAACATCTTTATTCATGACTATTACACAGTTTAACAGTCAACCATCAAACATGACATTGAGTGACTAGCGTTCACACTCTAACGAAGAAGCTATATTTGGCCAAGGTTCATACAGCAACCCTTTCTGAAGACGCTTTCTTTCAGTTATTACCCGTCAAGCACTTGTATATGGAGTTATTAGTGATTCATGTGCCTTCATTAAAGAGTGCGCTGCGTTTTCTGTTTTTAAACCCCTAAATTATTATTATTACGTTTTCAAACCTGACATATTATATTTATATTTATATATAATATATATATATATATATATATATATATATATATATATTTATATATATATATGTATACATACATATATATAAATAAATAAATGATAGCCGAATGATAGCCGATTGGTTAGGGTGCTGACCTTCGGTACTGGAGTTTGTGGGTTCGAATCCCACTGTGGCATGGATGTTCGTAACCGTTCGGAATCGGCTTTAAGCTGTAGGTCCCGGTCTTATTAGCCCTCGTGTTGCAATAAAGTAGACCGTAGCATATATATATATATATATATATATATATATATATATATATATATATATATATATATATATATATATATATATATATATATACATATATACACACACAACTAGATACTTTAAAAACTACAAAGTTTCATCACATACAGGCTAATTATTTTGGATTTATAGCCAGCAGTGTTAATATGTGTTATAATGAAATTATCCCTTGTGCATAGTGCAGGTTGCAATCAAAATAAAGAGTTGCACAGCTAAATGTTATAACGTGCCTAAATTGTTTTCTTTATTCCTCTTCATTCTACCGAGCAACGGTCACATGTATAGGATGCTGCTCTTCGATATCGGAGTTCATGAGTTCGAATCCCCTTTTTGGTATGGATGTTTGTAGTCGTTTGTAATTCACTTTTGACATTAGGTCCTGGTCTCATTAACCCTCGATATAACAAAAAACGTTGACATTAGTGCAACAACCAACTAACACCTGCAGGGTTAATATTCATTATAGTAAAACTTTTTATTATACAGATGTTTCGCTGTAAACCTAAATTTTTCACGATTACAATATTCGCTCAACTATGTGCCGGGAAGTAATAAACAGTAAAAATTCAAAATGATTCTCTGCGAATAACATATTTTTATTTTTTTTTTAATTAGACTTGAAAAGTATTGTTAAAACTTCATATGGATACATCGATATCTTTGAGTTGCATCTCTGTTGATCGGTAGCTTTAATGGCCACTATAATGAGATTTTTCGTTATATGGAGGGCGGATTATTATTACTGTATACCATCATTTGTTTGCATACAAAAAGGTTGAAAAATTTTTTAATTTGGTTGCTTGAACCAAACGGAAGGTACTGTAATTCTTATTGGGACTGGCTGTGAAAATGAATATTTTAACATTGACAGTGAAATGAATGAATAAACCTTAGATTATTATTACTTTACACCATACTTGTTTGCATACTAAAAGGTTGGAAAAACTTTTAATTTAGTTGGTTGAACCAAACGGAAGATACTGTAATTCTTATTGGGACTAGCTGTGAAAATGAATATTTTAACATTGACAGTGAAATGAATGAATAAACCTTAGATTATTATTACTTTACACCATACTTGTTTGCATACTAAAAGGTTGGAAAAACTTTTAATTTAGTTGGTTGAACCAAACGGAAGATACTGTAATTCTTATTGGGACTAGCTGTGAAAATGAATATTTTAACATTGACAGTGAAATGAATGAATAAACCTTAGATTATTATTACTTTACACCATACTTGTTTGCATACTAAAAGGTTGGAAAAACTTTTAATTTAGTTGGTTGAACCAAGCGGAAGATACTGTAATTCTTATTGGGACTGGCTGTGAAAATGAATATTTTAACATTGACAGTGAAATGAATGAATAAACCTTAGATTATCCTTACCTTACACCATACTTGTTTGCATCCAAAAAGGTTGAAAAAAAAATTTTAATTAGGTTGGTTGAACCAAACGGAAGGTAACTTCATTCTTATTCGTATTGACTGTGAAAATGAATATGAACAGCTTTGTTTATAGAGGATAACCATGAAGGAAAAATCAACAACATATATATAAATCAAAACAGCACAGTACAAGTATTAAGCGTTTTTAACTGTTTACAAAAAGAACAATCATTTTTTTTTCACTCTTTCTCTTTCAGTTGCCACTCCCCACCTGTGAAACTTACCTCTCATTAAGACTGGTCGTAACGCAATAGACTTGTTTAGATTTTGTGTATTTCAGGGATTTAGTTTCGGGGTGGGGAAAAGGGCGGGCTCTTACTGGATTTAATACTCCTCCTGCTGACACTACTATGTAACTAAAAAAGTACAATTTAGATAAAAATTATTTTGAATTTCATACTAATATTTCCTAACAATAATTCTATTAATAATTAATTAAAATTTAATATCTCTCTCTCACATGCACACATGTTTATATATGTACGTACATATGTATATATGTATATATTTATGTATGTATATATATACATATATATATATATATATATATATATATATATATATATATATATATATATATATATATTATTACACCTAAAATAGCTATCTAAAGTTCTCCTTTTATCCTTTTTCATTCTTTCATACCTAATTTTTCAGCAGTAAAATGTCAGATTTAAAATAGTGGTAGGGGACTTAAATTTGTTTACTCGTCTTCCAAACTAGCGCTAGAATAAATGCTAATTTTTCGTCCAGTTCACAGATTTTCCAGCTGTTCAAAGAATTTAATTTCATTCCTTTGTAATAACTAACTGGTGCCTATATGGTTTTCGAGCTAACTTAAATAATCAAAGATCATTCCCGACTACCAAATAAAGTTGAGTAAGTTATAGTTCTCTTGAGAAAAAATTAATATAATAGCTCGGTTTTGGGTTCAAAATTAGTGAGAGAAGTGTATATTCGTGAGCATTCGATGCAAAGCTCTTGCTTGTAAAGGCGTTCATTTTTAGCCTTAATAAATTTAAAATTCCACAACATTAGATTTCGCCCTTGACAGTAGAATTCACAGTAGAATTATTAAAATCATAAAAACAAATAGAAATTTTTAAAAGTAAAATTAAAATATTAAATTAAATTTCTATTAAGCATGCTTAAAAAATGATTTACTTTGAAAATACATATTTCAATGCTAAAAGGCAGTAAGCTTCAAAGGCCCTGGAGTAATTTGTTTCTAATTAGGGATAAATATACATCTATAAATAATTCATAAAGTACCTTTACAATTTTGCTGATTTCGAATGCTTTATGTAATAAAAAATTTGCTGTATATAATCAAAAATCATCCTCTGGTTGTAATAAAAAAATCCTTTACAATTAATAAAGTACCTTTACAATTTTGCTGATTTCAAATGCTTTGTGTAATAAAATACTTGCTGTATGTAATAAAAAATCATCCTCTGGTTGTAATTAAAAAATCCTTCGTACGATTTTACAAGTATCGTATGTTTTTTTTTTTAATGAAAGATTGCTGTCTAAGTATAATTCAAAAAGAGTTCTAAATATTTCCCAGATTTCTTGCATTTTTTTTATGCAAAATGAAAATATATCCTCTAAAAATAATTCAAAACGTATTTTCATAATAAAATTTCGTGTATGTTTTTCGTATGTTTGTATGTGTTTCTTTTTGTGTTAATAAAAATTGGCGCTGTAAAATTATTTCAAAAAGTGTTTTCATAATTTTACAGATTTCATGTGTTTCGTTTCTGTCGAGTAAAAAAATGGAACAACAGCAGAAGAAGTACGGGAATTCATGGGTTCGAATCCAGTTTCTGGCATGTATGTTCATAGCCGTCCGGAATCGATGTTAAGCAGTAGATACCGGTTTTCCTGCATCAAAGTAGAATGTTAACGCTACAAACCGAAAATATTAAACTTGTTTCATGAAAAATTGCTCTCTAAAATTGATTCAAAACGATCGTAATGTAATTTTGTAAATTTTACGCTTTCTTTTATTTAATAAAAACTTGCTGTAAAAATAATTCAGAAAGCGTTCTTAGAGTTTTACGGATTTGATTTGATTTGTTTCTATAAATTAAAAATTTACCCTTTAAATTTTAATTCACTTTTAATTCACCCCTTTATTGAAAAGATTTTTGAGTTATTTTTAAAAATAATTCAAAAGATTTCAAATAATTTTATAAATTAGCCGCTGTGAGGCCATGTCCATTACGACGTCATAGAACTTCTTATGCAAAGATAATTGCCATTTTCTCTAGGGAATGGACTTCTAAGAGTAGGTCCTCGTAATTTAGAAGCAGAGACCATGTATAAGACACCCCCCCCCTGCTTGGCCTGCCAGCTCCAGAGGTATCGCTTGGGAATAGAAGTTATTTCCACAAAGTAAAGGCATATTAATATAACAGAGTAAATGTCTATAATCTTTACACAGTTTTTCACTAAAGTGCTTAATTTAATGCATTCAGTTCATACTTAAAACAAACAGTGTCGGATTAAACAATATGGAAGCATTCAGGCAAACGAAATCTAGGGGTTCTGTTACCTAATAATATTACAGTAATGATTTTATTGCACAACAGTTTTAGGAATGTAATTTTACTGCACAAAAAATAACAAATTATTATAAAATAAACAATAACTGTTAAATATTATATAAAATTTTAAAAAATTAAAAATGACTAAATATTTATTTTTCTCAATTTTTTTTGCCAGTGAATTCTTTTAGGACATCTTGGAATTGGGTGTTCTGCAAGACGTCATATTTAGTGTTCATAAAAGAAAGTGAGTTTAGTCTTTCTTGTGTAATTGAAGATCGATGACAGGTTTTTAGCTCTTTTATCTTTGAAAAGATTCGTTCACCAGTGGCGTTTGTTATCATGAGACACTTATATCTTTTACTGTCATAACATTGGAAAACGCTGATTGCATCAAGTTTTCGGAAATACGTTTGTATGATCGGGATGCTGGCACCGTTTCTTTATTTTTAAAATCTATTTGTAATATGAAGAACTTAAAGTCAACTGTTATTATGATAAAAAAATTAATGTAGGAAAACAAGCTTATATTACAACAAACAACATATATTACAACAAACAACAAATGTAATACATGTGTACATGAGTAAATATTTCATATTTATTTGTAAATCGTACTCCGATATTGTTTAGTTGTTGTTGTTGTTGTGATTTATCCTCCAGCTGTCTGACGAAGTGAGACAAGATCCACCAGACCACTGACCCTAAGGCAGCCAAAACAAGAAGGGGGGACGAATATATGTCCTCTCTGGAAAGTCTCATAGTCCAGTATGTGCTCAACAGAAGCTGAGCTCGACATTTTGAGAAAACTGCAAAGATCTTTCTGCCTTCGAAAAATTAGAGATCACTTGCAGTCTGCAAATTGCCGTTCTAGAGGCTCTGTCACAACTGAGTGCAAACGAAGAGCCATGCTCTTTGCCAACTTACAAGGAATGGCTGGGAGGGACCCTCCACTCATTCGAAAGTTCAGCGTTGACAATGGATTGATCTTCTAAAAAGATGAAGGTTGAAGAGGAAAAATTTGAGTGGTTGCAGTCCTCTTTGACCAAGCTAACCGCGAGCTCGTTGCCGAGTTTGTTAACATGCGATGGGATCCACTGAAAATGAACGTCAGGGGACTCTGCAATAAGTTTGAGTTTAAGAAGGATATAAATACTTGTTTTGTCTCCAACTGTGATCCAATTGTGGAGGTGTTGAAGAGCGGAGTAGCCATCCGAAAGAACTCAGAGTTCTCCAAAATCGGTTTCATGGAGAATAGTCTCAAGGCCATGGTCAATTGCAATTAATTCACTTTTGAAGACTGATGAGAAATCGGGATTACGGAGGAAGATGGACGAATTATCTCCCGGTTTCTCAATGTAAATTCCACTACCAGTGTGATCATCCAGTCATTGTTTAGTTGTTTATATATGTAATATATATATATATATATATATATATATATATATATATATATATATATATATATATATATATATATATATATACAGTACCCGCAGACCCCCTTCATTTCGCATTATCAAATGTGGTACACCTATTTTCACGGTTGTGAGCCAATTTGACTCATAGAATGTATATGAAAATAAATAAATATAGTAATAAATATACTTTAAAGTAAATATAAAGTATAAAGTATATAGAGTATAGTATAAAGTAAATATAGAGAAGAAGTCGAGAACACTTCCATTCCAATGGCAGAAATTCATGCTACTGACGCACGGAAGAATTGTCAAGTTCAACAATCATTCAAAAGAAACAAATGTAGAAACCATTGTGCTAAATGTAATAGAAATGTTTGAGGAAAATGTGCTTTAAAAATAGATTTTATATGTAAAAAATGTTTTCCTTGAATTTCTTGATAATAAACATTTTATTTAAATTAATTTGGAACTATTTTCTTTGCAAAAAACTTCCATTTTCTTGTATGAGTCAAATTGGCTCATTTCATTAAAAATAGTTATATGATCAACATCCGTAAATCTAGTGTTAAGTGTGTCTGAATTATCAAGCTTATCATTTAATGCAAATAATGTTCTAAGAACATTACAGCAAAATATTATTCAGAATACTAAATCAGAGATTTATTCCCAAGCCCGTTCCGGTGTTAAAGAGTAATCAAGATTCCTGCTGTTGATTCTTGCGATAAGAAAATGCTCCTCGAATTTTTTTCTTTTTTTTTTTTTCTTCCTGCTTGTTCCATTTCTGACACCGGAAATACTCGCAAACGCCAGATTTTCATTTGAACCAAGGAATAAACAACATTATCTTGAAAATGATTATAATAATGTTACGTGTATTACGCTTAAGACGACGTAACTAAATAATATTGACACAGGAAGAAGGGAAGGCGCCGTAGAACTAACGTACGCAAGCGAAAGAAGCGATCTCGAAGAGCCTTGATAGAAAAACTACTTTATAGGCTTCTGCTCAGATTCAGTTTCTTCATTTCTCTTTGAAGTTGCGATTTGATTTTGTTTTTTAAATTATTAATTTTGTAGATTTTAGTCATACCTTGTAGATTATATATTTGGTGGTATATGCTAATATGTACGCAGTGTTTAACCTTTATATAAAGAATTAATTTACCATCAACTTTCTTACTGCATTTTTGCATCATTAGATAAGTTTTAATGGAGAATAATCATAGAAAAATGAAAGTTAATTTTTATTGTATTTTAGTAGTTAAGTTTGCTGCTGGTACTTTCTAGTACCAACATATATTTTTGACTCTGTGATAGAACATAAAACATTAAATTATGAAAAACAAATGAAATGCTTACCTGTGATGTATAGAATACTCTAAAAAATAATAATAGTACCAAATCACTGGTAATAAACCACTAAATTTACTCATTTGAACAACACGTGTATCAACTCTACCACAAAATAATCTTCGAATGCAGCACGCCAATTATAAAATACCTACTATACGAGTAAAAAGGATTCCTGATTGGTGCTGTCATTTCTTCTCTGTTGTAGGAACTGCATCGTTCATGTCCTTGTGAATACCGTCTGGAAAAACGGCTTTATTAGGGATATATGTGTTTGATTGAAGAGGTACTTATAAGTACCGTCAGGATAAAAAGGGTTAAGTTAATTTTTATTATGCTCTAAATCAGGGATGGGGAAACTCCGGCCCGCCAGAAGGTGTTATCCGACCCGCGGATAGAATTTTAAGTTGCCGGTCCGAGGCAAATTAAAAGAAATATATATTTATACATTATATATCCATCTCCTTTTCTACTTTGCTTAAATATTATATCCCAAATTTATTATCTCACGCCCAGAAGATCAGCGGTATATTTGCTTCTTATATGTGAACAAGTGTTTTCAACTTTGAACTTTAGAAAGAATAATTTCAGAAGTAGACTGACAGATGAGCATTTAGCATCGTTCCTTAAAATCAGTACATCTCACTTCGAACCTCAGTATAAGGAACTTTTAAAAATGAAATCGCAATTTCATTCATCTCATTAACGTATTTAAACCGTTAGGTACTTGTATATTATTTTTAAAATTTTAGAAAAAATTATCTTGGCCTGCCAAACTTATTTTCTCTCGATTTTTGGCCCGCTGCCGAAAAAGTTTGTCCATCCCTGCTCTAAATTAAATTATCTGTTAAACAGATAGCTGCAAATGGCGTTGAACTTTAATTCGACCGAGAGTGCATTTTTTTGGTGGTTTGTAGTTCAATCGCTGTGACTTCGCTACTCCAAGACTTAGCCAATAACAATTAAAATAGCAGCAGGTGATCGTTTAGCAGATGTTGATCACAAAAATGTAATTCCTGTAAGAAAGTTTCCTTCCCTAATAGCGCGAGATCATTCGGGTTTTAACCTTCATGTAAGCCTTCTCCGGTTTGGATCGGCTTTGTATTTTTTAAAGGTTTTTCAATTGCGACGATAATATCTATGCGATGTTATGCATGTGATGTTATGCATGCGATATTATGCATGATCTATGCGATATTTATGCGATATTATGCATCATCAAATAAAGGTAAAGGCTAGGTTTCTGCTCAGATTCAGTTTCTTCATTCCTCTTTCGATTTGATATTTTTTTTAAATTAATAATTTTGTAGATTCCAGGCATGTGATATTAAAAATACCTTGCAGATTATATTTTTTGTGGTATATGCTAATACGTACACAGTGTTTAAGTTAATCTTTACTGTGCTCTAAATTAAATTTTCTGTTAAACAGATAGCTGCAAATTGCGATGAGCATTAGTTCAACCGACAGTGCATTTTTTGGTGGTTTTTAGTTCCCGAGCTGCAAGTTCGATACACCAAGACTTAGCAAATAACAATTAAATTAGCATCAGGTGTTGATCACACAAATGGCGATTTCTGTATGAAGGTTTCCATCCCTAATAGCGCGAGATCATTCGGGTTCTTATCGAGTAAACTTTCTCCGGTTTGGAAAAGCTATGTCTAACAGATATTATGTATCATCGAGTAAGAGTAGAGGCCAGGCTTCTGCTCAGATTTAGTTTCTTCATACCTCTTTCAAGTTGCGATTTAATTTTGTTTTTTAAATAATTAATTTTGTAGATGTCAGGCATGGAATCTTACAAATACCTTGTAGATTATATAATTGGTGGTATATACTAATACGTATACAGTGGTTTAAGTTAATTTTATTATGCTGTAAATTAAATATTCTGTTAAGCAGATAACTGCAAATGGCGTTGAACATTAGTTCGACTGAGAGTGCATTTTTTGATGATTTGTAGTTCATGCACTGTGACTTCGCTACGCCAAGACCCAAGACTTAGTCAAGAACAATTAAAATAGCAGCAGGTCATCATGTAGCAAATGTTGATCCCACAAATGGTGATTGCTGTAAGAAGGTTTCCTTTCCTAACAGCGCGAGATCATTCCGGTTTTAACCTTCGAGTAAGACTTCCCAGGTATGGTTCGGCTTTGTATTTTTCAAAACTTTCACAAATGCGACCATAATATCTACCCGA
>CM063511.1:91674029-91789029 GCA_032207245.1 Pardosa pseudoannulata | reverse complement strand
TAAAAATGGAGTTACAAAATTTCTGAAAGCAAATTCTTACAAATAATTGGAGGTAAGAAAATTTATTTATTCCATTGAGAATACACAGGGTGCATGATAAAATACTTGATAGACATATACTTCAAAAAGGAAAAATGTTTCAAATAAAATAAGTATTCATTTTATGATATCTTTAAATTAAAAAATGTAATCTTGCGATAATTACAAAAATTAATTTTTTTTTTTTTTGAGTTTTTCCGTTCTTTATTATAATAAAAATTGAAACCCGTCTTTAAGAGCCGTAAACACAAAAAAGTTCCAATTTTCTCGGCAATAATTGACCGAGATATTTAAATTTAAAATTTTAAGATTTTTTTTCTCCTTCAATCAGCGATTGGTTACAGATTAATTTCTGTAATTTAAGATTGAAATCAGGTTGCAAAGTCCCTTTTATATCGTAAAGGTGGAAGGTATCATAGGAGGTTAATGGGGACAAATTATAAACGGAGGGGTATTCATAAATTTCCTTTGTATTTTTTCCCTTTTCACTTTGTATTTTCCAGTAGTATAAACTCTTAATCACCCATTTTTTGAGATAATTACAAAATATAAATTTTTATACGTTCCCCCGTTCTTTATTAGAGTGAAAATTGAAACTCGTCCTCAGAGCCGTAACACAAAAGGTTCCAACTTTCTCGGCAAAATTTGACCGAGATATTTAAATTCAAAATTTTAAGGTTTTTTTCTTCCTTTATTCAGTGTTCGGTAACAGATTAATTTAAGTTATTTAAGGCTGAAATCAGGTTGCAAGGTTTCTTTTATATCGTAAAGGCAGAAAGTTTCATAGGAGATTAAGGGGGACAAATTATAAACGGAAGGATGTTCATAAATTTCCTTTGTATTTTTTCCCTTTTCATTTTGTATTTTTCAGTAGTATAAACTCTTAATCACCCATTTTTTGAGATAATTACAAAATCTCAATTTTTATGCGTTTCCTCGTTCTTTATTAGTGTAAAAATTGAAACTCGTCTTAAGAGCCGTAACACAAAAAGTTCCATTTTTCTCGGCAAATACTGATCGAGATATTTAAATTCAGAATTTTAAGATTTTTTCTTCTTTCATTCACTGTTCAGTAACAAATTAATTTCAGTAATTTAAGATTGAAATTAGGTTGCAACGTTTCTTTTATATCATACAGGCGGAATGTTTCATAGGAGGTTAAGGGGGGAAAATTATAAACGGAGGGGTATTCATAGTAAAGTTACTATACTTTGTATTTTCCAGTAGTATAAACTCTTCATCACTCATTTTTTGAGATAATTACAAAATCTAAATTTTTATACGTTCCCCCGTCCTTTATTATAATAAAAATTGAAACTCGTCTTCAGAGCCGTAACACAAAAAATTCCAATTTTCTCGGAAATAATTGACAGAGATATTTAAATTCAGAATTTTAAGATTTTTTCTTCTTCATTCAGCGATTGGTTACAGATTAATTTCAGTAATTAAAGATTGAAATCAGGTTGCAACGTCCCTTTTATGTCGTAAAGGCGGTTGGTTTCATAGGAGGTTAAGGGGGACAAATTATAAACGAAGGGATATTCATAAATTTCCTTTGTATATTTTCCCGTTTCATTTTGTATTTTTTAGTAGTATACACTCTTAATCTCCCATCTTTTGAGATAATTACAAAATCTAAGTTTTTATACGTTCCCCCGTCCTTTATTATAAAAAAAATTGAAACTTGTCTTAAGAGTAGTAACACAAAAAGTTCCAATTTTCTCGGCAAAAATTGACCGAAATATTTAAATTCAAAATTTTAAGATTTTTTTCTCCTTCAATCAGCGATTTGTTACAGATTAATTTCTGTAATTTAAGATTGAAATCAGGTTGCAAAGTCCCTTTTATATCTTAAAAGCGGAAGGGAGACAAATTTGAAACGGATGGATATTCATAAATTTTCTTTGTATTTTTCCCTTTTCATTTTGTATTTTTCAGTAGTATAAACTCTTAATCACCTATTTTTTGAGATAATTACAAAATCTAAGCTTTTATACGTTCTCCCGTCCTTTATTATAATAAAAATTGAAACTTGTCTTAAGAGTAGCAACACAAAAAGTTCCAATTTTCTAGGCAATAATTGACCAAGATATTTAAATATAAAATTTTAAGATTTTTTCTCCTTCAATCAGCGATTGGTTACAGATTAATTTCTGTAATTTAAGATTGAAATCAGGTTGCAAAGTCCCTTTTATATCTTAAAGGCGAGAAGGAGACGAATTTGAAACGGATGGATATTCATAAATTTTCTTTGTATTTTTTCCCTTTTCCCTTTGTATTTTCCAGTAGTATAAACTCTTAATCACCCATTTTTTGAGATAATTACAAAATCTAAATTTTTATACGTTCCCCCATCCTTTATTATAATAAAAATTGAAACTCGTCTTAAGAGCCGTAACACAAAAAGTTCCAATTTTCTCGCAAAAAATTGACCGAGATATTTAAATTCAAAATTTTAAGATTTTTTTCTTCCTTCAATCAGTGATCGGTATCATAATTTCAGTAATTTAAGTCTGAAATCAGGTTGCAACGTTTCTTTTATATCATAGAGGCGGAATGTTTCATAGGAGGTTAAGGGGGGAAAATTATAAACGGAGGATGTATTTATAGTAAAGTTACTATACTTTGTATTTTCCAGTAGTATAAACTCTTAATCACCCATTTTTTGAGATAATTACAAAATCTAAATTTTTATACGTTCCCCCGTCCTTTATTATAATAAAAATTGAAACTCGTCTTAAGAGTCGTAACACAAAAAGTTCCAATTTTCTCGGCAAAAAATTGATAGAGATATTTAAATTCAGAATTTTAAGATTTTTTCTTCTTCAATCAGCGATTGGTTACAGATTAATTTCAGTAATTAAAGATTGAAATCAGGTTGCAACGTCCCTTTTATGTCGTAAAGGCGGTTGATTTCATAGGAGGTTAAAGGGGACAAATTATAAACGAAGGGATATTCATAAATTTCCTTTGTATTTTTTTCCGTTTCATTTTGTATTTTTTAGTAGTATACACTCTTAATCTCCCATCTTTTGAGATAATTACAAAATCTAAGTTTTTATACGATCCCCCGTCCTTTATTATAATAAAAATTGAAACTTGTCTTAAGAGTAGCAACACAAAAAGTTCCAATTTTCTTGGCAAAATTTGACCGAGCTATTTCAACTCAAAATTTTAAGATTTTTTTCTCTTTCATTCAGCGATTGATTACAGATTAATTTCAGTAATTTAAGATTGAAATCAGGTTGCAACGTCCCTTTTATATCGTTAAGGCGGAAGGTTTCATAGGAGGTTAAGGAGACAAATTATAAACTGAGGGATATTCATAAATTTCCTTTGTACTTTTTCCCTTTTGATTTTGTGTTTTTCAGTAGTATAAACTCTTAATCACCCATTTTTTGAGATCATTATAAAATCTAAATTTTTATGCATGCCCTCGTTCTTTATTAGAGTAAAAATTGAAACTCGTCCTAAGAGCTGTAACACAAAAGGTTGCAACTTTCTCAGCAAAAATTGACCGAGATATTTAAATTCAGAATTTTAAGATTTTTTTCTTCCTTCATTCAGCGATCGGTAACAGATTAATTTCAGTAATTTAAGATTGAAATCAGGTTGCAACATCCCTTTTATGTCGTAAAGTCGGAAGGTTTTATAGGAGAATTGGAGTTTGTATGGGGCACCTGGGCTATAAGCCAAATCTCTAATAGTGACGATTTTACATTCATTCTAGGTGTGCTTCATTAGATGTGGGAATTTTATAAGTTGCAATAAACAATTAATTAGATATAAAGACGTTAAAAATATTATACAAGAACATAATTGATAAACTCTATTCCTTAAAATTAGTAACTTAAAATTAAAAAGAAAAAATTAAAGTTAGAAAATGCTAAATTAAGTATTACATGATACTACAGTTACTAAAATATTTACAGTTCTGATAATAAAATAAATACACGGTACTACAGTTACTAAAATATTTACAGGTAGGATAATAAAATCCATACACGGTACTGTAGTATTTAATCAAGAATACTTACAATTTAGAATACGTTAATAAAAACACGGTACTACAGTTGCTTAAATATTTACAGGTACGATAATAAAATAAATACACGGTATTACAATTACTAAAATATTTACCGGTACGATAATAAAATCAATCCACGGTACTGCAGTATTTAATTAAGAATACTTACAATTTAGAATATGTTAATAAAAACATGGTACTACAGTTGCTTAAATATTTACAGGTACGATAATAAAATAAATACACGGTATTACAATTACTAAAATATTTACCGGTACGATAATAAAATCAATACACGGTACCACAGTAATTAATTAAGAATATTTACAATTTAGAATACGTTAATAAAAACACGGTACTACAATAATTAAAGAGAATTATAGATTACAACACAAGAAACGTTAAGAAAAATTAAAAAATTAAGTCAATACTAAAGGATTGAGAAGTAGCAAACATTTATGTGGCGACCTCTATTGGCGTGGAGGAAAAACGTTAGAAGTTAAAAAATTTGGAAAAATGACTTAAGGAGCCATGGTTATGCGAGGCCGTTTGCGATTTTTCGCTTCCCTAAAATCATAATAAGGCAATTCAGCAATAATTTCATTATTAAGGTCGTTAATATTATTATAACATGGTTCAGCCGGGTGCTTAAAATCCTTAAAAAGTGCTTATTTTGTAGATCCATTTTTAAGGTCCCTAATAAGTCCTTAAAAAGTGCTTAATTTTCATTTCGTAGCCTTAAAATTTATAAATTTTTCCGAGTGCTTAAAAAGTGCTTATTTTTCCCCAAATATTGGTTGCTGAATTTTTTTTCCCTTGGTAATTAATCGTCAATCCATTCAACAAAGCTAAAGATTAGAAAGAAGAGTTAGACCAATTAAAAAATGTATAGAAGAAAAGAAAAATGAACTTCAAAATTAGACATATTCTCTTATTTTCCCCCCTTCCTATATTTTTTGGTTCTCATATTCTATTATGAATGGAAACAGTTCTTCAGTTACATTTTTAAAATAGCATTGATAATTTCTTGAATCTTGTTTTGAGTATGTCATATTTAAACATTTTTTAGTGTAGATACTGCATCTTCTTTTCTCCCTGTGTGTGTGTGAATATTATATTTACCTGTTTATGATACAGAAGTACTTTTTACTATATTTTACATCTATGTTGCTGTAAAAATACTGTTGCTATGATGTGGAACTTGTTGATCTTCCACCACAGTTACTTTCTTAATTTTACAAATATTTCAGATTTTTGGGAGGGGGGGTCATTTGATCAATAAGGACTATTCCTGTTCTAAAATTTATGTTTGCAAAGAAAGATGTCTTAACCTAAAGTATGAGATATCAACAATTGTGTTTAATAAAATTATTAAATTGATCTATATATATTATTTAATGTCATTTTACAAGTCATAAAGCTCATGAAAAGCTTCAGTTTTTAAGCTTTAGCTGTAGGTCGATCATAATACAATGTAAATTAAGGTGCTTAAAAAGTGCTTAAAAGGTGCTTAAAAAGTGCTTAATTTTTTTTCTGTGGAAAGAGTCTGAACCTTGTATAAAGTTAATGAAGGCAGAACCAAGTATTCATAAAATAGTATACTGTGTATTTTCATTATGAATAATCCCTTTTGCTATAAAAGAATCTGTTTAAATATTTACAATTAATTTTTAAAATTAATGAAAAAACATCTTCATATTTTGAATTTAAATATCTCAGGCATGTTTTGTTACTGAGAAGTAGAGCTTTTAATGCTACATTTCTTATCATTCGCGAGCTGTGTCTGTATGATTCGTGTCTGTATGGGTGTGTTTGCTATGTATTCTTAAATGATAAGCTAATTCTTCAGGAAAATTTGCATGACAATTAAGCTCAACCATGGAAACTTTTAGGCACGTCAAATTGATAGAATTTATCATGATAGCCATAGAATCTTTTTTTCGCAGAACGTGGGGACAGTATATTATATACTTTTTTCTTTAATATCGAGATCAAGTAACTAAAATATTATAAGTAACTTAATTCATGGGATAGTGTTTTAAGCTTATATGAGTATGGCTGCTTTTTTAATAGAATTCGTTATTTAAATCTCAAAAGTTGTTTTTTTAATTTTATAAAGTAAGATGTTGCGAAACAATTTTTAAAAATAGAGTCATAATAGATATTTACAAGGAATTTCCTTAGTAATTAAAAAAAAATTTAAAACAGTTGAAAAAATATAAAAATAATCGAGGATAAATATTAAACACGGTATTAATAATTTAAGACAAAACAGATACAATAAAATTAATAATAGGTACTATATAATAAGAGAACTTTTACGTCATAGCACTGCAGGTAAAAATAGATTCACCTAAGGTAGCACAGTATGTATGCATATCAACAGTTTATTCAAGAAATATTTGCAGTAGTAATCAGGAAGAGCGCGCGAAAAATACACCTCTGCTTATTTAGTAATTTGCTTTGAAATTATAAAGGAACTACAATTATACATTACGACATAGCAATTAATTAATTATACATACAACTTTAAAAATAAATTGGTAAGTACAAATTAAGAGACAAACATTTTATTTTTCTCCTCTACAAACACAAGCAGATATAAAAAGAAGACCAAACGTATGTCAGTTAACCCCTTCCGGTAAAATGACGAGTCTAGCTCGTCATTAGTTTTTCATTCCATACCACACAATGACGAGCTACACCCGTCATGCGATTAAAGTTACTGTTAAATATGATAATTAATTTAGTTTAAAATTTCTAGTGTACTGAATTTGGCAACACTTTTGTCACTTGTGAAAATCACAAGTCACTATTGTATATTGTTTACTTAGAATTTCTTGGTACAAGTCATTGCCAAATTAATGAGTCAGAATAAAAGAAAACCTAAGAAATGCCGTGTGTGTTACAAGAATCAAATTAAAAGTGAGACTACTTGGCGGTGTAAACAATTAAGAATTCCTTTGCACTTTGTTTTGAAAAGTACCACTAGCTTGAAGACTATTATCTGTATACCTTATTAATGTTTTGCTTTGATATTTTCTTAATTTTACTGTTTCTGATATTATTTAACACTATGTAAAAAGTGGATTTTAATTAAAAATATGTAAGAATTGTAAAATGAAACAAGTTTTTTAAATAAAAATTAAATGGTTATTTCATACACAGTTTTTCATTATTAAATCATACCGGAAGGGGTTAAGCTTTCTGATGCAAATATTACTTCTTAGCAAGGCGTACCCAGCTAGGGTGCAAAGAGACTGCAACCTCCCCCCCCCCCCCAAGATTTTTTCTCGAAACTAAAAAAAAGAAGGTAGGAAAAGAAATTTTAAATTTTGTCTGCATTATTTTTTAAGTTTAGAAATACTACAATAAGAATATTATTTTGAAATATTTCAGTTTTGGAAAAAGATCTTGGGGGGGGGGGGTAACTGCTATAGAAGCTCTACAAAAGTGCAATGTAGAAATTTTCCCGAATATGCATAAACTTTTAAAAATTTTAGTCACTTTGCCAGTTATAACATTCACAGATGAAAGATCGTTTTCAACTATGAAATATGTAAAAAATTATTTGAGAAACAGTACATCAGAAGTGTGTTTAAATGGACTCTGCTTGCTCTATATCTACAAAAATATTCCTGTAACTGAAGATGAAGTTTTAAACATTTAAAAAAAATAAAAGTGGAGTATAAATATAAATTTGTAAAAACTAATATGAATAGATTTTTTCATTGCATATCAATCGAATATTTTTATTTTTATTTTTTATTTATTTTTTTATTTTTTTTTATTTATTTTTTTTTATTGCAACTGCTATATTCAATCATTAACCCTTTATAGAGCAGCGGTTTCGCAGTGAAACCATCTGTTAAAATATTTTTCTTTTCTTAAAAATATATTTGATTTTAAAAATATATATGATTTTTTTCTATGTATGTAACACTTTATACTATTAATAAATGGTAGAACTACACACAATTTATTTTTCTCTTTGAAATATCCACGTTTAAACTTGCTTTGTGTGGAAAACCCTCCGGAATTTGATTTTTTTCCTTGATGTCCCCAAATAAACATACCTACATAAAACATTACTTATAAATTCTTTAGTTATTTAACTATCACATCCTTTTAATGATAACTATTCAACGTTCTTCCACTATAATTAAAATTTTAAGAACGTATTATTTTCACGCTGCACAAGGGTGTAGATATTTTCACAGTTAACTCCCCCCCTCCCAAAAAACCACTACCGACAGAAATTGAAATATTTTTCACATATTTCGCTTATATAAGGTTTATAGATTACATTATTAACCTAATTCTGTCAAATCTCAAAGAATTTTCAATAGTGAGCTTTAAAGGGTTAAATGGTATTTTATCAATTTTCAATGATACAAGATGTTATCAAGTCTCATATGTAAAAAAAAATAATGTTTTCATACTATCTCTATTGTTTTTCTTAAATGGCCATATTTTTCTAATTTTTATAACTTGGTAAAACTTATATCAGTTCATGAATAGTTTTACAACGGACAAATTAGACTGATATAGTGTGTTCTTTAGTTTTTTATGTAATGATAATACTAAATTAAAGAAGTCTACTTTTTCATGGCAATTACAGGAGCCTATATAAGAGAATTTAGGAGGGGGGTTCTGAGATAAAAATGCGTGTATGCATGTGTTGTATTTGCATATTGAGTTTAAAGAAATTTAGTTTAAAGAACTGAATTTACAAAATTAGGGGAAGAGCTCAAGCCCCTTCTGCACTTTTCATATGGGTACGTTTGTTGGCAACGACAGTATGCATCCCCCAAAATTCATTTCTGAGTACGTCACTGCTCCCTAAGAAACATTTACGTCATAAAGCTTCAGGTAAAAAAAGATTCATCTAATGTAGCACTAAGTATATAGGTGTATCAAAAATAGTTGTGATGAGGCGATTTAGATCTGTTATATAATTGATTCATTCATACAAGAAGTAAAATGTTCGGGATCTAAATCTGACCTCATCACATCTTTGTAAAGAGATAGAGGACCATAAATTTATATTCAACGGATATTGTTGTCTTGTACGGTGGTTTCGGGCGGGGTTCTGATCCCAGTCCCAGATTAGAATCCCGTCTCCGTACTTGACATTAAATAAGAATGTACCTTTGTAGAGTATTTATGAGTCCCTAAGGGACAGTGCCCAATTAGAAGGGATAAGGTTTTTCACGTTGGCGGTCTCAAGGCAGGGTTTAAGCAGACCAATGAGATTCTTAACTATCCCGATTGGACGATAAGAAGGAAAAGGGGGACAAGGTTGAAATAAATAAATATGAAAAATCTAAAAAATTGAGAGGAGGTTGGGAGGTCCCAAAGAAGGTGTTCGAGAGTCGAGAGTCCAGTCGGGGTCCGACGGAAGTTGTTCGTGAGTCGATAAGAGAAGAGGTTCGGAAGTCGAGACGAAAAGAGGAGTCCGACGGAACGAGTGCGAGAGTCCAGCCAAGTCCGACAGGAAGGGTTCCTGAGACCGACGGATGATCCATAGATTTCCACTCCTGATCAGCCATAGATACCCTTCAACGAGCAGTATTCTGGGCCCAACCTTTTAACCCACAAAGGTACCCCATTTTTACATACATTTTGAAATTAAGATTAGGTCCTCTCTCTATTTACAAAATCACTTAAGTATAAAAAAATTGTCAGAACTAATTTAGAAGATGTGGACAAAGCTTATTTTATGAAAATTAGCATCAGTTTTGTATGTACATAGATGTATATATATTATAATAAATTTACTATTTTTTATATTAAGCTAGTTTCGGAGGCTGTTAATTTAGCTTTTAGTTTATCTTCATATTTATGTCTGTAGTTTCTCAGAACCTGTGGTTAAAGTTAGTACAAAAATACTTTATACAACGCAATTAAAAATAAATCACCACTATACATTTGATCACAGGTTGATACTCAAATATAAACGAGGACTACACGACAATAGTTTATTCAAGAAATGTTTGCAGCAATAATCAAGGAGAGCTCGCCTCCGTACATTTAGTAAATTGCTTGGACAGTTAAATAAAACTGTGGAAGGGGGCCTTCAGGGTGAGATGCAACTGGATCCTCTGTGCCTAGCCCTCTAATCGGGAGATTTCCAACAGTAAGTGTAAAAATGACAATAGGTGAAAAATGAACTGCTAAAAAAGTGGAAGAGGGAGATAGTGTGGCGGATTCGTAAGTTCATAACACAAAATTCTAGATAGTAGAGAATTTAGGGATAGAAAAACACACAATATTTTCTTGGCCAGGGATATCCGTACACTACGGCCAGAAGAGGAGGAATGAGTAGTCCTCACAATCTGAGCGATTTAACCGGCAACGGGAAGGCCAATCAAATTGCAAAAACAATAGCAAAAATAAGAAATAGCTGTTAATTATACATTAAAGCTATTTAAAAATTGGCAAGTACAGATTAAGAGACAAATATTTTATTTTTCTCCTTTACAAACAAGCAGATATAGAATGAAAAATAAACTTTTGTCAGTTAGGTCTTGTGATGTAAATCTTACTCCTTAGGTAACTAAGTCATAAAACTACAGGTAAAAATAGATTCATCTAATGTAGCACGAAGTACACATGTGTATCAATAGAGATTTATTCGAGAAATATTTGCAGTAATAATCAACGAAAGAGCGCGAACAGGATGCTTCCTTTCATTTAGTAAATTGCTGTGATAGTGAAGAGAAAAAAAGGATGGTAAAATCACAGGATGTGGGTAGCATGGGACTTCCCTCCAGTTCTGCAATACATGGGGTTTGGGGAAACAAACTAATGAATAGATTTGGCTCTGACATGGTATAATGGTAAAATAAGAAATAGCAGTTAATTATACATAAAAGTTTTCTTTTAAATTGGTAAGTACAGATTAACAGACAAACATTTTATTTTTCTCTTTTACAGAAACAAGCAGATATAAAATGAAACCAAACTTTTGTCAGTTAGGCTTTCTGGTGTAAATCTTACTCCTCAGGGAACTTTTACGTCTTAAAGCTTCAGGTAAAAACAGATTCATCTAATGTACCACGAAATATATGTGTGTATCAAACATAGTTTATTCAAGAAATTTTTGCAACAATAATCCAGGAGAACATGCGAAGAGTGCTCTTCCGTACTTTAGTAAATTTCTGGGACAGTTAAAACAAAACGATGGAAGGGGCGTCAGGGCAAGGTGCAACTGGATTTTCTGTGCCGATCCCTCTAATCAGAAGATTTCCAACAGTAAGCATAAAAATGACAACGAGTGGAAAATAAACAGCTATAAAGATGGAAGAGGGAGATAGTGGGGCGGATTCGTGAGTTCGTAACACAAATTCTAGAGAGTAGAGGGTTTAGGGATAAAAAAAAACGCACAATCTTTCCGTGACCAGGGATATCCGTAGACTACTGCCAGAAGAAGTGGAACGAGTAGTTTTCACAATCTGAGCGATTAAACCGGCTTCGGGAGGGCTAATCAAATTTCAAAAACGTTGGTAAAATAAGAAGTAGCAGTAAATTATACATAGTTTTTTTCTTAATTGTAAATACAGATTAAGTGACAAACATTTTATTTTTCTCATTTACAAACACAAGCAGATATAGAATGACTAACAAACTTTTATCAGTTAGGCTTTGTGATGTAAATCTTACTCCTCAGGTAACTAAGTCATAAAACTGCAGGTTAAAATAGATTCATCTAATGTAGCACAAAGTACACATGTGTATCAATAGAGATTTATTCGAGAAATATTTGCAGTACTAATCAAGGAAAGCGCGCGAAGAGGACGCCTCCGTTCACTTTAATTCGCTGTGACAGTGAAAAGAAAAAAAGGATGAAAAAATGAGAAATAGCAGCTACTTATATATAAAAGTTTAAAAAAAAATTGGTAAATACAGATTAACAGAAAAGCATTTTATTTTTCTCATATAAAAACACCAGAACAAACTTTTTGTCAGTTAGGCTGCGTGATGTAAATCTTACTCCTCATGGAAATTTAAATCACAAAACTAACAAGGGGCTCAGCTTAGAACTTTGGGGAACCCCAGCATAAATTGTGCGGTGTGTTGATAAAATTTATTTGTGGCGGACTCTGAAGGATCTATTGAGAAGGTAGGAGTGTACGAGATGTATTACGGCAACAAGGAAATTGTATTTGATAAGATTTATATGTGGTGGACTCTAAAGGATCTGTTGAAATGGTAGGTGTGTACGAGATGTATTATGGCAGCAGGGAAACTCTATTTGATAAGGTTTGTGTTTGGCGGACTCTGAAGGATCTGTTCAGAAGGTAGGAGTGTACGAGATGTATTATGGCAGCAGGGAAATTGTATTCGATAAGGTTTGTGTGTGGTGGACTCTGAAGGATTTGTTGAGAAGGTAGGAGTATACGAAATGTATTATGGCAGAAGAGAAATTGTATTTGATAAGGTTTGTGTTTGGCGGACTCTGAAGGATCTGTTCAGAAGGTAGGAGTGTACGAGATGTATTATGGCAGCAGGGAAATTGTATTGGATAAGGTTTGTGTGTGGTGGACTCTGAAGGATCTGTTGATAAGGTAGGAGTATACGAAATGTATTATGGCAGAAGAGAAATTGTATTTGATAAGGTTTGTGTTTGGCGGACTCTGAAGGATCTGTTCAGAAGGTAGGAGTGTACGAGATGTATTATGGCAGCAGGGAAATTGTATTCGATAAGGTTTGTGTGTGGTGGACTCTGAAGGATTTGTTGAGAAGGTAGGAGTATACGAAATGTATTATGGCAGAAGAGAAATTGTATTTGATAAGGTTTGTGTGTGACGGACTCTGAAGGATCTGTTGTGAAGGTAAGAGTGTACGAGATGTATTATGGCAGCAGGGAAATTGTATTTGATAATCTTGTATATCGGAGAGCTGTGCCATACTTTGCCCAATTTCTTCTCAATATAAAGATAAGCCCTGTGTGAATTCGGTTTTCGAATACATCAGAGATGAATTCAGAAACCCTTAGCTACTGGTGCCTAGCTAAATGTTAAGCTCTGAAGCTAAATTGTGCAGTATTCATGATGTGTGTGTTGAGAATGGTGTTGATAAGCTGACATAGAATGTGTTCAACAAGTTAGCTTAATAAGGAGAACAAGCTAATGGGCCGATAACTTTTTGCAATAGCAGGGTCTCACCCTGGCTTCTTAATGGGGATTAATATGGCGGTTTTCCATGAGATGGGAAAATATTTAAGTTCATAAATTTTGTTCATTAAATTAACTAGGATAACAGTATGATTTTGAGGAAAGTTCTTTGTACATTATTAGGGATATGATCGAAACCGAAAGACTTTCTATTAGGCATATTATTTATGGTATTAACAACTTCGTTATGATTTGTTTGACCAATGGGGATATTATTAATATTAAGAAGATAGTTGGAAGAGAATTTCTCGAGGATATTATCTACTTTATCTATAGTTAGGGGGCAAAAAATACTAATTATAAGTATTAAGCTCCTCATAAGTCTCCGATCAAGCTAATTTTATCAATATCATTAATTAAAGGACCATTAGGAGACTGAAGGGGAGGGATGGGAGTAAAACGCTTTTTAATTCATTTTAGATAGTTCCAAATGCTGTTATCTATAGATGAGAAAGATAATGAAATTCCGCAACTATGTCTTTTAGTAATTTAGCATTTCTCGTCTTATACTAGCAGTTTGTCTATTTATCTCAGTTTTATTATTGAAATCCCTGGTTTATTGCTAATGTTTTCTAATTTTGTTTTTATTAAAAATAAGGGATTTTAGATATAATGGCAGCTTCTGGTAGTTGGTATTAGGGTTATTAATCTTAGCAGTAGCAGTGGCGTTAGTGATAACTTCTGTCAATAAGTGAATTATTCTGTCTATGTCGCTCGCACTATTAATATCGTCATTGAGGAAGGGGGGGGGTTCCTGCAAACTGCCCTAGTAATAATGCTCCAGTTTATGTAACTTTTAAAGTTAATGGCTGGGAGAGGGAAATTCATATTAAAGTTAATAAGATAGGAACGTGGTCAGAAGAGAACAAGTCCTTAGTAATAATATTGTAGGGCAGATTAGTGTCATTTAGAAGAGCAAAATCTATTATGATACCTACACAGGTATATCCAAACCTAGTGGGAAGAAGGGGGAAAGGTAATATCAATGGAAATTTTTAGAGGGTAAGTATTATCTCTCTGCCAGGTTGGCAATGTTGTTGTAGTTATAGTCGTTCCAGCGTGGACGGTGAGCGTTGAAGTTTCCCATCAGGATAGCTTTGTCTCCAATAGAAAATAGTATCAAGATGAGATATTAGATATATGCTGTAAGCTACAGTAACATAGGTGCTGACAATGTAGTGAACAGTAGAATTTAAACTAGTTTTAATAATGGTAAGGTCAAAAGAATTAAGATTAATAATCGGAATAGGGGAATAGTTAATATTATTCTTAACATAGACTGAAGTTCCCCCATAAACAAGGCTCTTACGATTATCGTCCCTCTTCCGAGAAAGAATAAGAATATAATTCTATATTTTAAGGTACCTGAGATTGATACACTTAACCTTTTGTACAAGAATCAATTCAAAGGGATGTTCGGTAATAAAATACAAGAATTCGTCAATCTTTGGTTGGAGGCCGTTGGCATTCCAACTCAAGATCCGATAAGAAGAAACATTCCCTAGAGGGGAAAAGTTTTCAGCTGAAGGACCAGCATTAACTGGAGTAAACATTTTCTATAAGTTTGTTATTAGACTAATGTCAATATTTAATTCTTTTGATAATTTTTTAATAATTTGTAGAACGCTTTCAATTTTTAATAATTTCTTTAAGTAAAGATCTAATTTTTTTATGCCTTTGACGTGAGATTTGACTCTAAAATATATATTGTGGGTTCAGTTAATACAGGCCCTGATCATGACAGTTTAGTACCCTGGGTAAAGATCCACTTGCACTCCTCCAAACCTATTATTAATGACAGCTATTGAAGGGGGAGGGACAAGAGGCCAGTAGTTTGACCTTAATTCTTTGCACTTAAGAAGTGACTGTTGCTCACCATTTTGTTTGGTGCGGAAATTCAATGTGCGGTGATAAGAATTTATATTTAACTAGCAATTGTGCTAGTTAAATATAAATTGCTTCGTTACGGTGAACTTAATATATTACTTTTAAACAAAGATTTTTTTTGTGAATAACTCT
Organism: Pardosa pseudoannulata; assembly: GCA_032207245.1. Classification (NCBI taxonomy): domain Eukaryota; kingdom Metazoa; phylum Arthropoda; class Arachnida; order Araneae; family Lycosidae; genus Pardosa; species Pardosa pseudoannulata. The sequence goes on along the minus strand of CM063511.1, from coordinate 91,773,765 downwards.
CTAAAATCGTCAGAGTTCAGTTCAAGTCATTGGTATTTTTATATATTTCTATTATAAGCGCATTATAACAATATTCAGTTTTTATACTTCAGTTTCCATTAAACATAAGTTGTACATCAATAAGATGTGAAAACGTGTGCAAAATAAGAGTGAGAAAATTTGACAGTAGTTTCGAAAAACTCTCCTGGTTATTAAACATTCTGGACTACTCGGAAGCTGATCAACCATTGTCCAATTCTCCGAAATGATATAGTATCAAGCGTCGTTTTCGCCTCATGCAAAATTTTTATATAATTTTTTTCCGAATGTGGCTGAATGGGTATGGATGTTCGTAGCCGTTCGGGATCATTTTCAAACAGAGGATACTGGTCTCATTAGTCAATAAATACGCAGCAAAGCAGTAAATCGTAGAGCTCCAACATAAACCAAAAATTTTTCCCACGAAAATCTTTATTTTCAGTAATGTTCGCAATCAACTTCGGTTATGTCTAAAAACCAATATGATCAGTCCATTTCTGTTCCACACGATTTTAATAAATTTTTATGTCAGACCAATACAAAAGCAAACATGCAGAAATTAGAGAGTAGAGCTTTCTCAATTGTCATTAAAGCTATTCTATGTATTCTATTTTACACAACCCTTGCAATGGTTCTTTTTCTCTCATATCTCCATCCTTTCCGCACTCCACAGCCTCCAATCCCGGATTTTTTTTGTCTATCCAACCTTCTTTTTATATCCCTGTCTTTTTACCAATTTCGTAGAAAATGAAAAGGTGTTAAACGTAGTATAAAATTATTTTCTATTTAGGCCATTTCTAATATGCTAAAAATATGCAATGCTACAACCAGGGCTTTGAACCGTAATTTTTTTTGTTCCGGTTCAACTAAAAAATTAATATCGGTTCAGTTCCGGTTTTCGCTCCGCCAAAAATAACTGTTTTCGTTTCAGTTCCAAATGAATAATTTCATTTTATGTATATTCTTATTTGTACTAAAAATATAACTCTATCATAAACAAAAAATGTAATTCTATCAAAATTTAGAAGATTTTATTCTTTTTTTAATTGGTACACTATGTGAATTGATACAAACAGCAGGTACGATAAGAGCGGCGAGCATTGGCATTGTTATCCATTATCAAAATCGCATTTGACAACTAGGTTCATGATTACCCACATTCGTCGTTTGACTCTCACATCGTGCACTTGGCCTTGAAATAATTATGTAAAAAATATATTATTTATTTAACATATGAAAATTGCCTCTAATTATTAATATATCTTCTAACGTGGTTTCACTGAGATTACTTCTGTTGTCTCGGAGAATAAATTTCAAACCTGAAAACGCTCTTTCAACACTAACTTGTGTAGCTGGAGCTGCCAAAACCACCATTGCAATCTTATACAAGTGCGGATATGTAATTATAAAGTTGACGTTAAATTAGAAAATATTGATAAGTTGGTAACAGTAACAAAATGACTGAAAGATATATCGAACCGAAATAAACCGATATTTTTTTCGGTTCAGTTCCGGTTTTCGTTCCGACCAAAATAACGGTTTTTTCCGGTTTTCGGTTCAGTTCCGGTTCGAAGCCCTGGCTGCAACTGCCAATATCGCGGAAAATGTGTGGAGGATCATAAAACCATAGGTCTATAAAATTGTCCAATTACCCAGATTTTTCAATAACGTGATCCGTTTTGATTCCGATAGTATCAGATAATCAAAGTTCAATTATATTTTGTTTCGGCTGAAATATAATTCCCTTGTCATAAATTTGCTTTGGTTGAAAACTTATATTGGCTAGAATGCTTCTTTCCATCTTTTGACGCCAATAAATTAAATAATGCTTGATATAATGACATGAAAAGCTCGAAAAAGGTGGAAGGAATGGATTTCGAACGTTAAAAATTTCCAAACCTTCCTAGGGATGTACCCAAAAATTTCCCAAATTTTCACGGCGATTGAATGTATGGTTTTTGAGTCTATAGAGTACAGACAGACACAAATTCATTTATATATATATTTCTTTGAAGTTGTATCGTAAGCTCTTCTTATATAATCTTACGAAGATGACATAATCTCCCTTCCATATTACGTAAGATTTTCTTATATGAAATTAGTGCGGAACCATGAACCGCACTGCATTTTCGAATTTGACAGCTGTGGCAAAAGGCCTATAAAAGTTGATTTTCCTGATCCCCATTAGCATGGAACTTAATAATGAAATAAACTCGAGTGACGATGAATTTGATTTAGAGTTGTTTAACGAGAAAGTTACTTGTTTTATTTGGAGCGCTACAGTCTACTTTTTTGTGACACGAGGGAATTTGACAGCTGGGGCAAAAGGCCTATAAAAGTAGACGTTTCTGATCATCATTAGCATGGAACTTAATGAAATAAACTCGAGTGACGATGAATTTGATTTAGAGTTGTTTAACGAGAAAGTTACTTGTTTTATTTGGAGCGCTACAGTCTACTTTTTTGTGACACGAGGGAATTTGACAGCTGGGGCAAAAGGCCTATAAAAGTAGACGTTTCTGATCATCATTAGCATGGAACTTAATGAAATAAACTCGAGTGACGATGAATTTGATTTAGAGTTGTTTAACGAGAAAGTTACTTGTTTTATTTGGAGCGCTACAGTCTACTTTTTTGTGACACGAGGGAATTTGACAGCTGGGGCAAAAGGCTTATAAAAGTAGACGTTTCTGATCATCATTAGCATGGAACTTAATAAAATAAGCTCGAGTGAAGACGAGTTTGATTTAGAGTTGCTTAACAAGAAAGTAACCATTTAGTTTTATTTGGAAAACTTCGGTCTACTTTTTTGTGACACGACGATGGACCACAACTTGACAGCTGTGGCAAAAGGCCTATAAAAATTGACTTTTCTGATCTTTATTAACATGGAACTTAATAATGAAATAAGCTAGAATGAACATGAGTTTGATTTAGAGTTGCTTCACGAGAAAGTTACAGTTAGTTTTATTTGGAGTGCTATGGTCTACTTTTTTTATACCAGGACCTACGGTTTAAAGTCGATTCCGAACGGCTATTCATGCTACAGTGGGATTCGAACCTACGAACTGAGGAAGTTAAGAATATACAAAGAGAGCTTGAAGTGGGCGAAGTCCAATTTGCTCATGCGATGAATACCTCGAGTTATCATCTTTTCCAGTACGGACTGTCGGCGAACGACACGGACGAAACAAGCTCGTAAGCCAGATGGTTCTCGTATTAAAGAGAAAACATGCGCCTGTTTGAAGAGCATCGTTAAAGTGCAAGAACGACTTTGCTTAGGTGGATTCACGTAACTCAAAATCAGGGACCAAGACCCCTCACGCTTGCCCTGCTACCTCTAGAGGAATAGTTTCGGAACTTAATGGGCATAGTAACTACAAGTATTTTTTGCTTGCACGGATGACTTTCAGCCAGCTCGAGCCTCTATCTCGTTATCTTTTTTTCAGAAGATTGTTGCCTTGTCGATTTGCGTCAACTTATTGCAACCCTAGCTCTCATATTTGGCATCTAATTATTCTTTTGGTGGCCAAGCATAATTTATTTTTTTGCTTGAAATGAAAAATAATGTATTTTTAACAAGTATCATCCCAGAATTTATGTGTGTATAATATATATAAACATGAAAATTTAAATGGAAAAAACGCCACGACTCTTCTAAATAAATGAGACAAAACACAAATTATAATGAAATAAAAATATTTCTATTTAGTATACACGTAACCTTTTTATTTTATTGTATGAAGTAAAAGTATTTTAAACTCGAATGTTTTCGCTTTTCAGATTTCAACAGAGATATCCATTTTGGCCACGTCTAAATCAGTGGTATGCAGACTTCTTTTATGGGTGGAGTTTCGGATAAAAGCGCGAAGACAGATAAATTTTTGCATGCATCGAATTAGCCATTTCGTAAAGTTATAATATAATACAAACGCATCGAACTGGTGGCGCCATCTGTTGTCTAAAATGTTATTTTTATAGTGATTAAATTATTTATTATTTTCAATGAATAGTTTTCACCGCTCACTTTAATCAGCAATTAATTAAATAAATGAATATTAACTTTTAAAATTACAAGAGTAAAATATATTGAATTTAATTTTCTACCTAACGCAAATTTATAAGTTTATTTAAAAATTATAACAAAATTGTAAAATACAGGTCTAATGAAAATTATTAATTTAATTTGATGTCAAAATCAGACAGAGTAAAAGATATAACGAATACTTATCCTTAGATACAATATATTTTTATTTATTTAATATTTAATTTCCCAGGTGAACAATTATTCAGCATTGTTCTATACTTTTGGGGGGAAATAATAAAATTTAAGATTATGAATATTCTTTGATAGAACAAAATGTAAACTCCAAAATTATAATATTCAATACGAGTAATTTTGTTTTTATATCAGACTCTTTATTCTTTGGACAACATAGTATGAAGAAAGTGGATAACAGCACCAATTAAAAAAAGAAGAAAAAAAAAGTAATAAAGATGATAATAAAAAATTGACTCTTAACAAAACCAAAATTAGCAAGTAAGAAAAAGAAAAATCAATTTTAAAATGATCAAAAACAGAAATAAATTATTAGAAAAGAAGCAAAAACTGCTCACGTTCATACATGATTAACTGTATAGTTTTAGTTCACATATTCCTTAATAGATGACACCAACAAAAAATTTTCCCTGAAATCTTGTGAGCAAAAACACCCCTATCCCTTTGACCCCAGAAAAATTTAACCTGTCTAAAATTTTTCAGTGCTTACATGGATCACATGTAAAATCCTGTCAAGATGTTTCTGATATTTTGAATTGCACATAAAACATACAATCATACATACATATAAAGGATTTTACATATACAGATAATATAAGCATACATAAAAGAGATAGGTAATCTTATTTCACAATAAAATAATAATAAAAATCTCATTTTGTCAATATCACACATTCTGGTGTAATTTTCTGCCGGGGGAAGGGAAAAAAAAAAAAAAAAAAAAAAAAGGGATTTATGTACTACTCGATAATTTTAAGAGAATAAATTGTCATGATAAATAGGTGAATCTAAAAAAAGGAATTATTTTGGATTTTGTATATATATATATGATTGTAAACATTTGTACCTTTTAGATTTAAGCAGTATATAAATATAAATATGAAGACCCCAATCACACCAGAAGTAACCAGAATTTTTTTAGATTTCTAGACTTGTATAGTATATAATTAATGATTACCTCTAATCAACTTTTGTGAGATTCGCACTCGGTAAAATACAATAACAAAATTAAACAAAAATAAAATTTTAATGTACCGAGGTACTTTCTCACGGTGAGTTGCACGTGCATGCATAGCCGTGGGAGGATTTTCCCTGACGAATTTAAGACCCCAATTATTTACGTCAAGTTTAGGGACCCCTGCAGAGAGGATACTTCACGGAATGGCAGCTTAACGGTCAAGCTCGCACAGAATTGTAAGCGTGAATTATGGGAGCAGGGGCTAAAATGTAATGTCAGCTTGAACAAAAAGGGGCTACTTTAATGAGCCCACCTGCACTCCCGAAGGGCATGTGATGTGGGAAAATTTCCTACTGAGAATGGATTGGATGAGGAAAAGAAGGGGCGTTGGGACCTAGGTGAAGTTTTGTGGAGTGAGAGCTGAGAGCTGACAGTTAGAAGTGGGCAGTCGAGAGAAGTGGACCAAGGATCCACTAGCACCAGCTCGTTCCGTGCGCCCGGACCGACACCGCCCGCTCACCATCACCAACTCGTACCGTATGCCCGTGAGGAAAGCCCCTGCCTGCTCCCCTGTGACTTGAATGGAGGTAATTTATAAAGAATATTTACAGTCATTTGACTTAGGCCTCTATTATTAATATTATTCCCTTATAAAGAGTTGTGGGATAATAACCGTGTAAATAGAATTTATGAATGATTGATGATTATGTTAACCAAGTATTTTTGTAAATAAATGTATAGAATAAATGTCTGAATCTATATAAGGTATTATATTCATTCTGTGTTTCCCCCTTGTAACGAACACTGGTGTATACGTTGTATGTACATTACAACATTTAAAATATTTTAACAAAATTTAAATTAATGAGAAAGAAAACATTTTAAATTATATAATTTACATTAAACTGTAAATCTTTAGAAAAAGGTTTTTTTTTTTTTTGTTAAACTTAACATTTAACATATCAGTATTTTTCTCACTCATAGCCTAAATGTATTCGAAAAAGGTTTCCAATGTGGCTCTTATGCCTTTACAATTTGGAAACACCTGCTCTAGCTTTTTAAATCACACATTTTCTACATTTATATCCCAAATAGGCATTATCTATTATAAATTCAGAAAACTAATAAAAACTAAAAAATTATTTATTATATTGAAAAAATTTAAATAGAAACACATAAATAAAAAAGTTTAAAGCATATTTTAAATTTATATTTTAAAGGGGTATGATGAAGTAAGGTAGTAAAAGATGATGAATAATCATGATCAGATTGTGGTCTGAGGATTTACCTCAGCCCTCTTTGATTTTTTGATGTTACACATTTTAATGGTAACAGTTAGAATCAATAAAGTTAAGGAGGTAGAGCAGCCTGGATCATGCATAACAGTTTATCATTATTTGAATACTTATGTACATTTTCTTTATAGAGGCAAATTTCCCTCCACATTTCTTACAAAAAAGGATTTTTTCTAAATTAACAAAAACTAGAAGAAAGCTGCTAATCCACAGATGTAACCTAATTTCTAGAAGAAAATAGACTTTAAAATTCAAAAACAGTAAATATTTTTACAAAATAGTGAGTTGCTTTTTTTCTTTTTCTTCATTTTATATAAAAAAAAAGTATGTGGAAAGTAAGTTTGTGGAGATCTGTAAAACTTTTAAAACTATGTAGATAAGTTACAGTCTGTATCGGTTACATGGTCAGCTCAGCAGTCCAAAAAAATCAGACCATATAAGCGGAACAATATAACCCTATTGTGCATATACAGTGCATTTTTAATCCATAACAGAAGAGCCTTATCCACATTCCCATAAGGTGACAAGTGTTGACATTTTCTTTCTTGATCACCGTTTACAACACTTGAGGACCAAAGTTTGGCAGCTAAAATGTTGTTTAATGTCATCTGGGTATTCAAATTTGTTTTGGCAAAAACAGCCTTTGAAAGATTAGGTTTTTAAAATTTTTCATACAATTCGTTTATGGCAGTAAATGATAAAATCTTTCTTTTCAAAGCCGTAATTAAAAATGAACGTTCTTACTCGTGACGTATGATCCAAATGCAACAAAATTTTCCTTTACTTGTTTCAATTTACTTGTCTCAATTTCAACTTAAGTAGGGAGAGATAACATCAACCAATAAACAGACAGATTCCACCTCTTGTCAGGGGGGCATGAGAACTGAGAGAGGTGAGAAACTCCAACGATGAGTCTACACAAACAAGAAAAGGGGAAAGGGAGAGAAATAAAACCTTGAATTCAGGTCCTCTCCAATTTCACACTGACTTCTTAAAAAAAAAAAAAAAAAAAAAAAAAAAAAAAAAAAAGGAGAAGAAGAAGAAAAACGGAAATTTGTTTAAAACATGAAACTTACCATATAACCGGTAACAAGAAAAGGAAAATGACTGTATAAGCAGTGAACTTTAACACATGTTCCCTATTAAGTTAGACAGGACAACTGACCTTATAAGTGGGTGACCATACAGTCGGTACTGACTGCAAAAAATAAATTCTCTCCCACTACTACCTTTTTTTCTTTTAAAGTACACAAGTTTGAAAACTGGAAAAATGAAGATGCTGAGTTTTATAAATTATCTTTATTTGGTTTTTCTTTATGCTATTGGTTTTCAGACTTAAAATTGCATACATTTTTAATTTACAGTGTTGAGTTATGTATTAATACATATTTAGTAATCAGAAGAACATCTGTGTTCTTAGACATATGCAAAAGGAAACTACTTTTACCAATGTATCAGTGTGGACATATTGTCACTCACTTGTGAGATACAGAAAGTATGTGTTTTTAAATAGTGTGCAAACAATGTGCTAAAAGGCAGTTCATAGCACTTTGCTTTCTTGAATATTACAAATACAAATAATTTTTCAAAGTATATAAATAATATGTAAACTATTCAGCATGAAAATTATAACAGCAATGTTTTAGTTAATAATTAAATGAAGAATAAAACATGATAAAGGTATATGCAATTAACAAATATATGACTAGGAATAAATATATAAGAAATTTTAATCATAAAGCCTACACACTATTAAAATGTTAAAATTTTTATATGTATCTATGTCTTGAAATCCAAACTATTCAATAACTAACCGATAGTTAAAATATAAAATTAACTTTTTTATCACTTTTGTACATTTTTTCTAATATAACATTAAGACATATAATTTCCGACAAAATTCTCAACCGTAAAATAAATCCTAGCATTATAAAATGTGCATAACAATGACAAGTAATAAACAAATTATGTTTAGATAAATAAAACAAAATAGAAACAACTTAAAATGAAAGGCACTTTCATTGAGTAAATATGCGGGTATTTTAAACACTTGTACTAATAAGAAATGCCATGTATATGTTAAGATGCTTTCATCACAAAATTGCCAACCATATATAGTAAATATCAGAAGGCAATTATAACAAACATGAAAAGAATGTATATGGCAGGTTGACTAAGATTGTTTACCAGAGCATAGTTTCTGAATACACTGTACCACAGTACATTTATCCATATTCAACCCATATTCTAAAATGGAAAATGGCAGTGAAGTTAGCAACAATATTTAAACAAACAGAAAAAGAAAACAAGGTAGTGCAGATAGTGATACCAAATTTGATAAAATTATTTTTGAAACTCAACAGAATCATATCTGATGACAAGAAAGAAAACAAAAATCAAGGTTGTGGGAAATTAATCTTATATGCAAAGAATGGGTATAGAAAGAACTCAAAATATAAGTAAAATAGGAAAATATTTATGAATCTCTAAAATCAATTTACTAGCTGGGAAAAGTATTACAGCTTTACAAAGGAAAAATGTAATACTAATGAAAGATATATGTAAAATCATTGAGACACAAATTAATCATCTGAGTCAAAGATTAAAAATGGAACTTATAAATTAATGCCTCGTAGCGAGTTGCAGTTGACTGTTTTGGTATGCACACCTGTAAATTTTTTGAAAGCACAAGTGGTTAAACATAGTTTACAAGTTTTAACAGCTTGTAATATTATAACATTGTAAACCATTCTTAAATATAATGCAGAAAAATAATTTACGCATTTATTTTTGAAATTTTGCCATTTTATTTCAGAAGCTAGAACTATTTCTCCATAATCTATAAATATCCTCTTTCCGTTTAAAAGGAAAAAGAAAATAAATTCCTATTTTATTAATTAATTACTTAGCTTTTTCAAAATGACATGAAGAACTTTTATAAAGCTTTACTGCAATTCTGAAATTAATCATTTTGAGGGGGATAAGTGAGGCATGCATAGTACATATAAAAAAAACTAAAATGTTTAATTTTTTGAAGACTTTTGGACTCAATTTATTTTCAAAATATAACAAATAAATATAAGTTTAAAAAATTTTTACTCTTTCTTTTCATTGAAATTTCTAATTTGCGACTATTTATAAAATAAATATTTTGCTGCATAGTAGGTTTATATTGTGTTATTTCTGCTTAATATCTAAAAATGGTATTTAATGTCCAGTATTATTCTAAACTACGTTATAAATTTATATTTCAAATACTGCAGCAAGTAAGATAGCTATTTATACATTTATATACCAAAATTTCTACAGAATATAGAATGTGAAAAGCTACATAGTGAACATTTTTCTCCAAACAAACTAGTCTTTACTAAAGGGAAAAAAAGGGTGAAATTTTTTTTAAAGCTAAAATAAAAATAGAATAACAGAAACTTATTTTCATATCAAACAAAGAAAGCCATGTTATCTTAGTTACAACTGAGTAAAATGAACTTTCATTTCTTATAATTTCTAATTACCTGTAATAAAATATAGTCTTTTATGTATATATATATATATATATATATATATATATATATATATATATATATATATATATATATATCAATATCAAAAATCTGTAGTTATAAATTCACCAAAGTACTCCAAACCAAAGAGAATTTGTCAACAAATCTAAATTATTAATAATAATAATAAGATTATTAAAAATTATTAATAAGAAAAGGATAATTTCATTAAAAATAAAAGTTTACATAAAAGAATTGACTACTCAAGAAAAAAATGCATAAAAATAAAGGAAGCAAATACATCAAAACATTCAAATAATTTTTTATTATTCCCATTTAAAAAAAAATATGTAGTTTCCTGGAGCTGGTTCTGCCCCATTATAAATACAGTTCAGAAGCATACATAACAAGCATAAAAACATCCATTTATACTGACAGTTAACAAAAGGTAGCTACAACTTTCTCATTTCAACAATTTAGCATCTACTTATTAAAATATAAAAATTTGAAAATGAAACTTTCTTCAAAGGCACAAGGAAAAGAGCCTCTTTGCCTGCCGGCACAGAGCTGGCAAGCAGCATTAAATTAAGCATATTCTTATATACAATTGCATCTTAGAATGCTAATAAAGTTTTGTTCTTTTAGTCTTCATTTGAGCAGGATAAAGTTTTAACATGAGAAAATGTTGTTGTTAAATGAGATTCTACAGAATCCTTTTAAACAAAGTCTTAATTCTCACAATATGACAACTTAATGTTTACTTTTTACATACAACAGTTTCACACACTTGCACTTTAATCATGAATTTAACTCATAACATTTTTACTGAAGTCATAAACATTGTAAAAATTTGAACAAAATAATTCATGCATAACTTTTTGCCTGTCCTGTACATCACATCTCTATACATATAAGACACATTTGTTGTCTGTTTCCTTATAACTCAAGATCCAGACAACCAAATAACTTGAAATTTCGTACACATACACAAAATTACATGGGGATGGTTCTTAAACAGGTTTCATTCCATCCCAACCTCACTCTAGCATCCTCCAGCAAAAAGTAGTGCTCATGTGCCTGTTCTGAGGCTTGTGATAATGAACCAAAAAAAGAAAAAAAGGAAATCATGCAAGTTGGTCGTTGAGAGTGATTTTGAATGTTTTTGTGGTGATGATGAGGTTGTAAGTAAAAGTGATGGTCATACATGCATAGAGTGGGAGATGGGGAGACGTTGGTAGGACCCCCCCCTCCTCTCTCCAGACCCATATTTATAGGATGGACCTCACCTCCAGCAGTAATCTTACATGGGGATGTAAGTAAAAGTGATGGTCATACATGTGTAGGGTGGGAGAGGGGGGGACGGTGGTAGGACACCCCCTCCTCCCTCCAGACCCATGTTTATAGGATGGACCTCACCTCTAGTAGTCATCTTACATGGGGATGTAAGTAAAAGTGATGGTCATACATGTGTAGGGCGGGAGAGGAGGGGATGGTGGCAGGAACCCCCTCCTCCCTCCAGACCCATGTTTATAGGATGGACCTCACCTCTAGTAGTCATCTTACATGGGGATGTAAGTAAAAGTGATGGTCATACATGTGTAGGGTGGGAGAGGGGGGGACGGTGGTAGGACCCCCCCCTCCTCCCTCCAGACCCATGTTTATAGGATGGACCTCACCTCTAGTAGTCATCTTTCATGGGGATGTATAAGTAAAAATGATGGTCATACATGTGAAGGGTGGGAGAGGGGGGGATGGTGGTAGGAACCCCCTCCTCCCTCCAGACCTATGTTTGTAGGATGGACCTCACCTCCAGCAGTCATCTTACATGGGGATGTAAGTAAAAGTGATAGTCATACATGTGTAGGGTGGGAGAGGGGGGAGACGGTGGTAGGACACCCCCTCCTCCCTCCAGACCCATGTTTGTAGGATGGACCTCACCTCCAGCAGTCACCTTACATGGGGAAGATCCTTAAACAGGTTTCATTCCATCCCAACCTCACTCTGGCCTCTTCCAGCCAAAAGTAGTGCTCCGTTTGCCTGTTCAGAGCCGTGGGTACATTTTAGAGAAAACTTTACTAAACAAAAGCGGTAAGTAAACGCAATACTTCTTTGTTATATCTACTGCAAGCAAATACTGCAACAAATATCACATTACTTACTACATTAAAATGGAACTGCCAAAAATGTTTATCACATTGCTTTAAGATAAATGTACCCTTTTATTGCATGCAAATAAACAGTTTTGTACGCTTCTATAGAAAACCTTATTTTAAACCCAAGTAAAGCCGTGTACTTGCAGCTAGTATGATATATACATCTAATGCTTTACATAAGTTTACACAGTGATATAAAATATATAAAAGCTTGTATATAAAATATAGTCCATTGTGTACCACATGTGTATACAAGCATACAAAGCATTAAATCTATATATAACAAATGTGATGTACAGGACATGCAATGGGTTAAATTTAAATATAAAAAGAAACCATTTATTGACCCCATTTAAATAAAATAATTTATATAACTATTAAATTAAGAATATAACTAACAAGCAGGGTGGAAAAATTACTTGGTTAACATTTTTCTAGAGAAAGTTGAGAATAAAATGTTATATTCAACAAACTTTTATCACAATTTTATGTATACATATTTTGACCAAAAGGTGTCTTTTGGCACCTTTATGCTTAAATTCAAAACTGTTAGGATTTATCGGATATATTTGCTGATGTGTAATTATTGTTGATTATATAATCAGGTTGTAATTTCCAGCTATGACCTCAATCTACAAAATATGAATTTATATAAATGAAATCGAACATGTTTTACCACCAAAAGAGGAATAACAATAAAAAAATTATCTTTTGCATGTTTAGATTTTTTATTAAAAAGATAACAGTAAAAATTTTAACTTAATAATAACTTTAAGGGATTCTATACATAATCTTTTCCTAGTATAGAATGAGGAATGCTGAAAAATATACAATGATTTTTATAGGCACACATTTATAAAAAATTCGTGTGAATTGGAGCTGAAATGGCCACTAAAATGTAACATGGCAGAAAACAAAGAAATATCACAGTTGTACCACAACACCTGTATTTTTCTTTACAATTGAAACCAGGATACTCTAATCTAATAGCTAATATTAGGCCATAAAACGGTGTTAATATTTATATGCAAGGTCATTTAAAATTAAATACAATGGAATCCTAAGGGTGGTAAAGACACCTTATGGTAGAAATAAATATACCATATACATATTTTTAGACCTAGGCAGTGGTGGCTAGTGACTTGAAATCGTAACAATGTTGCAATTCTCAAAAATCTCAAACACATCATAAATGTGAGATTGATAAAATTAGAAGAATAAATGAATAAAAAAATTATTTCACTTCATTATCTATAACTGAACATTTTGGTATATCTGACTTAAAGATTAAAACTGTTTTTCTTGTTTCATTTCTAACAAAAAAAATTTTTTTTTTTTTTGTCAACATCTTTAATGTTAAGCAATTTTTTCTCAGTTGCAATTATTACATTTAGTCTATCATGATTTATAGGACTTTTTAGACATGTTTTCACAGTCTTCAATGTTGAAAATAGCCTAATAACAGCCCTCAGGCTCTAATGTAGATGTAATAAAACACAGTGAAAATATTTATTTATGTATAATTGTAATGTCTAAATATTTAGAGAAGGATTAAACACTAGAAACACATTACAAAACTGAGCTTAATAACTGTATAAAGCACAGTGTGACTTTATACATCTCACTGTGACTAAAAATGTTTGTGAAAGATATGGTACTATGATAAACACATTGCTGTAAGTCAAAATTAGCCTCCAGAGAGCTGGTAACACCCCCACATGTAGAGTTACAAACTCTACATGTGTGGGTCATGTGTGATCTATATTTTTGATTATTCATAAAATCAATTATTTCAAGCAAATATAATAAATTAATTTATACATTTATGTTGACAAAAATAGGGGGCACTGCAGTTTCAAGGTGGCTATAAATGATTCATTGACCTGGATCCAGGATTTAAAAAAATTTGTCAAGAAATAACTACAAATTAGTAATTTGAAGTTAAAATTTGAAAAGAGTTTAAGAGTTTTTTGACAGTGCTTGGTAGAAATTATTAATAAAGTAACAAATTAATATTATATTCTTAATGGCAATAAAGATATATATTTAAATAATTACAAATTCTAGTTTGGATAATAAACAACTCTTTATTCAAAACTAATTATAATAATGTAAAATAGCTTTTGAGACTCTAAACAAAATATTTTTTAAAGGGTAAAAAAAATTCACCCAAATTTAAATAAGGAGTTAACCAGACACAAATAATTAAACAGACTTTATAATGTGCAAGATAAAACTTTGACTAAAAATGGAATTATACTACATATGAAGTACATATATATAAATTATATACTTCTTACAGTCTTTTTTTCACATGTTCATATCTTTTGAAAACTGTTCTTTTATTTTGAATAATGATATAAATAAATAGTTGGTAGAATATAATGAATAGAAAACAGGGACTTATGTACAGTAGAGGTTATTGAAAGAAATCAACTTAACCAAACTAACACAATATTAAATACTAATTTAAATTATAAATACAAAAACCCTATAATAGTAAAAATTATATATATATCTATATGTATATTAAAATTTAAGATTTTATGAGGTCTAGTTGTGTAAAGATAAATATATTTTAATAAAAATAAGAAATGCATTTCTAAATAAATGCATAAATATTATTTCAAGTAATATAAAGTATTTAAAAACTGAAGTGTGACAAAAGAGTAAATTAAAAGATTAGTTAAATATAATATATTAAATATTTAGAACTATGTTTATTGTCTGCAATGACAGGAATTAGTATGTATGCAGTGGTACATGCATATACTAGTTCTTAAAGTTTCCATGCTCCACACACCAATATTTAAAAATACAAAAATTATTAAATTACACATCATTAAAATGGTCAAAATAAAAGTTTTAAATACACGATTAAAATTTTCTTCAAAATTTTTTTAATATACTTTTGATCAGATTTTATTACAGAAACAAGCATCTCATTTTCTTTTATTTATATAATTTTTGTATCACTTTTAAAAATGCATACTTTTATCATTTCTTTGGTTAGTATGATTATTAATAATTAACTGAAGAGACTTGAGATAGTTTAGGAAACTGTAAAAATTATATAACCCTAAAAAGAATGTTTAAAAATGTAAAATATTATAAAATCCATTGCTGTAATTTCTGAAGCTGAAAGTCTTAACCTCATGAGGTCAAATAGCACAGGAAAACAAATCAATATATTGACAGTAGAGACAATTCTAAACAAAATTATTACCATTTTGAATGTATTATCTACAATACATCAGCTCTCAAAAACAATGATTACATAATGTTTAAGAAATATCAATTACACTTCAAATGATTCTTGAGTACAAATAAGAAAAAGGAAGAAGGCAATGGAAACTAAAAATCTATTTGGAAATACTTTAAAATATATTAGTAATATAATACTGAAACAAATAAATCAATTTTTTTCTATTGAATTGTTTCTTTCCTAAAAATTAATCCATTGTTTTTTAACAGTATAATATTAAACATATAATTTTTAAACAATCTGTATAGTATATATTCAAAATAGGGGAAAAAAAAAAAAACCAAGTTAAAGAAAATAATAAAAATGTTATGCCATAAACAAATTGAAAGGAGTTAATTACTAAATTTCTGCTCACGATATTTTAATTAGCATAGCATAATTGTTAATCTGTATATTATTATAATGGTAATTGAGAAAAATAAGAATATTCAAGGAACTGAATAAAGCTCTGCTCACATTACAAAGAATAAGTAATATCAAAGGGTATTTTAGTTACTTTGAGAAAAATATATCATTGAAAATCCAGTAACTTTACTTATTAATTATTTGTACTTCATTATTTATATTTTCACAAATTCTTGTTTTTCACAACTAAAGAATTAAGGGTACATTTAGTCACAAGAGAAAAATAAGTATGGTAGTTTATGAACTAAGATAAACTATTAAACTAATGATAGAGTATTATTTGAACAAACAAAATATAAAAGAAATTAAAGAGGTATATACATTTTGGAACAATTTACAACTCTATAATATCTTTATAAATGTCTTTATTTGAACCCAAATTTACTAAATGAATGAGGTTATCACAGATCATTAACAGGCATATTATGAATAGCACAGGAGGTCCAAGATAATATTTAACATGCAAATACTAAAATCTAAATTCTGTTTGATTTGAGATATATTTTATAGCTTTAAAACTATAGCAAAAGCTCATAGCATTTATTTTATAAAATGATTTAAAGGTAAATGTATAAAAATATATATTAAACTATAACATAAATACTGAAATATAAAAATAAACTTTAATATATAAATAAATGTGAAAATAAACTAGACCTTGTCACACTTCAGTAAACATAGTAACTCTTTCAATACATAATAATCTGAATACAAATGGTGCTACATATGTAATCACAAAACCTATAGCACAGTATGTTATAAGTTTAGAAGGAATCTCAATAAGAAGTTTTTGTTTTGATTTCAAATCACTTGAATCAACTCGCATAACAAAACAAAGCACAGCATAAGTCATACTTTTGAAAAAAGCTCTTGTAGCTACAATGCAGAGTATACCTATTATGGCTCGTAACAAAGCTAGACCAAATACTTTATAACCTGGCCACATAATGCTGTAAGGTGGAGGCAAAGATGGACCACGAATAATTCCTAATTGATAGTTCAACCATGATCCAAAGGCAAAACCAGCTCCAGTTCCCATGATAACAGCAGTATCACCGCGAGCTGGAGTCCAACGCTTTGTTTTTGGATAAACGACTTGTAGTAATACCATTAAAGCAAGTGTCACCAGAGGAGAGTACTTATCAGTTAATTGGTAATGGTCAATAAGATCAGAAAAGGGTAATATGATAGACATTAAAATGGCAACCAGGACTAAACCTCCTATAATATCCTAAAATAGAAATCAGAAAATTAATAACAGTAAAAATAAAAAAATAACTACATAAAATATTTATATTATTACTCTTTTGTACACAGTAGCCCCTTATTATATGTCCCCAAATAGAAGACAAGCAAAATACAGTAAAACCCGTTTAAGAAGTCCCCGCTTAAGAAGTTTAAATTCTCAGTATAAATTTTTCCCCATATTCATACAATCAAGGTATCTGCCAAAATAAAATTTTTTAAATCCATGACTTTAAAAAGATTTCGTTAAAGTACATATGAATAAAAATTCTGACGTACATACAAATAAGATATATGCTTTTAGAGAAATTACAGGCATTTTATCATAAAAAAACTATAAACTTACTTTATAAGTGTTAAACTCACATACATAAAAATAAATTGTTGTATCTACATACCTAAGTTTAATCATATAGCAACTTTTCAATCAAAATGTTTCCAATTTGAATTCAGGGTACTTTGGTATTATCCAGGTGACCCTGAATAATAGCCAAATATAACCCTATAATGTTTATATACAATATCCCTAGAGATAAACTTATATTTTGTGCAAAAATCTTAACTAATTTTTATTAAAAAATAATTATTATTATATTAATAAAATTTTAATCTACAATTTAAGAAAAAACCAGAATAATATACATTTATCCACCCATTAAGCTTTCTTGCTTTGAGTTTCCTTGGTGAACAAATTTTACTTGGCAATAGGGTCAATAAGATAATACATAAATACCAAACTCAGTAATTTCAGCCAAATGACAAGTAAAAACAGAATTAAACAATTCAATGCA
The DNA here is from genome assembly GCA_032207245.1 of Pardosa pseudoannulata. Taxonomy (NCBI): domain Eukaryota; kingdom Metazoa; phylum Arthropoda; class Arachnida; order Araneae; family Lycosidae; genus Pardosa; species Pardosa pseudoannulata. The sequence continues at coordinate 91,755,853 of CM063511.1, read as the reverse complement.
TTTTTATTTAATCAGTAGTTTAGCGGATCCATGACTTTCCATGACTTTTACTCATTTTACTTGAAAAATCAAGACTTTCCATGACAAAATTAATCCATGATTTTCCATGACTTTCCAGGTGTGCGGAAACCATGTACAATGTTAAAATAACCCATTTATAAAATTTTGATCCAAACTCTTTTCCACTTAAAAAATTTTCTTTCATTTCTAAGTTTATTTACAACACGCGTTTATAGCTGCCTTTTGATTGCGGTTTTTCTTCTCCTCTCTCTCTGTTTGTAAAGGTCAATGTTTATGGCTGAAAACGATTGTTGTTATTTTTATTTAAAATGTGCCTGAAGAAGTTTTTACAAGCTTAAGACAGCTGGACTGTTATCAATTACAAACTGCTGATTAAAAAAAAAAAAAAAAAAAAAAAAAAGAGAGAGAGAGAACTATAACCGATCTTTTCTATAAAATCGATTCCAGTGGTGTTTAAAGCGAACTTTCTTAACTGACTAAAAGATATTTTAAGGTAATTATGTTGTTTTGCTTTATTAGCTGATTTTTTAAGTATGCAAAAAATGTAAATTTTTGAGAAAAACCTAATCTATTGTTTATATATTATTTTATAAAGAAAAAATCTCTCCTCATTATCTATGTAATTATTTTGTTTTTAAAAAAATTAATTCTGTTAAAGAAGTTTTCTCTTTCCATTCCCTTAGAAACCTTCTTAAGTGGATTTTACTGTATATATATTTATATATATATATATATATATATATATATACACACTCACACACATACATATGCATAAATAAGGCTTATTGCCTGATTTTCCGTTTAAGAAGTTTTAATGAGATAGGCCCTTGGAAATTCTTAAGCGGGTTTCACTGCACATGATATATCCAGAGGGAAGTGTATGATATAGTTAAAATTTTACTTTTATAAACATATGCACTTAAAATACAACAATAAAATTAATAGTGCAAGAAGTTTGATTTATCATTTTAATTTTATGCACAAATAAATACACACATGTATTCATATTTTTCATTTTCTGCAGAGGAAGGTATCTAAAGTCACCTGCATAAATTTTTCTGTTATAACTTGCTTTTCGGCCCATAGCAGTTTATGAAAATTAATTATATGAATGCAGTTGCATCTTCCAAATGCAAAGTATGTTTTCTCAAATGTAACAACTACTTTAATGGAGGCAAAGAAGTAAAATAAAATAAAATAAATAAATAAAAAATAAGTTGAGACACATTTTAAAAATGCAATATATTTGAATGTATGATATAATGAAGGACTTTGGTACATCAATATATGTAATATTTATCCAAGACACTACATTCTACTTTTGTACTGTTTAAAAAAAGGAGGTAAGGATGCAAATACTTTAATATTCAAAGAGTTCTATTTTAAACAGTTGGTACATTCATTTAATTTTCTCTTTTAAAATTGCTTTATAACACAGATTTATTATTTAATGAACACCATTTTAGATAAATAATTACTTTAAACTATAAATTTTAATCTATTCAACCAATCAACCCAACAAAATTTTGTGCTATGAAATTTAATTATTTTAATCTTAATTTTTTCAGTTTTATTTAGGTTTTTACTTTTCATTATCATCTTAACAAAAATATTTTATTACTATAATTTAGCTAAACTATCTTAAATGTTAACATTAAAAATGTTTATATCAATATTTGGACTCAAATGGAAATTAATTCCTTTAACTTTTATAATTTTATTACCAATTGTACAACAGTAAAGCACTCGTTAAATAAAATGGTTCTAATGTAAAACATAAGTTAAGAAATTAATACACAATTATTTCTTTTAAAATTTCCTTAGAATTATTTCGTTGAGAATCTCTAGATAAACAAAAAATAATAATACCTTTGACACATACATAAAAACATACACTCCCCTTCTCTATATACACATATATGCACAATTTTTCTTTTAAATACTAGCTTATTTCAAAGTTTTTATAACAATTTCTTAAAATATTTAAACTTGTTAAGAAAGCTAATAATTGGTAATCTATAGATTCAAACAAAAAAAGTTTTTTTTTCAATAAAAGAAAGAGATTAGTCACAATCTCCATAACAGAAAATAATCTTTCCTTTTTTTTTAAATATAAAAGGAAAGAGTTATTAATTTTACTTGATATTTTTCCTCAATTTAGTAACTCAGAACTAGTAACTATATTACACAAAATTCAGAATTTTATTATAATAATGGTAAAAGATTTATTCTGTAAAATTTGGATACTTAAAATTGTAAAATATAACAACAATTAAGGTTACAAAAAGTTATTAATCTACCAAAGAATATAAACATAAAATAAAGTTAAAATAATTTTATTATTTCAATACTCTTTTAAAGACCTCTTTGTATTTAAAAGTTTTGTATTTATTTAAGAGTATACTTTTCATTGAATTATACATATATACAGTAATGATTAAAACATAGTTTATATCAGTAAGCATTTTCACTATAACTGAAAATTTTTTTGAAATTATTTTTACATTTATTCTCAGAAAATAGTTCTTTTATTAAAGTTTAGCAATTAACAATTTATTACAAAATATGAGCAACTGAACATTCTGAAAATCTACTTTTTTAAAGTTAAAATTTAGACCATGAAAAATAACTTCCCAATTAAGTTTTTTATCATTAAAAACTTTAATTCCATGATATTAAAAAGAAAAAAAAATGCAATAAGTCATAAGCATTATAAATTTCTATTTCCATAAATATAAATAAATAAATAAACAATAAAGGAGAAAAGAGATGAGAAAGGGTGGGGGAAGACTGATTTTAAGTCTCATGACATTAAAAAGAAAAAATGTAATCATTTAAGTCATAAGCATTATAAATTTCTATTTCCATAAATATAAATAAATAAATAAATAAATAATAAAAGGGAAAAGAAATGGGAAAGGGTGGTGGACGACTGATTTTAAGCATCATGACATTAAAAAGAAAAAAATGTAATCATTTAAGTTATAAGTATTATAAATTTCTATTTCTATAAATATAAATAAATTAATTAATTAATAAAAGGGAAAAGAGATGAGAAAGGGTGAGGGAAGACTGATTTTAAGCATCAATTAACTTTGAATTATGGAAACAATTATTGCTTATCTTATACTATAAGAAAACATTAAAAGAAAATTCATGTTAATCAAGCAATGCAGCAATTATTAAAAAATATGAGATAATTTTTAGTTTTTGACTACATTTTAAGAATTATCATAATAATAATAAAAAATTACCAAAACAGTATGCATGCCCATATATAAACGGCTGCAACAAACAAGAATGCACCATCCAGTAGCAATTAGAAGACCCACAATAACTGGATACTATAAAGACATTATCTATATTATGAAAAGAAACTAGGAACTTAATAAAATACAGCTTGAAATCAGTAGGTAGCATACAGGAAAAATAAGATTCAAAGTAATATTTTACTAAAATTCAAAATTGGTGTTTAACAGGAGGGGGAAAAAACATGTACAATGAAAAGGACAAAAGAGATTTAACCCCTTAAGAGGTTTGCCTGTACAGTGTACATGCTACCCAAAGTTGGCCTCAACTGGTTTGCCCGTATGGTGTATGGGCATTGGTATTTTCTCCTTTCCTTTTCTGGTTCTCCCATATTTTTTATTATTGTAAAGAGACTATTTAGTATTAATGTTTTTCAACAGATGGCGTAATTCCTCCATGGGAAAAAAATTAAAAAATAAATTAAAAATTTCTTATTATCTTTTTTATTAAATATGGCACTTAATATTATTCAATAAAAAATATGCCAATATAGAAACATAATATTCAATATAAAAATATATATTTGGAAACATTTCTGGTAAAAAATTTAACCACTTAAAGGGTTAAAACATATATTGAATAAAAAAAAATGAAAAATACTGATATAAATATATAATTAAAAACAGGAGTTTTAATGGGCTTTAAAAGTAAGAAACTAAGAATTTTATAAGTTTATGCATAATTTAAATTAGTTTATCAGAATAATTAGTAATCTTGTTCAATGAATCATAATAACTTTAATCTTTTAACCTCATCAGAACATTTGTTATTATAATACTGATTTTATCAAATATTTCTACACTATATAATCTCATCAAATAAAAATATATTTTGAATATTAAAGCTGTTTTTTCCTGCAGTATTATCCCTAAGATATATGTGTACATGTGTACACAGGAGAGGAATAGATAGAAGAAGAGCTGTAAATGCAGGGTTTTCCAATGACTTAATAGCAGAGTTGCAAAAATGCCTGGTTTAAGAAAAACTCAACCCAAGTGGGTTTTCTGGATTTTATTGGGGTCTGTTTTTAAGAGCAGAAGTCAGGGGAAATACCATATTTTAGAAAAGATCAAATTGCTAAAACTGATTAATTTTTATTGATTAACTTAATATTCAAGAAATTATAATTTAATTAATACAAATAAATCAGTGTAAAGGCTATAAAAAAGTTTACTCTGACATCACAACACAAAATGTTATATATTGACATATACCACATATTTGAATGTTATATTAACAAAGGATTATTTTTTATCTTTATTCTTTCAACCCTTAAAAAATAAATAAATGGTTAATTCCCCTCATGAATTATATGTTAAAAGACCCCAAAATATTTCCTCAAAGTATGTTTAATGCTGGTGTAATTAAAAAATTTAGTGCAGCACAATGGTGGAAACTAATTGAAATGTGTTAGGGATGGAGATAGGATAGATTTTTGGCACTTTATGGTTGTCCTTAACAAGTGACCAGCTAACTATGCATCACTGGAGCGAGTGTTCTCTATATGTGGGTTGGTTTGGTCGAAACTTAGAAACAGATTAGGAATACAAAAAGCATTGAAGTTAGTATTTTACACTGAAACCTTTGCCCTTTTCTTTATGGATTTCACAGACAATTTTATTTTCCAAATTGTTATGTTGGATTTACCATAGATTTGCAAATATTTTTCTGGATTTTGATAGATTGTATATAAATTTCCACAGAATAATTCTTTTAATCTGAAAGAGGGTACAAAAACTAAGATAACAGTTTCTGAAAATAAATAAAAATATCACCAATTTATAAAAAACCCACTTCAGAGTGGGTTTTATTTGGTTTTTTAGACAGGTTTTACCCAGAAAAACCTGCCTGAGTTTTTTGCAACCCTGCTTAATAGCAGCTTTTAAAAAATATAGAAAAAACTAGTACATTATTGTATATATCTGAAGTGGTTAGTGGTTGTTTAGCAGTGTGCTTATTAGTATAAATATTTTTACCTTTAATTCTACAATAGCAAAAGATAAACTGAATAAAACAAAGAAAATGATTTAAGTTAACAGGTCAAAATTTTAAACAGAATAAGAGAAATATTTAACATTAATAATGCTCCGTTAAAATATCAAAACATTTACACAGATTTTTAATTTTTTTTAATTATTTAAAGAGGAAGTTTATACATAACCACAAAATTAATGCTTAGACAATAACAGTTTTAGAAAACAATTATAAAGAAATTAAATATAAATATTTTTTCTTTTAATTCTACAATAACAAAAGATAAAATGAATAACAAAGAAATTGCTTTAGGTTAACAGGTCAAAATTTTAAACAAAATAAGAGAAATATTAACATTAATAATGCTTCATTAAAATATCAAAACATTTACACAGATTTTAATTTTTTTAATTATTTAAAGAGGAAGTTGATACATATGCACAATATTAATGCATAGACAATAACAGTTTTAGAAAACAATTATAAAGAAATTAATTGATGACAGATGTACTTACTTCATATCTATTATGAATAAAATACAAAAATGAGAAAGGCACAGCAGCTCCTACCATAGCATGGGTGGATGGCATACCATATTCAATTACATAATGTGGTTCAAGATGTATCACTGGAGGTGCTGCAGGTCTTGGCCAGCAAATTATGTCCTTCAGAGCTTGTCCAAAATACATAATTAGAACCCATACATTAATCACTCTCCTGCACACTGCACCATCAATGTTCCAAATCCAAAAAGGAAAGAAGCTAGCATAAAACATCTCATACCCTAAGCTTGCTCCAAAGCTAAAAAAATAATACCAAAACCTATTTTCGATTCTACATTGCACGGTATTTTCTAAGTCAGAATCAGCGTCCGAGATTTCTTCACCGTCAGATGTAAATGGACTACTTTTACTATTTTCTGAATCACTTGAAACAGTCTTTCTTGATCGTAAGCTAGTATTTTCGAAAACTTGCCCATATTTGACAGTAATTATTTTAAAAGGTGATCTAGAGTTTTCTTTTTCAAAGTCATTTCTTTTATTGTCCGCGATTATGTTACCATTCAAGTTACCATTTTTATTGCTATCTATTCGATAGACTCCAAAATAGTTTTGAAATCTAGATACAAGATATGGATCCTGGAAATAATTGAAAAAATTAATTATTTGAGAAAAAAAGGAAAGTTCCTTGCTCATGATGAGCACCTGTTAACAGGAAACAAACATTAAACTATCATGAGTTGAGCGAACTCTGACTAGTTGTTAAATGCTCCAATTCACCTCAGCAGCTTAAATAGTGATATTTAAAAACTTCTGTTGTCACGGTGATTATTTCGTAATCACATAGTACGCTAGCAGCGTCATCTAGGGAGTAAATGCGAGAATTCCAAAAAAAGTAGTTTAAATTCAAAGTAAAAATAAAATGCTTTTTCTGCTATTTTGAATTCTGATCTATACTTTAAATAAAGTAAGAAGCAAAATTTATGTGTTATCGAATTACTTTAAAAGTGAAGAAATAGCATGTCCCCGAATTCAAAGTAGTGGCAAACATAGAATAGGAAAATACTTTATATGAGTATTTTTGTTTCTAAAAATCCTAAATAAATCATGAAACTATACTAATTCAGAAAAAAGCATAAGTATAAAAGAAAATTCTAAACTAATTTTCTTTTATTTTCTTTATTCTTCTATTTCTTTTATTTTCGAGATTTTCGTTATCTTTTATTCTTGAATTCTAGTCTTAAATAACATGTTCACTCCACAGGCCTATAAAAGATGGAATTTCTTGTTCGGAGCTGTCATCTTATCATACGAAGTTCAGCTTGTTACAGGTAAATATTCTGAAAATCTGAGATCTTTTCCTATCTTGAGTATCTTTTCCTATAACACGGCTACGGAGGAATAATTTGATCTCATTAAGATATTATTCTAAATTGGGTTTTTTCCCCGTAACATTTACGGCAGTAGAATATTCCTTCTCTTAGAGTATTGAGATTCAATAGATTGATATCTTTATATCATACTAGTTTTCCAAGTCTGGTTCTAAAATTTATCATTATTATAAAGATATTTAAATAAAAAATATTTAAAGCTAGTAGAAAAAAGAAAGAGGATAACTTGTTCGCCTTTAAAAAGATAAATAATGCATTAAGTGTTAAAATAATTTTATTATTAAAGAGTTATTGTACTTTGTTGAAATCTTGTGTATTCGAAGAAAATTTAAATTCTCAAAAATTTGTAAATGCTTAAAATTTTATTAAACCCCTACACTCATATGCAAAAGAAATATTATAAAATTTAGAATAGAAGAATGTGAGTGAAAATTTAAAAAATCATTGGTTTTTGTTATTTATTGATTATCAGTATCAAATTATTAGTGATGAGAAAAGAAACGCTGATAATATATATCTTAGATAAGATCTGGCTTCATTTTAGCTCTGAAAGAAACTGTAATTCATTTTTATGTGGTAATAAATTATTTGTATTAAGACTCCTCTTTAATGAATATACAAAGGACTCCTGAAGCAATCTTTCAATATTTTAGTGTAGAAATTGGTACATACAAATAATTTTTCTGAAAAATGTTTTAAAAGAAATAAACAAATGAAAATAATGTTAGTCAGAAGCGCAGGCAGAGGTTTTACCTGAGGGGAGGGGGGAACTAATTTTAAAATCACGCTTCGCGTGTTTTAAAGGATTTCGTACTCAAAGCTATTAAAAAATAAGTAAACAAATAAATAAATTTTTAACTAAGCATTTTCTTTTGCTATAGTCTGCTTTCAAGTCCAAGTTGCTCTTGGTAAAAGGTTGTTCATTCATTAACCTCAGTGTAATAATATTTCGCTAATCACGTTGATAAAAATCATTTGATAAAGTGAAGCCACACATTTTCCCTCAGCAAATATTTTTAATGATCTTTGCTTCAAATTTCTTTCTCCCTCTACAATTTAGTCACTAAAATATTATTCGAGGTTCTCATTTTCTTTTACTCCTGACTAGGGGGGTGTTACAGTGAATCACCTTTGCTGTGCCAATAACTGGTGCAGCTCTGGGGATGAGCCACAGGATGTTGTACAACGGTTCTTCATCTAGGACAGCGATCAGCTTCGTCGTGGCGCTCCCCGGTAACTAGAAGTCGGACTTCGGCTGGCATCTAGGCTAATGATCGCCGTCTCCTCTACTTCCGAAGTGATCAATGCCCGTCAATTTGACGAGCAGGCAGAATTCTGCTGATCACTAGTTGGTCGTGTCGGGGGTGACTCCTCGTCGACCTAAGTTCAGGGCGCATTCTGAAGTGTCCCATCTCTCTATGGGAGCTAACACTCCTTGGTCGTGTCGGAGGTAAAACTTCGTCGATCTAAGTGCACGCGGGCATAACACCGAAGTGGCTCGCCACTTCTTGGTCGCATCGGAGAAATTCGTCGACCTAAACGGTATTAGATATGGACCGATATATAAGTCGGGACTCTGTCCGCCACTCCTCGCCTACTCTTCGTGAGACTAGAGAGGGACACAGCTCTATCTACTCACCGCTGGGACGCAGAGGGCTCCTTCCCAGCGGAGAAGTAATCATTCGATAGTACAGCCTCCTCAAGGAGGGAATAACAACCTACGGGTGACTTTTCCTTCAGGGGGCGGTGTAGACCCCATCTCATGATGGAGGCGTTTTCTCCGAGCGAATGGATCGTGACCGTAACTCGTACATTCTCGTGTTGGTACTTCCGACTTCATACGAGGACCTGCGATATTAGCTGTACTCTCTGTAAGAACGAGGGACGGGCCTCTTGTTGCCGGAGGGCGTTATTCAACCCTGCTCTTCAGGGTGGTGTCGAACGCATATACCGGGAACTTGTTCCCGGCATGAATCCCGATGAGGAGTCTATACCTCGCCGGTTCGCTGGCGATAGGGGGTACCCATTCCCTACGGTGAGTGTGAGTGCTAGGCTTAAATAGGGTTACTTCTTCCTGGTCACCAGCCTCGGGATCATGGTGGGAGGCTGTTATTCTTGGTCAACCACCACAGATCCTATCTGTCAACTCTTCCTGGAGTAGAGGTCCGAGTAATCTCACTATTCTCTTTATCTGAGTATGTGCTAGGCTGCATGCTTGAGTCGCTGCAGCCTACCCATTAACTCTCCTCTACGGAGGAGGGGATGGTACTGCGGGGTTTGCCAACTGCGAGTGACTCCTTTTCTGTTGCAGGGCAAAACCGCCATAGGGTCGACAGATGTCCGAGGACCGGCAATCCGTTGAACTACTGGTCTCGCATCGCCCGACTCCGGGGACTTCTTAGGAATCAATCGGGGATGGCGTCCGGCCACCCAAGACTCTTCCTCTGTTTTAGGGAGGCTGGGCTGGAGTCAGCTGTTATGGCACGGCATAATTAGTTGACTCGCTCCCCTCATCGAGTGTGACGCCTTCCTGTCACCCGTCCTCTGGAAGTTAGGAACCGGTGGACGGTCCGCCAGCTTCGCTGCCGGGACCTCTATGAGAATAAAAGCTAAAAGGTATCGTCTGCCATGGATGGTTAACATCGGTTTGGGATACCAATGCCTTTGCTATGCGTCGATGCTGGAAAGGTCTCCGAGTGGCTCTTGTTGGGATCCTGTCGTGACGCTCTCGTTGCCAGCACGGTTCCCCCCTGGTAAGCTTCTTAAATGAACGCATAGGTATGGTCTTTCTCGGTTTACTCTTGATTAGTGACACAAATTAATTCATCTCACTCATAGAAGAAAAATGTCCTATATTTCGTTTCAAATTGAACTGTGTTTACCGTCAATTCTTGGCTCTTGATACCCCCTGAAGGCGTTGAGGTTCTTTCCAGAATGTGAAATTGGTAGGTGGAGATGACTGAGGACTAAATAAACTTGTATTCTAGTAACTATACATTCAGAAAGATTAAAAAGGGAGAAAGACATTAAGTCCCGACTGAGATTACGCCCCTTTACTCACCTTCCTGGAAACTTTCCTTATAAAGCCGACTGGTGTTAATAAATAAGATTATTTGGTCTTACCGAAGCCAAGAAAAAATATCACTGGTTTGGAGTGTAGTGGCGTAGACAAGAGAGGGAGCTGACGGTCCAAACTCTCTACAGGCATATATACTTAACAATGTGCATTAATCTTTAGTTTTTAACATAAAGATTAGGCCTCGGCTTACACACTTATAACCAACCAGCTGCTACCTGGCTAATCCTGACAGCACTTCACGGTCATTTCTCAAATGGGTGTCCAGTTCAAAGTTGAGATAGTCCATGCTTGTGTGTGATAATCGAAACTTTAGAGTTTTTGAACTCTTCAGTTTGCTTATTTTATTGGAAATTATTTAATAAGACTTATAAATCCAAGCTGCCAAGTACTTAAAGAAAGTTTGCATCTCCTTACTTTGTACATATACAAACACTTATCTTTCTACGGCATTCACCCTTTAATGAATTCCGAATCCAACTACCCCATCACCGGTTTATTTCTTTTAGATCCCTTCAAAAACAGACTTGGGTTTGTTCTAGATGCGTTCATCAGAGTCGGAATGAGTCTTTAAGATGCTTTATGCAAAAGTAAAAAACCATACCCATATGGAAGTACACTATAGGCATTCTACAAATGAAGCTCTATGGAATTTTTTACATATTCTTTTCAACGTCAAAAATTCAACAGTTTCACTGTAATTGATACAAGTGCTTTTAATAGCTACTCCCCCAAAATACTTCCTTTAAAAAAATTACCAGTATTTTATCCTTCATTTTTTTTAAAACCAGCTTGTAGTTCAAAGAATTCTAAAATAAATTCAGAAGCTCCTTAAGGTGTTTCTGAATTTATTTTAGAATTTTTTAAATTATTACTTACTTTATAATGAATTCCTAATATAGCAACGCTTGTAAATGGCTTAAGGATTCTGCATTGGATCAAATTCAATGCAATTACCATCGTATCAAATTCATCACATTGCATCAAAATCGTTACATTATCTAAATTTCGAAACGCTAATCTTATTCGATCCTAAATTGGCGACTACCTTTCATAGCTATTTAATATATTTTCTTTTTAATAACGTGATAAAATAATTTAAAATCTCATAAGTAAATTAATCATCCGAGAACGTTTAAAAAGTGTTTTAAGTCATTACAAGTTTCCATGCTCTTGGATTATATTTACTTGAATTATTTCATTTCATCAATTTTTATTTGGAATATTTATTTCATTTTGAATCCGATTGTCCCATTTTTTATTTATCCAATTTTGAAACACTAATCTTATTCTATTCTAATTTGGGCTTGGCGATTCCATTTTAGCGTCATCTCATATATTTTCTTTTTAATTACGGGATAAAATAATTTAAAATCGCATAAGTAACTTAATCATCTGAGAACGTTTAAAAAGTGCTTAAAGTCATTATAAGTTTTCATGCTTTTTGACTATATTTACCTGACTTATTTCATTTTATCAATTTTTATTTAGAATATATTTTTTTTTCATTTTAAATTCAGTTGTGCCATTTTTATCTTTTCTAATTTTAGATACTTTATCTTATTCCATCCTTAATTGAACTTGGCGACTTCCTTTTAGTGCTTTTTGATATATTTCTTTTTAATTAAACGTTAAAATATTTAAAACATTTAAAGTAACTCAGTTCTTGAGATAGTGTTTAAAATGTACTTTAAAATTATATATTTTTCTGGGTTGTTTAATGAGATTTATTTTAATTATTTAATTTAAAATATTTTTTAACTTTCAATTTAGCCATTTTTCAAACGCAAATTTATTCCTTGTGATAACACAATGGTTACTTGGAAAATTAAAAGTATTTTATACTTTATTTTACACTCAAGAACCAAAACATTATGACCACCTGTCAATAACGAGTTGGCCCACCTTTAGTACGCAACACAGCTTCAACCCGCCTTGGCATGGATGCCACAAGTCCTTGGTAGATGACCGGAGACAGATTGTACCAGATGTTTAAGCAACGGTTACTCAAATCCGAGATATTGCGAATTGGTGGTCTTTGAACTCTGAGCTGCCATCCCATGACATCCCAAATGTGTTCTATCGGATTGAGATCAGGTGAATTAGATGACCAGGACATTAACTGGAATTCAGCATCATGTTGGAACCATTCCTACACAATTTTAGCCTTGTGACACGGTTGTCCTGTTAGAACATTCCATTTCCATCTGGAAAAACAGAGGCCATGTAAGGGTGCAACTTGTCCGCAATGATGTTCAGATACCCTGTAGCATTCATGGTCTGCTTTATCACAACCACGGGTCCCACAGACGCCCAAGAGAACGTCCTCCAAAACATAATACAGCCACCATCGGCCTGTGTATGACCTACTGTACATTGAGGGAGCAACTGTTAGCCTGGAAGACGGCATATCCTGACTTGGCCATCGGCTTGATGAATGACAAACCGTGATTCATCTGAGCAGGCTCTCCCACTGATCCATGGACCAATCGCGATGTTCCCGGGCCCATTGTAGGCACAGTTGGCGATAACGCCTGGTCAGAAAAGGCACACGAGTGGGACGTTTGCTGCGTAGCCCCATATCCAACAGTGTGCTCCGATACTATTCTACTTATCCCTGCATTGTATTGGGTTGTCAGCTGACCCACTGTCTGGCTCCAGTTTTGCTTCACCATGCGAAACAGTTTCCGACGACCTTTTTCTTTGATAGCATGTGGACGTCCAACACCATGTCGTCTACTGCTGATTTCACTGTCATTCATACACTTTGTATAAGTACTAACAAATGTAGATCGCGAACAACCCACGAGTCGTGCAGTTTCGGAAATACTTGTTCCGAGCCTTCGAGCCATTATAATTTGCCCTCTATCCAAATTGCTTAGATTCGCAGCCTTTCGCAACACACACAGAAGTAAGTGAAAGAATGGTTCTTCAGACTTTCCAGCAGCAGTTAAATACCACTTCCACCTGATCACGTGTCTTTCACGTCATCTAGGTGAGTTCATTGCAAAATGTAGGGGTGGTCTAATGTTTTGGTTCTTGAGTGTATATCAAGCACGTGGACCTATCTCACGAAATTCGATTGAAGTTAAGCAGGGATTATATACTAACAAATCTAGCCAAGTTCTTATTATTTTTAGTGATATAGGGCCTTGATGCTTTAATTTGTATATGTACATTGATTTTCTCTAAATATGTATAGTTACTTTTCCTTTGTTCAAGTGGAAAGATAAATCACTAAATATACCTTTAGTATCCCTAAATATATATAGTGAAATATGTAATATCACTAAATATGTAGTGAAATATATATCACTAAATATATAGTGAAATATATAATAATATCACTAAATATGTAGAGTTAAGTTATTGAAGAAACTGAAAATAAAATGTGTTATTGGTTTACTAATTTATAGTTGTATAATTTTTGAAATTCTAATACTGCTGGTGCATATATATTCTAAAGTACCCTCCACACTATGGACCACTGCAAGCCATTACCACAGTCTGAAGGGGGTATTGCTCATCGAGGTCGACGATGGTAGACGATAAAATGACCTTGGGGGAGGATAGCTTCGAAAGCGGTTTTTCTCCAAAGATCAAAGGCAGCTAGATGCACAACTAAAATGCGCAATAGACCCTATGGACGAATCCACGCACTCGGCTAATTTAGTGATCCAGTGTGTGGATGCAATCTACAAACCATCGTTTAAGGTCACCATCAGGAAGTAGTGAACAATTGGCCATAATGTGGAGGCTACATTAAACGATCCGTGGTATCTCAGACGGCATAGGCGTAGATCTCTTAATTTCAGGATTGCGGTATCGAGGCTCTAACTGATCAAAGATCCGCCGATTTTATTAATGATGGTTGGGGTACACAAAATAAGTTTGTAGTCGCAATGGTCTCCAAGTTTCCCTCTGTAGGTGGTAGGCCAATCTTAGGGGTCTTGCTTCTAAATTTCTAAGATCTACTATGTATGTTTCTGTTGTCCTAGGGAGTAATGTTGGCCGCCGATATGCTGTTCTCATATTAAAACGGTTAAATAAATCTGCGGCTTTGTGTTGGTGAATGCTTAACAGGCAAGTGTCCTCTAGCGTTATTAAAAATATATATGCTGAACCGTAATTTAAATTTTGAAATAAACACAATTTTTCATTAGGGAATCTTAAATACCCAGATCAAAAGCTGGACGAGGAGCAGCTAATTGGAAATATTCAAAGGAATTTGACATTTTTAAATAATGAGGATTTAAAGTATAATAATTTATAACACTATGGAACACGTAATGATGTTCCAATAGCTAGTTTTAAAGGCGTATCCACTCTTTTCTTTTTTGTTTTCTTTTTTAAAAAAAAAGAGTATTTATCATTAGGCACAATATATCTGATAATTCCTTTGATTAGTATACCCTCCGATAAATAGTCATGTTTGATTCACATCCTCTACTGTTTAGGCAAACTTTAAAACAAGAATTGCTGAGGGTATCAACTTTGTCAGCGGACTAACTTAGAGAAATAATTCAAGAGTAAATGTTTCAGACGTTGAACTCGACTCTTACCATTGAACTCAGCTCCAAGTAAGCAGCTTTGAATGTTCGTAATCTGCAAGAAAAATCAAAAGTTGAATCTAATCATATCTCTGCGACGTGTACAGTTTCTTGCAAGAAACAGTTTTTTAAAATGTTGCTAACACTGTATTCTGGGATTGATTCTTTGTTTCTTAAAAAAATAAAGTTTAAATTTATATAGTTTTATTTTATACTCATATACAAACAGCATATATATATATATATATATATATATACATATATATGTTTATTTATATATTTATATATATAGATATAGGTGTATACTTGCACACAATATAGCATACATATAGATGCATATATATTAATAATGTTTCAAGTTAAAACACAAATATATTCTTAGGAAAAGTATAATAGCTGATCGGTTTTTGAGAAATGTTTTTCACATTATATTATTAAAAGCTTTAATTTGTGGACAGAAATTCAACTAAGTCCTGAATTAATTATTTCCCAAGAGCATTGATTTTTTGTTCTTTTCCCAGAAGCCATCTATCGATATTAGCACTGATATACTACGAGTTTATTCGTAGCTGCACAAAAATGGCAAGTAAACACAGTACGAGATAACTCGTAGTTGGCGTCCTAGAAAAGAACGCAATCTACGAGTTATCTCGTAGTTGGCAGTCAACGTGTTAAGTACATTGTGAGTCATTCTCTAGAAACACCTAGAAGCACGTTGTCAATCTCTTAACAACGATATTGCAGCTGCGATCAGTGTTAGAATAGGCAGTGATATGTCAAAATAAAATATTTCCTGATATTGATTATAAGATTTTTGTATGTTACCTGTCAGAAGAACTTATGCTTTCTTTCCTTATTTGATAAAAATTTGTAAGGCTGCTTAACTTTTGGATTTCTCTCTTGGTTAGTAACATGTTCATTTTCCCTATTAGTCTTGAGGTTTTATCACACGCCAACCTGTACATGTTGAAAAAGCAACGTAATCAATTTATGATTCCTTTAACCGATGAAGTATACGAGCATTTTTTATATGGTAGCGAAAATTTTCAATTGCTTAAAGGTCTAATTACACATCAACTTGAAGTAGATTTCTTGTGGGATAGCGAAAATTTTCAATCGATTTAATTTAGTTCAGGTTGACATCTAATAAAACCTTTTAGTCGGTTGAAAATATTTCGCTGTTACCAGAAATTCGTGCATTCTTCAATGGAAAAAAAAAAAGAATCGTAAACTGAATCCGTTGTTTTTTTCAAAGAGTACAGGTTGACATGTAATATGGTCTTTATGGTGGCATTTCTTATATGGTAGTGAAAAATTTTCAATTGTTTAAAGGCCTAATTGCACATCAACTTGAAGTAAATTTCTTGTTGGATAGCGAAAATTTTCAATCGATTTATTTTGGTTCGGGTTGATATCTAATAAATCCTTTTAGTCAGTTGAAAATATTTTGCTGTTACGAGAAATTCGTGCATTCTTCATTGGAAAAGAAAAGAATCTTAAACTGAATTCGTTGTTTTTTGAACGAGTACAGGTTGACATGTTATATGGTTTTTATGGTACTAATGGTGGCATTTCTTATATAGTGGCGAAAAATTTTCAATTGCTTAAAGGCCTAATTACACATGAACTTGAAGTAGATTTCTTGTGGGACAGCGAAAAATTTCAACCGATTTATTTTGGTTCAGGTTGACATCTAATAAAACCTTTAGTCGGTTGAAAATATTTCACTGCTATGAGAAATTCGCGCATTCTTTATTGGAAAAAAAGAATCGTAAACAGAATCCGTTGTTTTTTCAACGAGGACAGGTTGACATGTAATATGGTCTTTGAGGTATTTATGGTGGCATTTTTTATATGGTAGCGAAAAATTTTCAATTGTTTAATGGCCTAATTAAACATCAACTTGAAGTAGATTTTTTGTTGGATAGCGAAAATTTTCAACCGATTTATTTTGGTTCAGGTTGACATCTAATAAAACCTTTAGTCGGTTGAAAACATTTCGCTGTTACGAGACATTTGTGCATTCTTTATTGGAAAAAGAAATCAAAAACTGAATCTGTTGTTTTTTCAATACGTCCAGGTTGACATGTAATAAAGTCTTTATAGTATGCTTTGTACTGATTAGACACATCAACGATTTTATATGTGAAATAAAGTAGAACCTCGATTATCCGAACCTCGATTAACTGAAACTCTCCGTTAACCGAAATCGGTTTCTTCTTCACTTTCTACTATTATTCGAAAATTTCTCTTTACAAACATGTATTTTTAAACTTTTCTTTTTCCCCACATACCTTTTGTATGCAAGCCATCCTTTCCAAACTACGAGTGCAGATACAAATTTAGGAATTCCTTTTTTTAGAAGTCCTTCTCGCAAACTCAATTCTCGGTATGAGTGTACTCCTCCTCATTTTCAAACATCCTGGTTCTAAACAAAAATACACTCCATTTTGAAATTTGGAGTGTCATACTGCCGAGTCCCAGAACTATCGAATGTTATTGTACCAACGATGATACTACATATTAAACTAGATGATTATTAATGAATTCTCGATTATCCGAAGTAAGTTCGGTCCCAATTACTTCGGATAATCGAGGTTCTACTGTATTGCTTTTTTCATAATTACTGCCTTTTACGAAGTAAACGAAATATTGTAAACACGAAACATTTCAGTGTTCAGATTTCTAAAGAAATACTCATTTTGGCCGTTTTCCTGTTACGTCTGTTTTATTGTGTTCGTGTGATAAAATTCCGAAAGAAATTGTATGGTAACCAAAAGAAACTGACAGCAGTTTTTACAAAAGTACAAAATCATTTATTGGTTTCTGGATGAATAAGTACAAATAACATGTCAAAAGACAATTTGGCACAATTGTTACTTATCAATTGGCGTCAATAAAAAACATTAAAAATGTTGACTATCATAAAAATATATATTTGTATATAATAAACGAAGTAAAAACACGATATAGAACTCTTTAAAAAAATTCATAAAAGTGCATGAATATGTTAAAAATTCATACCTTTAAGCACAGACACTAACACAAAATACAACAATGAGCATTGATATCAAACATAGAATAAAAGTTATTAAACAGCTTCATTTTGAATTCTCCTGTTTCAACTGATACTTCTGATAAAAGTATCCCAAAAAGTATTTTGTAACTTGAAAAATTATTACGAAAAGTGTTACAAAAAGTGTAAACAGATCATGAAATCTACATATAAACTCGGTAGAAATAAAACTACGGTTAAGTCAAATATAAAAAATAACAAAATAAATAATTGATGTGACTCTAATTAAATCATTTTCAATAAAAGCCATCTGTTTCTATAACATGCCTTTCTCTCTCGAAATCAAATGAAAAATTTCAAAGTTATTCTTTATCATATAGAATTTAAATATTAAAATTTTTACAAATTTTAGGTACAGAAACTTTTTGAGGACATAATTCTTTCAACACTTTATAAGGCTATTTTTCTAACAATGTTATATATATAGCGATTTTTTAACAAATTCCAATCGTCTATTCCTATTTTTATATTCTTATTTATTTAAGCAATTTGTTTAGAGTGAATTATATCTTATATCAAACTTTCTAAACATTATATGTAAATAAAAAAATGAGAATGTAGTAGAATATTTTTTATATAAAAAATAATCTATGATGTTTTTCAAATTGTCATTTTGATATGAATGCACTGTGAGCCAGCCCATTTTTATAAAAAATATTGAACATATACATTTAAATTTTAAAATGTGTCATCTGAAAAAGTTACTGTATAAACTACGCTTGAAATATTTAGTACAATTTGCATACAGAAATTTTCAACTTATTATATTGAAAATTAAAAATATAGAATAAATCTTATTAAAAATATTCTCCAACAATATAAAAAGCACTTATTTAAAAATCGGTACAGATAAAAATAAATAATAAAAATAATAAAAAATAGGTATAGATTATGCTTTATTATTACAAACACAAATATACAAAATCGTAAAATTTTATACTTCTTCATTTTGAAGCAATGTTGCGCACAAGATTCGAAACAATGGTTTTGATAAAAAGCAGTTTAAAGTTAAAAATGTATTTGTACATTTTAAACCATAATCTGGGTTTTAGACGACGTATCGATTTAACTTTAAAATACTCCCAATATTTTCTTCTTTCAGATAAAATAAAAAAAATGAATTTTTGATTCCCCAAATAAAGACCCTTTAATAATTAAATAAAAAAAAGAAAGTTTTATTTCGGCTTACCGAACGTAATTAATATAGAAATCAACTTCAACTCAAAGTTCTTTCCCTTTTTTACTTAAAATCTCAGAGTTGTTTTCATTTATTTATTTATTTTTTTGTTTTAAATAATATCAAATATTTTTTCCTAGCGTTTAGATAATTTTGAATGCTAACTACTCTTTGGAAATTAATTTTGAAAACACTGTACGTAACTTTCAACGAAATTGTATGTATTCTTAAACATCGATACTTCTAAAAACACAATCAGAAAAGAGAGAAGGACAAAAGGGCTCTGAAAATACCAGATGTGGAATGTCAAAAGAAACATTTAAAATTTATTGTTATTTCAGACATCCGAAAAAGATTGTGCAGTCTAAACACAATGGAACAAATGAAAACGTTTGAAAGACAAAGTGTTTTTTTTTTTTTAAACTGTTGTTTGTAAATGGAAATCAATGTTAAACGCCAGAATGTTTATGATAACTATGATAGGTCTCTTTGTTCAGTCTATAAAAGGAATTTTGAAAGAAGTAATCTGATGAAACAAATTTTTCTATTTTCTTTATTCTTTCGTGAACATATAATTACTTTTTACTAATCAAAAATCAGTTAATTACTTTTCTAAAAAAAATATGAAAATTTCATTATACTTTGCAGTTTCATCCAGTTTAATATAAAACAGTATAAAAATTGATTTTAAATGACAATCAGTAAACACAGATTGTTAAATATTGTATGGCTTATTCTCACCATTTCAAAAACGAAAGAGAATTGAATTGTTAATATAAACAAATTAATTTTAAATTATAAAATAAGTAAAAGTCTCTAACCTACCAAGAGGAAGAATTTTTAAAGTAAGGAAAGATAATTTACTTTAAAGAAAAATAAATTTTCAATTTAAAGTTTAATATAGACAAAATTAAATTATGATTGAATGGAAAGGTCTGAAATAATATAATACATTAATTAAGGATATTATTTATTAAATTCATATTTACTAATAATAAAATATACTAATAATAAATAAGATAATATTAATAAAAAAATTATTATTCCGTAGACAAATCAAATAATTTTTAATTAAGAAGTAATATTATGGTTTATCAAAAATAAAAATTATTAATGATTATAAAGAGCTTTCTGAACTGAAGAGGCCACTTATAAATGCAATCACATATGCACTTTAAAACAAATAATACACACTTCTCTTTTCTAAATTAGATTATCTCAATGTCTCTTAACAAAAGTCCCTTGCATTGTTATCCAATATTATATTCAAAAACAAACACCATACACTAATGAAAACAATGATTTAAGTACACCAGCGAGTCACATCAATTATTTTTACAAACCAAATTCTTTCAAAGAAACTGAAAATGCACTTGAGATGAATTTCAAAGTTTTATCAAAAAGCTCAACAATTGAAAATAAACTCTTTTCAAACAGATTTTAAGGCACTTTTTGAAAAAACAAGCATCATCCAAACAAGGAATATATAAATGAAAAACATGTAGCAACAAAAGTGTACATATTTTATGACAAAAATGAAACAAGGTGTTAGATTATGAATACATACATATGTGAATGAAACACAATATGTGATTACAGAAAATGTTAATGTATAAATATATATAAAAACACATAAATGATATTTCACATTTATATTAATGGCACATAAACGAAAGATAAAAATGTAAAGTAAAGCTCTAATAGAAAAAAACGTGCCATTTCTGTTAATACCCTTTCACCATAAGCCAGTGGTTCTCAAACGGTGTATCTCGGTGCCTTAGGATTTCCAAGTTCTTTACAGAGGTGCCTTAAGATATTACATTTATCATAATTAGTAATATTTTTAAATTTTATTTAATAAGATGACGTTCGGATTATCACAATCTATTTTGATTATATGAAAAATCACAGAAATAAATAATTTTGTGAACGTTATACTTAATAAAATACTAGATTATGTAGAAATATTTAATTTGTTCAGTATGATTCCATTAAGATGGTTAGGTACATATCAGATTCCTCTAGTTAGCACTTACCATAGTGTAGCACTCGAACAATTGCTTGGTTAAATAAAATACAAATACTATATAATTTGTAATATAGAAGGAAATTTTGTTTTAAATGTTTAAAAACTTAAAAGATATTTTCGTAGCTTATTAAATATAAATATTTTTACTTTGTATTAAAAAGTTGGTATTTGAAAAATTTTATTACCATTGTCAACCAGTTATACTTGTACTATTGTATACATTGCTCAATAAAAATATTATTAAAAAAATGCTGATTATTTATTAGTCTTACCCATTGTGATACGCAATATGGGAGAAACAAAATTGCATTGTAATATGTGGATTAGGTTAGAAATAATGTTGGGATCAATAAGTTAATCTATTCTACTGATTATAATTTTACGACAAGAACTTTTATGAACAAAAATCAGGAACTTTTGAAAAAATTAAAAAAAAAATCAATATCCAAATTTGGATGGTGAGCAATGCTATGTATTGCTCATCATCCAAATTCATATTGTTATTGTTCATCATATTGTTTATAGGGACAATTTATAGTCCCTATAAACTGTTGAGAATTACGACCGCACATATTAAGATTACCAAATTGTAATCTTCTATATTAAAATTTGTTTAGTAAATTTTTATATGTAAAGTGTTGTTTATTTATTTTTACCTAACCTATACAAAAAATATTAATGATAACTATTTTGTTTTTAATAAATAATCTCTCCTGTTTGAGATGTTTCCCAATTTGCTATTTTGATTAAAAATAAAACATTCCTTGGGGTTTTATTTAGAGCACCATCAAAAAATCTAAACTCAGAAAGTACGTCGAAAATCGATAAAAGTTTGAGAACCACCGCTGTAAGCTTTTAGAAGCATATCTAAACTTAAATACGCTTTCCATAAAGCCTCTAGTATACATGTGTTAGTAAAAAGCTTCTAAATTCAAATGTTAGAATACATATAGAACGAAAAACATCACACTAAGCGTACGTGAAATATGTTACGAGTATTAGTTATATAATCCCGAATATCGGGTTACGTGTAATAATTGGCTCAGAGCAATGTTTGCAACATTGTGTACCCCTGCCAATAGTAGCAACACATTTCTTTTCCCATTTTCTCATCATTGTGCTTAGAACTGGACTATTTCATGTTTCATGCATACGTTCAACATATGCTTCTTTTTAAGTAGGGAAATTTACAAAATCTCTTCTGAAGTTGGAATCGTATTTATTGTCCAAGATTGTTAAAGAATTAATAGTGAAGCTGTTAAACCTATGAACAAATTTAGAGGTAAAAATCAACGGACATTGAAAGTATGATTGGTGTTAAACTAGAATAATACTGAAGTTATACCCATCAACAAATTTTGAGGTAAAAATCAACGGGTACTGAAAGTGGGGTTGATCTTTCACTAGAATAATGCTAAAGCTGTTATACGTATGAACAAATTTAGAGGTAAAAATCAACGGGTACTAAAAGTGTGGTTGACCTTTCACTACAATAAGGCTTAAGCTGTTAAACGTATAAACAAATTTAGAGGTAAAAATCAACGGGTGTTGAAAGTGTGGTTGATAATTCACTAGAATAATACTGAAGCTGTTATAACTATGAACAAATTTAGAGGTAAAAATCAACGGATACTGAAAGTGTGGTTGATCTTTCACTAGAATAATGCTGAAGCTGTTATACCTATAAACAAATTTAAAGGTAAAAATAAATGGGTACTGAAAGTGTGGTTGATCTTTCATTAGAATAATATTGAAGCTGTCATAACAACAAATTTAGAGGTAAAAATCAACAGATATTCAAAGTACGGTTGATCTTTAACTAGAATAATATTGAAGCTATTACAGTTATTTACAAATAATTGTTACACCAGTAATATCATATTCATAGCTTTTTAAACATGTGAGGAAATTCTTTAATTTTTGCAAAATTCTTCCTTAGGTGTTATAATTGCTTCACAAAAAATTTATATTTGAAATATAATAAAAAGTAGTCTAATGTGTCACACTCGTAACTATGAAATGACCGAATAATAATTTATTAACTACAATTAACTAATTTTTGTGAAGGTTAGTTAATTATAGTTTTCACTCCAACTTAGAAATATGTAATTAATTTCCAATTAGAAAGTTATTAATTCCAACTAATTTCCAACTAGAACTAAATATTGATAAAAATTATTAGATAGCTTTATTTATAAGTTGTCTAAAAGTTTTTGTTGAAATTTAGCAACTGTATTTTATAAATAAGGTTAGCAATAATTTAGAGAGTTATAAAATTTTCTAATTTTGATAACTGAAGAAGGGTTTAATGAAATTTATATTCACCACAACAAAGTCTGTTAAGGAAGACTTGTCTGTGGAGATTCGGAGGAATGACTTTGATATTAGATTTGCTAATTTTTGCAAAGTCATGAGTATTTTAAAAAGTTATCAAAAATAAACTTTTTATTTAAGTAAGAAAAAGTGTTCTAAGCACATATAGATGTTCCAGCAAGCTGACTTTCCTTATCTTTAGACCAAATAAGTCAAATTCAAGATACACTTCTGAAACGGGACTTATACCAAAGTCTACTTTCTAATCACCATCCGACTTTTACGTTCAAATCTTTATCAGAATCTTTTACTCAATCTTATCTCTCATAAAATCTCATTAAATTATGTCAGTAACCTCTCAACTAAAATAAAACCAAAAAGTAACTTATATTTTTCTTATTTTTTCGGTTAGGGCCAAGGATTTTTATCGTCACAATTTTTGACGATCAAAGTGCTGTACAGCAGCAAAAAAAGAATGGTGTTTAAAAGACCAGAAAACTTATGAATAACAACAAATATTTAAAAACACTGTAGCAAACTAGTGTTTAAATAACATCTATAAAAAGTATAAATTAAAAAATTCTTGTTTTAAAATATAAAAAGGAATTTTATTTTAGAGAATATGAAAACTGTTTCATTTTAAGCGAACAGTTTACATATTTAATTATAATAATTTACATATTTAATTCTAATTTTAATGTACATCATGGTATAAAAACATACAAATGCTAAAGGGGTTCGCTTAATATGAAAACTGTTTCATTTTAAGCGAATAGTTTACATATTTAATTATAATAATTTACATATTTAATTCTAATTTTAATGTACATCATGGTATAAAAACATACAAATGCTAAAGGGACATGAAAATATCAACAAAAGTGATTAAGGGTGATTTTTTACTAACTAGTTTGAAACAGAATTTTTTTATAAAGAGATAATCAATTTTAAGAAACATAACATATCATTTCTTAAAATGCTTTTAGACCTATTAGCTCTGTCATATTAAAAGAAAGAATAACACGTGAAAACAATTTATATTATACAGCAAAATTGACACTTAATTACATTAGATTCAAAGAATTTAAAGTAAAACCCAAAGATACTGCCAAAATTATTAGATAATAGACAGGAAACAATTTTGAACAATATTTAAAATTACCATAACCTTAACGAAGCTTTAAACTATCAGTTAATTACGTCCATTTTATAGTTGAGAGATTAAACCATTCAATATGATCCTAGTTGCATTTCGACTGCTTCCACTGAGAACTTTCGTATCATCTTATACCCATCTGCAGGTATTTTATATCTTCCTTCCTCGGCTATCTCCGGGTCTTGATGTTTATGCCATGGATTAGATGGAACCTTTCATAGGTCACCATCTTGGCTAGCTACCAAATGGAGAGTTACCGTCGCATTTGCCCTGAGCCGGTGTCTGCATCCAAAAAAACAAACCACAACCCATTTGTTTCCAGCAGACATTAACAGGACATTGAAAAATAAAGGTTATCGATTATTATCAGTGGGTGGCATCTTCAACCCAAAACCGATGACCAAGTTGGCTGCTGGTTGTGTTGTACCTGAGCCGGCATCGAACAGTAGTTAGGGCGAGCTTGCGAATGAATAGAACAATGTGGAAGATGGCCTTGCAAAAGTTCCAGCAGTTCTTTCTTTTCGGCTTCCAGAGAATGGATTTCGTTCTTGAGAGCGTTGTTGTTAACTTCCAAAGTTTCTGATTCCTAAAATTGAAAAACAATTAGCAATGCAGTATGATAAAAACAAAATGACAGCAAATTGATTATAAGACAGAAAATCTCAGATTTCTGGAGAAAAAATATACCAATGGTTAAATTTTGAACACATTGGGTTTCTAGGTTTGAAAAATCCGTTTAAAAGAAAATAAAAAGAAATATCATTGCACTTAATTCAATAAGTCATGCATATGAATTGCTGTCAATATGAAATGCCATTTTATGTTTTGAGAAGTGATAATCATAAAATAGAATAGTAAATATTCAGGGCATTTCTCAATTGCTGAGAAACAAAATCACAGCCGTTTAGAAACGGGAAATGTAGATGTATTATGACAGCTTGAGTAGTTATAGATCACGCATAGCAAAATGGCAAGTCATTTGGCGGAACAGAGCACACTCAATGAATAATACCTGAGCTAGACGGCCTGTTCGTTCCTTTTTCTTATTTCGACATTTTGTGGCAGCTACTTTGTTCCTCTCTCTTCGTCTACGTCTCCTTTCTTCGTCTTCCTTAGTAAGCTATAAAAAATAAAAGAAAAATAAAGCTTGCTTTTTCTTACTTATTGATTCATACAGGATTCATACACACACAGAAAGAAAACTTTTCCATTAAAGTTATGATGAACCACGTTGCAGGAAACAGTAAAATACACATAAATGAGAACAGAAAATATATCTTTTTCCTTGATCTTACCATGATGAAACATAATAACAACTGAATATTATATGCCAATATTAATTTTCTTGTTTCACTACATCAGCTATGCTTGAATTCTTTTCGAATACTTTATCTGTTATAAAGGTTCTTGCACTTGTACGAATGCCATTTCAGTTACTTTTCAGATTTTATTACCTATTTGAATGTATGCAAGTCTGCTATAAAAAGTTTTTAATGTTTTAAAACATGAGTGGACAACTTTTAAACTATGCAGATTCATTTCGTGCCATGTCTGATAAGCCAAGAGTCATCTCATTTCATGCAGATGTTTTTGGGGAAAGGAACAAAAATTATATTTTTACTTCCATCTAAGGTTATCTCAACAACATGGAAAGGATACATAAAAAATTTCGAAATGAAAACGTAATTATCTCAACGATTTGCAAATAAAAATATCTAAAACAACATACACATTATTTTCAAATAACGTACTTTCAAATAAATTATTACAAAATGTAATTTTGAATATTTTTAGTTGAATATTTCAAATTTAATGATTAACAGAATCATTTTCAATGAATACTGATTAGTGTTTAAATGTTGCATATTTGTCTTTTTAGATAAAATCTTACTTTTACAATTACTAAAACTTTCTTAAAATGTATATTTATGATGTAAACTAAATATAGATTTTTAAAAGAACACTTATTGATTTCAACAAATAATAAAATTAAATTATTAAAATAAAATTACTAATTTTCTTTAATTAAAAATTTACAAAGTGTAGTTTTTAAGTTTCTAGCCAATACATTTTAATTTCAATGATTAACGGAACATCTTTAATTTCACCTGCATTGTTAATCTTTTTCCTGTGGACAATGGTTATCAGCAGTCGTTCTTTCTAAATTGGTTAGATATTCACATACCGTATCAGTATTAGTATATGAATAAATTTTGGGAAAATGTGTATTGAAAGCACAAAATAAAAGAATTTCTTTAAAATATTTTTAATTTCACCTGCATTATTAATCGCTTTCCTATGGACACTGGTTGTCCGCAGTCGTTCTTTGTAAATAGTTCAAATGTCTGTATTATAATACTACATCCAGAAAACTGTATATTTAGGATATATTAAAAAACTGTCACACAGAAACATAAAACTTTCCTCCCCTACCCTTCGAACTTTTTTCTTAGCTGTGTTCCAGCTGATCTGTAGTTGCAAGTATGATCAACCATACAAATGAAAACTACCAAAGCTTCATTTCACTGAGATCGTAGTTGATCTGTAGTTGTAAGTATGACCAACCGCAGAAATACAAACTATCAACGTTTCGATAACCCCCCCCCCCGATATATTTAGGATATATTAAACAGTTATCAAACAGAAACATAAAACTTTCCTTCCCCCCACTCCGAACTTTTTCCTTAGCTATGTTCCAGTAAATATGAAGTTGCAGGTATGAAAAACCACATAAATGCAAACTATCAACGTTTCGTTTCACTGAATTCGAAGTTTATCTGTAGTTGCAAATGTGACCAACCGCAGAAATGCAAACTACCAACGTTTCATTTCACTGAGATCGTAGTTGATCTGTAGTTGCAAGTATGACCAACGGCAGAAATGCAAACTATCAACGTTTCGATAAAAAACGCCCCGATATATTTAGGATATATTAAACAGTTATCAAACAGAAACATAAAACTCCCTCACACACACTCCGACTTTTTCTTAGCTGTGTCCCAGTTAATCTGAAGTTTCAAATATGAAAAACCACATAATTGCAAACTATCAATGTTTCGTTTCACTGAATTCGTAGTTTATATGTAGTTGCAAGTATGATGAACCACAGAAATACAAACTATCAACGTTCCGTTTCACTGAATTCCTAAAAATCAAATGGTATAACAAGGCTATTTTCTACAATGAATGCGCATTATTTATTTTTATAAAGAACTAAAATATTGTTCAGTTATATGAATAAATAGGAGTAAGTAATTTTAAAACAATTGTTTCCATTTAATATGTTTAAAATTAAGGACAGCAAAAAGAACTAGCATTGTAAAGATTATCTTCACTGATATCAATTAATCGAATTCAAGAAGAAAAGGGAGAAGGTAAGCATGTTCCGCATCACGTGTATCTTGACATTTCCACACAATAGAGTAATGTAGCCATTACGATGTTTTTAAGATAAGGCCAGTTTCTGGTACGACTTTCTCATCAAATTCCCTCAAAACATAGATAAAAGCAAAACAGAAGAAAATAGGGTTCGTTGATTATAACGGATGTAAAATACGAAAGATAATGATAATAACAGTAGAATTTTATTTTTAAAATAAATACAGAAAAACGTTCTCTTATTACCAAGACTATATCTTTAAAAATGTTCTTGAACTCAATACCAAATGAAGGAAAATAAAACTTATCTCGATTTTGCACAGACGTACAGTCTAGATTCAGGGTCAGCATTTTTTTTTTAATCTGATCAAATTCTGCAACATTCATGATTTATTTTCAGCACGTGCATACATTGAAATAATAGGACAGTTCTTAAAATAATCCAGTTACTTTAAATAAATCCAACACGTTTTCAATACGAAAAATGTGACATTTATTCTAGAAGGTATTCAGCAGTTATTTTTTTGAAAATATGTATTCTAATTTCTATTTGAAAAAAAAATTTTTTTAGCATTTGATCTCAGAAATGATGGTGTTCTAGCTATATCATAGTCTATACTAAGACAACATCTTACTCCAGCATAATGGTGCCACAAATTTTAAGATATTTAAGTAGAAAATTACTTGACTTGCTAAAATTTTCCACTTGTTAATTTTCATTTGCCTTGTTTAATTTCAATCATAATGACACATCAAAAGTTCCAATTTTAATCCATGGTTAAGAGATAATTTTTTTTCAACCACTAACATTAGGCCATCGCAGATATAAACAAGACAGAAAGAATTTTCCCCCTTACTCAGCGAATTTAAGTGTAAGATCAGAAAAAAAGCTAAACCATTTGCTGGCGACAGATGGGAAACGTGTTGAATAGACAGGGAATTTACATCTATAGGATAGAAAACTTTGGGAATTGTATCGAAAGAATTTTAAGTCGAGAACGCTCCTTAGACACTTAGAGGGTGGGGAAAGATTTTAAGGAATTAGAATGGGAGAGAGGAGGTTTTTAAGGAAATATTAAAGTTAAATATATTTTGATATATATATATATATATATATATATATATATATATATATATATATATATATATATATATATATATATATGTCAGGAGTAAAAAGGGGGTAGTTGGAAATTAGGTGAGTTATAAACGATTTTAAAAAGGGAACTCTTTTATTATATCAAAATAAATGAAAAATACCTACGATTGCGTAACCTTTTGGAATAATCCGGTCAAACGGAAAGATATTTAAAGGATTTGCTGATTAAGCGAACCGATATAAGTTAGTTAGCACGTGGACATGGAGCTGTCAACAGCTTTCCATGCCTAGCTCCGCCACGAACAAATGAAAATGGCGCAAGTTTTGGTTTTACATGAAACTATGATTTAATAAACTTATTATTATCAAAAAAGACTGTTTTCCATTAGCCTTAACACTGGATGTTTCATATATATATATATATATATATATATATATAAGAAAAAAAACATGAATTTGCTTGAACACCAAGTTGTTATGCAGATTTGCAAAAAGCACGTCTGGAAAATCGTGTAATTCTTGTTTTAGCACTAATGAGGAATGTTGCAAACACGAGGTGAGCTAAGAAAGCTCAAGTCTCTTCCAACAATTAAAGTTAATTATTGCTATAAAAAGGGAATGTTGATTTTATACACTTTTTCATATTACTTTATATACTGTATTCATAACTGCTTTATGAATGAGCAAAAATGCTATATAAATCAGACTGCTCATGTGCCCCATGAAGCCATCAGGTTCTCTTGCTGCACATGATTCAGTAATTATCTCGCATTTTCCCACAATAACAACAGAAAATCCGTAGCAGTATGCAACGTTTGACGAACGCGAGAAAAAAAAAATCCCACATGTCAACGAGTGCAAAAGATCGGAGATAAAATTAAACCGAAAAATAAAAATTAGAAAATTAAATAATCTTCGACTTTAGAAGTTGCAGCTTGTATCGCCGAGATAAAAACCCATTTGTAACACATAGGTTGTCCTTCACTTATTTTTTTCTCTAGTCTTTTCCTTATCTCTGCCGCGGTTCAGATTCACGTGTTAGATACCCCGGACGCAGCAAAACGTCCAGGAAATGGTAAAAGGACTATGACTGCCTCGTATCTCGAGAACGGATTGATTTGTTGAAGAAAGAACGAGCTTGCTTGTGAAACGATAACGTGGACAAGTTTTTTTTTTTTTTTTTTTTTTTTTTTTTTTCTCGCTGCTACAGAGATTGAAGTAAAGACATAAAACCACGTGTTGCTGAGAAGCATCACATGGGAAGTATTTATACGATAAAAATGACATAAATGGGTAGCCTTGCCTTTAACAAGAGAAAGAAAGATATATCATTTTAGGGATTCCATTTTATTCTCTCTCTTAGAAATTTCATTTGTCCGTAAACTGATAATTTTAAAAAAATCGTAACTTAGGTGGTCGTATATCTTCCATTTTATATTCACTTAGCCCCATTCTAAGATATAAAAGAAATTACGAGGCATGTTTTTAAAGTACCGTTTTGAAATCAAAGACACACAAATGTACTGTTTTTTATCAATTTTGTTTTTACACAACAATACTATTTATACTTTAATCTATTTTTTAGTGTAATACCCACTAATATCAAGGTATCCGTCTTATTGTAGAATCAGTTTTTGAATTTCAACCTCATAAAAATCTTGTCGCCTGCTAAGTATTGATTAAATATTTGGTTTGTGCCATTCCGTTAATATTTTCGGTTCAGGTTCAGTTAATCAAGAGTTGAACAGCGATTCCATAAAGTGCACACCTTAAAATTTGACAAAACTTATTTAATAAAGATGAATTTATAAAACGTCTGTTCTTTCGAACGTTCCCATTTCCTTTTAGTACTTCAGTAATGACAGAAGATCACTTATTGCACTCCACATATTGCACGTTCTATATTAATATGTCCATCGTATAGACATGGCTTACGAAATACGCTTTCTTAGTATTCCTTATCTCAATGTTTTCTTTATACATTTTACTGACCTACCGAGAAATTTCATATTCTTTTCACATCTTTTGCGCTAAGAAATCGAATAACAGAAAGCGTTTCACAATCGGCAAGATTTTCAACTGACGAGGCATTTTAAATACTCACAGATTTAAAAATGAAAGTATTTTTCCGGAATGCTGTCCGTAGCTAGCCAACAGATGTTGGTACTCAATGTGCATGTGCAGAATGAACAGTGCTGCAGCTGCCGAATTCAAAACGGTACTTACTTAAAACAAACACTCCCGTATTGTAGATCGACGTAAAAGCAAGATTTTTTTGACACAGTAGAGACAATGATATCCCCTAATCCTACATTTTAATTCACTTTTCAAAGTGAGAATGAAAGTTTTACTTTTTGTGAAAAATTAAAATAATTTACTTTATTGTAAAAAAAAATCATTTTTAAAAATAAATTAAATCACTTTTATACTGGAAACGCATTGATTTGTTGACGAAAAAGCAAGGTTGCTTCAGAAGCAAACACGTAGACAAGAATTTTTCGCTGTTACTGAAATCGAAATAAAGACATAAAACCCCGTGATGTATAGAATGGAAGGTATTTATACGATAAGAAGGACATAAATGGATAGCCTTCAACAAAAGAAAGAAAGATATGATATCAATAAGTTTTAAGGGTGACATTTTATTTTCTTTTTAAGGAATTTCAATTGTCCGTAAACTGATAAATTGAAAAAACTCGCTATTAAGATGACTGGGTATCAACATTCTGGAGTCATCTAGCTTCATTATAAGTTACGCAGGAAAATATTTTACCTCTGATGTGCATTTCAAATTTCTTTTGATCCAGGACAGAAGAGAATGTTACTTACTGTTTAATCTATATATTTTTCAAAGTAAAAAATAAAGATAATATTAATTTTCTGAAAAAATTATATAATTACCTTTATTCGGCAGAGAAACAGATAAAGAAAAATACAAGAAAACTAACTGAAAATACTTTTTATACAAACATAAATATTTCTAAAAGACTAATTTATCCAAAAAAATTAGCATTTTCGGTGATTTTAGTATATTTTGTTTTACAGGGCGGAGGATCAATAGAATTTCAGATAGAGGTAAGAGCCAATTCAGCTGTAATCTGTATATATCAAAATCTCTTTTCAGGTTTTCTGTTTAAAATCAAGGCACCTGAGAAGGACAATACTAATGTAATCGATAAATACTGAACTAATTACTGAATTTAATAGATATTATTTTATTTATCTTTTTTGATTTCTAATGATTTTCCTGTTATAACTTTTTCAATCGATTAATATTATCCGAATTGAAATTACTTTTTCTTCTAGAAATGATATCACGTCTTCATAAAATACTAAGAACTTGACAAATATTGCTTTAAAAAGTAAACATTGCTGAAGTTTTAAAATAGCTATGAGACCCTGAACTTTAAAAATGAATAGCAAAATTACTCATACACAAAAGCCTAATAAGGCCTATCTATATATACTTGAGACGTGAACACTAACCGAGACATTTAAAGAGACTTTTGCAATACTTGGGCGACATTTTTAGGGATGAAAAGGTTGAGAGTACATGAAGAGGCAGAACTAACTTGGAACTATACAAAATTTATAAACACTCAAATAATATCAAATTTTTAACAATTCAGAAATTGAAAAGGACTGGGCACCTTATTAGAATGGATGACAACAGAATTAATTACGAAGAAAACGTTCTTGGCCAAATCTATGGGTATCCGTAAAAGGGCAAGACCTAAACTAAGATGGGGTAACTGCCTTGGAAATGAAAGACATATATATATTATCAAATTTATAACAGTCCAGAAATTAACTATGCACCTTATTAGAATGGATGAACACAGAATTACCAAGAAAATATTCTTGGACAAACTATTGAGTACCTGTAAAAGAGGAAGTCCTAAACTTAGATAAAGTTGGAAATGAAAGACCTAGATATTATTAAATTTATAATAATTCTGAAACTGAAATGAACTGGGCACTCTATTACAATGAATGCCATCAGAATTACCAAGAAAATCTTCTTGGCTAAACCTTTGGGTAACTGTAAAAGAGGAAGACCCAAACTTAGATGTACTACCTTGGAAATAAACTAAAATCTTGATAATCATAGAATTGAAAACTCTGGTCCCAATCAAGTCAGTATGGATTGGGATTCTGAAGAAGGCCAAGTCCCACCCTGGGGAGTTGTGCCATTGAAAACCTATATTTATTTAGAAAACGTTGAAATTTTGAGTGGAAAAAAAAACAAAGTTATGAGAAATACAACTGTACACAAGACAAGAGCACACATTGTACGATGCTCTCATCATGAACAATGGGATAAACGCAGATAATTTAATAAATATTACATGATTATTCTATTCCTCTGTCAACAAACACTGCCAACAGCAAAACACCAAAACAAAATCCTTAATAAATGAAGAATTTTTTTCAAAGAAATTATTTGTGATAAATATACAAACAGAATGGAAGATTACTGAAAGTTCAATGGCATAACAGTCATTTCAGATTTTTTCACAAGAAAGCGTGGAAAAAAATACACGGAAAATAACTACAATCGCAGAAGGATACAGTTTATTGGTCGTTACTTAATATAATAAGATTACTTAAATCAGTTATAAATTACTTGATTTTTCTATAAAATGTGTAATGATCTTAAGTGAAACATTTCAAAGCAGTTTTTAATATGATATTAATTTTTATCTGATGTATTTTTAGTTGTCATCTTGAAAAAAAGGTAACATTCGAATGGGGATTGGAGAAATTAACAATTTAAAAATCAACATAATAATCGATGGCCGAAAGGTTAGGGTGCTGGCCTTCGGAACCGGAGTTCGTGGGTTCGAATCCCACAATGGCATGGATGTTCGTAGCCGTTCGGAA
The DNA here is from genome assembly GCA_032207245.1 of Pardosa pseudoannulata. NCBI lineage: Eukaryota > Metazoa > Arthropoda > Arachnida > Araneae > Lycosidae > Pardosa > Pardosa pseudoannulata. Next base: position 91,721,920 of record CM063511.1, on the reverse strand, counting down.
TCGGCTTTAAGCAGTAGGTCCCGGTCTCATTAGCCCTCGTGTCGCAAAAAGTAGACCGTAGCGCTCCAAAAACCAAACCAAACCAACATAATAATAGCATACTATGTCATTGCATTTATTTCGAACACTTATTAAAAAGATATTTAGAACAAAATTTGATACCAGAGAAATTATCTAGCACGCGAGTGCTCTTCAATGACACGCGAGAACAGCTGGGTGCTGCATTGTTTGATGCCGGTTTTTAGATGCCTGATATTTTCAGCTGTCTCGTTGGACTGTGAAGCATTGCAATCATTTTTCATCGATAAGGAAACAGTGCAATTACACATTTATGAGTTAGCCTTACTTGGAACAATGGTGATTTTTGATTGAAGTGGAAAGAATAGACCTTTTTCTTCCATTCCGCTACAAACGTCGATTATATCTGTATCTGTAAAACTTATTCCTTATTATTGTTTTAGTAACTAAAATCTAAATCATTTTTATATTTACAGGAAGATTATGGGAAATATACGTATGTGAGGAGATTGTAAAGTGAAATTTTATCAGGTGCAATTTTTAAAATCGGAAACTATATAAAGTACTCCAGAAAAAAAAGGGTGCAATTTTACAATATTCTTACTGAGCTTTATAGCAAGAATAATGTTTATCAATTTACTCTTCAAATGTGACAAAAGACCGAATAAATTTGGTATTTATTGTAAATTAGTAACAAAAAAAAACTAAATCTTATTTATGTTCACAGGAAGATTGTGTAAAATATACGTTTGCAAAGAGATTGTAAAATGAGATTTTATCAGGTGCAATGCTTAAATTTGGAAAATATATAAAGGTTTCTACTTTACAATAGTCCAGAAAAAAAAGAGTGCAACTTTACAATATTCTTACTGAGTCTCATAGTTATTTTACTCTTCAAAAGTGACAAAAGACCGAATAAGTTTGGGACTTACTATAAATTATTAACAAAAAACTAAATTTTATTTATGTACACAGGAAGATTGTGTGAAATATACGCTTGCAAACAGATTGTAAAATGAGATTTTATCAGGTGCTATTTTTAAAATCGGAAACTATATAAAGGTTTCTACCATATAGTAGTCCAGAAAAGAAAAAGAGTGCAATTTTACAATATTCTTACTGAGCTTTATAGTCATTTTACTCTTCAAATGTGACAAAAGGCCGAATAAGTTTGGGACTTACTATAAATTAGTAACAAAAAACTAAATCTTATTTATGTTCACAGGAAGATTGTGTGAAATATATGTTTGAAAGAGATTGTAAAATTAGATTTTATCAGGTGCAATTTTTACATTTGGAAAATATATAAAGTTTTCTATCTTACAGTAGTCCAGAAGAAAAGAGTGCAATTTTACAATATTCTTACTGAGCTTTATAGTCATTTTACTCTTCAAATGTGACAAAAGACCGAATAAGCTTGGGACTTACTATAAATTAGTAACAAAAAACTAAACCTTATATGTGTTCGCAGGAAGATTGTTTGAAATATATGTTTGCAAAGAGATTGTAAAATAAGATTTTATCAGGTGCTATTTTTAAATTCGGAAACTGTATAAAGTTTTATAATTTACACTCGCCCAGGGAGAAAGAAAAGAAAAAAAATGCGAGTTTATAATGTTCTCACTAAGTCTCATAGTTATTTTACTCTTCAAATGTGACAAAAAACCGAATAAGTTTGAGACTCACTATAGTTACTTAAGTTACAAAAAGTTTCAAGTAAGACATAGGGTTATACATTTCCATAACTCACCCCTCCTCAAATTAAAAAAATATAAAAAATTGCACGTGAAGTAAACTATTTAGGAATAAAATTAAAAGATAGTTTAAATATGAAAAATATTACCAGGTCAAAATAATTGAACATTTGTAGCAGCTCCCGCTATAGCTCTAATGTTGAAATGACGAATTGTCTCCCCTTAAACATGTAGTCTAAAAATATTTTTATTTTAAATAAAAGACAAATCCTTTTATATTATAATACGTACATGTATTTAGAAAGAAGCATGTAGCATAAAATAAAATTGATAATCAAATAGGGCAAAATAGTAGAAATTATTTAAGAAATACCTGTATTAAGCTACAAACTGTTAACCATGTAAGTTTGTCTACATTTTTAATAGCATTAAAAAGAAATATATTACTGCTCAATAAAGCAAAAAAGAATGAACTACGTTAAAATAATTATTATTTTTTTACTTCAGTCCTGCAATTTTTTTTACCAAATTTGATTAGCAATTCCGTGCTCAATAGTAAAAAAGACTCAGTTTTGTCATTTTTAATTTTTTAACTAATCATACCACTTTTTATGGCTGTTTTCTTTAGAATTAAGAGTTGTAAATAGTTTTAGCTTTTAGTTTTATTTTAATGCATTTCTTTCCCCTTTTAGTTGTTTATTTCTCTGCTCGCCTCATTTTTGTGCTCACTATTACAACTCTCTGGATTAGAGGGCGCCGAACGATGGCCGAATGGTTAGGGCACTAACCTTCGGATCCGGAGTTCGTGGGTTCGAGTCCCACTGAGGCATGGATGTTCGTAGCCGTTCGGAATCGGCTTTAAGCAGTAGGTCCCGGTCTCATTAGCCCTCGTGTTGCAAAAAAGTAGACCGTATTGCTCCCAACCAACCAACCTGGATTAGAGGGCTCGGCCTAGAGAATCCAGTTGAACTTACGTCTTGTAGCTTTTAGTTCACAGAGTACGGATGTTCCTGGCTATAAAAGTATTTTGTGTTTTCTATTCCTAAACTTTCTACTCTTTAGATTTTTGCCCTATGAATTCACGAATCCACCCTACTATCTTTATCTTTCCTGTTTTAAGTTTATTTCCGCTCGTTCTCATTTTTATGCGTACAGTTAGAAGTCTCTGGATTGGAGGGCACGGCCCATAAAATTCAGTTGCGCCATGGTATCGTAAGCCTCGTAGATTTTAGATATAAACAGTATAAATACGAACTGGAAATTTTCAGAGAAAGAAAAATAGATGGATGTAAATTTTAATTTGATTTGCTATTTAACATATCAATTTTTTTTTCACACTGGCAGCCAAAATGCTGTTCCCGAATTTTGCTTTACAAATGTTCTAGAGCAGACCCTATTTGGTGGCGACTGCGAGGTAATACTTACGATGTGTTTAAAAGTAATTGAACAAATTGCTTAAGGAATAGTAAGACAGGCATAATTTATTTTATTCAACTACTGATAAAGGAATAAAAACTAAACAAACTTCCCACAAAATATATCTTAGAACAATAGAACATTTTTCTAACAACTACAAGATGCGATACGGAGAAGACAAAAGTGAATCATCATAATCATTCAAAATATACTGGGAAAATAAGGAGGGAGGTATCGCTCTTTTATCATCAAGATGGGCTACTGTGATATTTCACTAAGAAAGAGTAATGTTGTTGAAATTCGTCATAAATATTAATCAAAGAGCTAAAAGTAGTCCTTTGGTTTTCTCTTCTGAAAGACATAGACATAAATAAGTGTTTTGGCAGCAAAGAGGAGAAGCTCCATATCCACGCTAATATAATTTGTTAGACAAGAAGGATACATATATGTAATATTTCTTAATATTTAATTTTCTAAAATGTTTTTGTTTACAGAATAAAACTAAAATTTTACCTCATTTAGATATAAAAGTTTTGTTTCTTCAAAGCTATCTCCAAATATCTCCAAAGTTATCTTAGGAGTAAATGAATTTAATTTTTTATTTGGTGTATATTATGTTATTTTTTTTTTAATATACAACTTGAAATGAGAAAATGGAACAACATTTTAAAAATTAAAGCATTATTATACAGCTTGGGAAAAATTCATTCTGAAAGAGAATATTTTTTTTATTTTACAATGAATCAAAGAAAGGCTGTTTTGAAGAAAATTTTAAGTCTTTAAAGGTACTATGTTCCCTTAAAATTTTTATTATAATAGCTTTTATTCAATTCATTATAAAATAAAAAGTTTTGTCCCTTTTAGAATTAATTTTTGCAAGTTCTTTAATAATACTTTAATCTAAAATTATTGTTTAGTTTTGTCATTTCAAGTAAAAATGACAAAACTAAACAATAAGAAAAATACCACAAAAAATATTTTTAAAAATACCACAAAAAATATACACTAAAGAAAAAAAAAATAAAGTTTATTTATCTAAGATAACTATAGAAGTTCGTATATTAGAAATTAAATTTTTGTATCAAATTCAAGTAAATATCTCTTTTATTTTGTAAATGAAAACTTTAAAAGCATCTTACTGTGTAAAATATATAAAAAAAATTATGTTTTTAAATTAGCTTTTATGTTAGGATAAAAATATATTACAGAATTAAAGATTACAGAATAAAAAAGATAATTAGCTTCTATTTAATACGAAAAAATGTTTTCCTAATTTGCAAATTTCAGAAGTTGTTTTGCGAGTGAATAAAATTCTAAGTTTATAGTTCATATTAACTGTATAAATTCACCCAGAAGTGTGTAGAAAAAATTAGAATATCCCCTTACTGTTAGTACATTAAATTATTTGCTAATTTCGCTTAAGTTAAAGAGAAATTTTTCACAATTTCTTAAACTTTCATACTAAAAACTTAAATATTACATGAAAACTACCATAACTCTTTGAACAAATGTATTGGCATTTCTACACTAGATGGCAGCACCAACAAAAGCTCAATGAACATAAATCTTAGTTATTCTTCAACAGGTTTTGAAACAAAACATGCCGGTTGGCTATCGCTAAAAGGGTATATTTATTATCAACATGTTCGGAAAGCATGTTCTATCCCACGCTACAATTATCCAGAAAAGTAATTTTGAAAATAGAGTTACAATTTAACTAAATTACACCAATATATACCGTAAAATGTTCAAATTTGTGCAAGTCACGAATTCGTGACTGTAAATTTAGCCACAGTCATGGAGCTCTGTATCAGTAGTCATTTCATAACGGAACACAAGTATTTTGTCTAAATGAATAAATCGTGAGATTATAAATCAATTTTGCAGGAAAATATTTGCATAGGCATTCATGTTCTTTAGCTTTTATGTTAAGATAATTTGTGATACGATCTGAATAACTCAGATTTTTCGCTTACTGCAACTATAGTCCTTAACTTTTCAAAAGTGAAAAATGATGAAAGTATATTGATTTTTACTAGAAGTAATGAAGCAAACACGAAGCTGTATTAGTGGTTCGAGAATAAAATTGAATATGGCTAAAAATTAAAATAAAAAAAAATGCCGTAAATGGTAAATTATTGTATTCAAGGATTTATATATCTTGTTCTAGCAATAGAAATAAGAAAATTTGTCTGGTAGAATCTGTGCCAGTGGTTAAATCGTTTTGAATGAATATCTCCCCCTCTTTATGAAATTGCCGAATCTCCGAGTGAGTGCTTTTTAAATTGGAGAAAGGACTTTCCATATAACGCTTGGAAATTCCAGAATTTTATAATACAAAACAATTTTGATTAATTAATAAGCAATAGAAATAAGAAAATTTGGCAGGTAGAATCTGTGCCAGTGGTTAAATCGTTTTGAATGAATATCTCCCCCTCTTTATGAAATTGCCGAATCTCCGAGTGAGTGCTTTTTAAATTGGAGAAAGGACTTTCCATATAATGCTTGGGAATTCCTGAATTTTATAATACAAAACAATTTTATTTAATTAATAAGCAATAGAAATAAGAAAATTTGGCAGGTAGAATCTGTGCCAGTGGTTAAATCGTTTTGAATGAATACCTCCTCCTCTGTATGAAATTGCCGAATCTCCGAGTGAGAGCTTGTTAAATTGGAGAAAGGGCTTTCCATATAACGCTTGGAAATTCCAGAATTTTATAATACAAAACAATTTTGATTAATTAATAAGCAATAGAAATACGAAAATTTTATCGGGTAGAATATGTGCCAGTGGTTAAATCGTTTTGAATGAATATCTCCTCCTTTTTATGAAATTGCTGAGAATTTCCGAGTGAGTGCTTGTTAAATTGGAGAAAGGATTTTCCATATAACTCCAGGAAATTCCACAATTTTATAAAATAAAACAATTTTAATTAATTAATAAGTTATAGAAATAAGAAAATTTGGATAGAATCTGTGCCAGTGGTTAAATCGTTTTGAATGAATATCTCCTCCTCTTTATGAAATTGCCGAATCTTAGAGTGAGTACTTGTTAAATTGGAGAATTGACTTTCCATATAACCCTTGGAAATTGCAGAATTTTATAATAAAAAACAATTTTAATTAATTAATAAGTTATAGAAATAAGAAAATTTGGATAGAATCTGTGCCAATGGTTAAATCATTTTGAGTGAATATAGCTTCCTCTTTATGAAGTTGCGGAATCTCCGAGTGAGTGCTTATTAAATTGGAGAAAGGACTTTCCATATAACGCTTGGAAATTCCAGAATTTTATAATTCAAAACAAATTTAATTAGTTAATAAGCAATAGAAATAAGAAAATTTAGCGGGTAGAATCTGTGCCAGTGGTTAAAATAATTATGAATGAATATCTCTTCCTCTTTATGAAATTGTCCAATCTTCGAGTGAGTACTTGTTAAATTGGAGAATTGACTTTCCATATAACCCTTGGAAATTGCAGAATTTTATAATAAAAAACAATTTTAATTAATTATTAAGTAATAGGAATAAGAAAATTTGGCAGGTAGAATCTGTGCCAATGGTTAAATCGTTTTGAATGAATATCTCCTCCTCTGTATGAAATTGCTGAATCTCCGAATGAGAGCTTGTTAAATTGGAGAAAGGACTTTTCATATAATACTTGGGAATTCCAGAATTTTATAATAGAAAACAATTTTTATTAATTAATAAGCTATAGAAATAAGAAAATTTGGGTAGAACCTGTGCCAGTGGTTAAATCATTTTGAATGAATACCTCCTTCTCTGTATGAAATTGGCGAATCTCCGAGTGAGCACTTGTTAAATTGGAGAAAGGGCTTTCCATATAACGCTTGGAAATTCCAGAATTTTATAATACAAAACAATTTTGATTAATTAATAAGCAATAGAAATAAGAAAATTTGTGTAGAATCTGTGGCAGTGGTTAAATCGTTTTGAATGAATATCGCCTCCTCTGTATGAAATTGCCGAATCTCCGAGTGAGAGCTTGTTAAATTGGAGAAAGGATTTTCCATATAACTCCAGGAAATTCCACAATTTTACAAAAAAATAAAAATTTTTTAATTAATTAATAAGTTATAGAAATAAGAAAATTTGGATAGAATCTGTGCCAATGGTTAAATCGTTTTGAATGAATATCTCCTCTTCTTTATGAATTGCTGAATCACCGTGAGTACTTGTTAAATTGGAGAAAGGACTTTCCATATAACTCTTGGAAATTCCAGAATTTTATAATACAAAACAATTTTGATTAGTTAGTAAGCAATAGAAATAAGAAAATTTGTGTAGAATCTGTGGCAGTGGTTAAATCGTTTTGAATGAATATCGCCTCCTCTGTATGAAATTGCTGAGAATTTCCGAGTGAGTGCTTGTTAAATTGGAGAAAGGATTTTCCATATAACTCCAGGAAATTCCAGAATTTTACAAAAAAATAAAAATTTTTTAATTAATTAATAAGTTATAGAAATAAGAAAATTTGGATAGAATCTGTGCCAATGGTTAAATCGTTTTGAATGAATATCTCCTCCTCTTTATGCAATTGCCGAATCTCCGAGTGAGTGCTTGTTAAATTGAAAAAAGGACTTTCCCTATAATGGAAATATACATTGGAAATTACAGAATTTTATAATATAAAACAATTGTAATTAATTACTTTTATAAGTAAATAAAAAAGAGTGATCTGATAATTTTAGATCGAGGCCAGTGGAAATTTATATACGATATTATAAGCAAAGAAATTATTCATGAATTCGGCCTACATTTTTGATCCGGCCTCTTCATCCACATTCCAGAATTTAAAATGTACAGTAGTTTATAAATACATTTCATTTATGATTAACTACTATAAATGGAAAAAACCTACAAAATTTAAAGAATTCACTCTGTTATCTGTTATTCGAATTTAAAGGCATGGCAAATAACAAAAAGCAAAACAAAAGATTTCTTTATTAACATTTGTTATTTCATTTTTTAGAAAAATTTATAATTGAATTTTATCCGAAGATAACCAAGTTAATTTAATTATAAAATCACGTGATCAAAATTCTTCCGATATTTTAAATCACACATTTCTATTATGGAAGTATATGGAATAACGTAAAAGCCCCCACCACTGGCAGAAACGCTTTATGTCATAAAATGCATGAAAAATTAAACTCCTTATAACTGAGTACGTGCGAAATGTGTCAGTGATATTTATTTGCGTCGAGACTTACACGGTATTGTAACAGTGCAAAGCCACAGTGATAGAAGGAAATAAATGTCCTACACCTGGTGTCGAGGCTAAAAAACTATTCGACCTCGACAGAGCTGCTTTGATGAATGTTACACCGCACTCCCTTCATAAATTCATTCTAAGGGAGCGAGGCATATTTCCACACACCACACAATCTATTTTTGTTTCAACCGCACAACCATCTAAGTCAATGGTTCGCTCCAAGGACGAGAATAACTCATTAGTTAAATCTATATATATATAGTCTAAATTTATCTATCTATCTATACATATATTAAAGATGAAAGAGTATGTTTTACGTATGCACGCTATTTTTTATACACACAAAAGCACATATATGCTGAAGGCTAGTACTAACAGTTTTGAAAACCGGACAAAAATGTAAAATGCACATTCCGGAAGTTAATGTGATAAGTTTGGAACACCGTGATTTTGATAACAATAACCGATTGATAATAATAAGCAATAAGCATAATTAGATAAATTTATCCCTTCCCCTTTAATTCACAATACGAATACGAACACGAACTATTTATCTGTATATTTTAGAAGCATAAGAATTGTATACATAATTAAAAAATTGACTGTCCATTGTTGATTGTCTACCATTTTTCTAAGAATCTCATTGATAAATTGTTCGTAATCATAATCAACGTGTCATAACGATTTAGAATTTCGATCTTTAGTTTTAATGTTGAATCATTTCGCTTTCTGGCTTCCATATCGACAAGCTGCATGGAGGCGAGCAATCATAAAATGTGAACACGCTCCTTCTCATTTCATATAAGAATGTGTTGCCTTATGCTTATTTGACAACCACTGACCACTAAGTTTGCGCATAGACTAAACATGTATCCAGTTGTAATGTGCGTATTTCTGAAAAATTCCAGGGATGGGTAATCAATTCCCCCCTTTTGTGTTCATTCATTTCCCTATACTCCTGTAAACTCAATAGGCACTTCGGTCACTGATTTCCCCGATGACGAACTGTAACTATTAACGACAGTTGAATGACTTTACTCTTTTTTCCACTGTGTTAAGTCATGCATCGTGTGGGCTCTCCGTGCATGATGAAAGTATTTTATTTAGACTACACTTTGAAGAATACTTAATAGTTTACACAAAATTTTTATGAGTAATTTCAGACCTGTTTTTAAGTTCATAAATTTAAGGTATAATCCCATTTCATAAAATTACAATTCAAAAATTGTATGTTATAGTCTAATCCGAAGACTTAAAAAAATTACTGAAAAAACAAATCTTTTTTTCTTTTTCAGACACAGTTGCATTATTTACAGAATAATATCATTAAGATGATTGAATATTTCGCTAATTTTAATGAGTAATTAGTTATAATTTCTCACTATTATTCTTTATATTTATATGATTCTTTTAATTTAAATATCAAAAGTATTTCTTAATAATATATTTAAGAGAATCTAATTCTGGAATTCCTTTAATTTAAGTTGTATGTTAATAAGTATATTATGAAGTTATGTGGACCATAGTAAAGTTTCTATTCCAAAATTGTACCGTATTAATTATTTTATGATTTTACAAGAATTGAAAGAGGTCATAATGCAATAACAATATTTTGTATAATTTTATTATGTATTTAGGTTTTAAGATTCTGTTGACACATTTTTAGAAAGTGAAAATTTCTTTAGAAGGTAGAGATTCATAATGTTTCAGTAAGAATCTAAATTAAAAGGAATTTTTGTATTTTTACAAAAAACATCTGTGGTTTATTATAACCATTTTTATCATATTGTTAAACTTTTCTTTATGTAAATAGTTAACGCATTTATGCACAACTGAAAATTTTGACTTATAATAACAGCAAGTCGTCTGAACGTATTGGAATCAAATCCTCAACTGAAGTGCTGAAAATAAGGGTGAATGCACAGGCTTCTTGTCGCTACCATAGTAACCGATGGCTAAACGAGAAGTGTGACCTTGAAGCGCCAATAGATTTTACATGGACTATAGGTAAAGAGGGAGAATTCTCGAAAATTCGAACAACATCGAAGGGAAAGAAAACAATAGGTTCCTTCTGAATACTCCGCCACAATTCCTTTGCCAGTTAAAACGAGGATCGAAAACTGATAACCGATGTAACGATTTCATAAAGCGATAATTTTAACATACAAATGAATAGAGACAGAAGCAAGGGGGGAGGGTTAGGGGTTTAAACACCCCCATAAAGCTCAGAAAAAAAATGGCAAAAATAAAAATTTTAGTAGAAGTTATGGGAGCTATTATTTCTTTAAATTATGAACCCCCCTTGAAAATTATGACCCCCTTTGAAAAATTCTGCTTACGCAAATGAATAGAGAAAATCGGGACCAAGTAAATTTAGATTACATTAACCGCGATCAGATTAAGCGGAGTCCACTGTATAACTATTAAAAGAGATACATTGCTGCAGGTCTGCGAACTGGAACTGAACCGAAAGCCGGAAAAAACTGTTATTTTGGTCGGAACGAAAACCGGAACTGAATCGAAAAAAATATAAGTTTATTTTGGTTCGATATATCTTCAGTCATTTTGTTACTGTAACCAATTTATCAATATTTTCTAATTTAAAATCAATCATATAATTGTCGTCCTTAGGTATACATTGCTTCTCGATTTCCTGTTTTGATGTTCACTAGTACTTTTCTGTTTCAGCCTCGAATGAAACTACTTGTACAAGGAGGATTTACTTCAGTTGAATGTTCAGTTGTCAAATGCGATTTTGATAATGAATAACAATGCAAATGCTCTCCTTTCTCGGCTCACCACGGGTATCGTACATTGTGTCCATTCACATAGTGTACCAATTAAAAAAAAAGAATAAAATCTTCTAAATTTTGATACAATTACATATTTTGTTTGCGATAGAATTATAGTTTTAGTACAAAGAAGAATATACATAAAATTATTCATTCGGAACAGTGGCGTAAGCAGAACTTTTTCAAGTTGGGGTTCATAATTCTAAAAAATAATAGTCCGCATAATTTTTACTAAAATTTTTAATTTTGCCATTAATTCTGAGCTCAAGGGGGGGGGGGAGGGTGTTTAAACCCCTACACCCCTTGCGTACGCCTTTGTTCGAAACTGAACCGAAAACCCGAAGAGCAATGCCTTATTGGAATCGTTCGGCAACTGCTTTTTTTCTTAAAAGTTTTGTATGTGGATTTGTTGGTATGCAGCTCTTTCTGAAGTGGATATGGTACAATTCGGTTAAAATACTCGGTTAGAAAAAGAATACGACCATAAAATATTTCTTACACATTTATTTTCTACTCTTGCTAACCCTACTCTAGTTTTAGTTTTTCAAAATCTAACAGCACTGGTAAGTGTTGCCAAAACACAAAAAGTAAAAGTTTTACAGGCATTTACAAAAATAACATCTACAATTAGTGAAACATTTTAAAATTTATTATTTATATTTAAATTGATTATGTTTAAATTATGACTTATTCTAAATTAAATATACCGTTACAGATTAAATGAAATTGTCGTGTCCAGGGCCCGACTAAGATACTTTTGTGCCCAGGGCACAATCCAATTTTTGTTCCCTCCCCCCATGTAAATTTATAGCTACAAGTTATCATAATTACAGTCATAAAAAATTATAACATTGAATTAGCAAACAGATTTAAGAAATTAGCATTAAAGTAATATTCAAAATCAAAAACACCAAATTTTCATTTTACGTAATCATTGTTATCTCTGTTTAGCCATGCTAAAAATTAAGGACTTTTAAAGACCTAGAGTGACCCACTTTTTTTATTTTTTGTCACACTCACGAGATCTGTGGTGCAGAAAATAAATAATAATAGAATTAAAAATAATTTAAATTGATGAGATGATTTAATGGTTTATAGTGGTACGTTGCTAATAATCTGTCTTATAAATAAGCAGTAACTCATAGGATAAAAAGAGCACCAGGTTCGTTGAGGGAATTAATTATCAGGTAAATAACAGTAAAATTAAAGTAAATAGAAAACATTAGAGTTCATGACAAACATAATTACCTCGTAAAATAATTTATTAAAACTTAACGATGGTAGCGTATGTTTGCAATTTTCCCCCACTTAATATGTGTTTCAAGCATACGACTAAATTTTCGTGCACCAAGTGCCCGTGTGATAATCAGGCCCTGGCCGTGTCTTTGTCGATTTCACGATATAGACAAATCGGCGATCTCTTATATCGCGCATGCGCTGCTACTCTCTTTCACCATGTCAAAATATCGAAAACACGATGTTATTAGGGAACGTTTTATAGCGTAGCAAGGAAGTAAAAATACCTCCACGTCACCAGTCGTAAGCAGTATTCGATATGAAATGACAAGTAAGGCTTAAGATTTATACCCACTTTATTTGAAATTAAATGTAATAAATTTAAAACAAAGGAAATCCAAACAAACTTCTTTCTAGTGCTTTCAATCGGAGTTTTATAGCGATAGCATCTTTCTTTATTCCGGAGAGTGTTAAAAGATAAAGAAAAAATAAAGCTTTCTGCTGAAAGTTCAAACCCAATCATCACGATCGAAAACCATTATCGTAAGGCTGAAACTCTCAAAATTAAAATCCCATTACAAACACACTTTCACAACAGCCTTTTCTGCACCTCATTTTCCTTCCACAAAGCCTTTTATTGTGCAATTTCCCTCCCTGCTGTCGGCTGCGCGAGCATATGTCACTTAGCTGACTAAGCGTCAGGCGCTAAACGCAGAAAATGAAACGAAACTCTGAGAGCACATGCATTCGTTTCTCTGTTTGTTTTCTTTCGGTGAGATAACAATCAAGGTCGACCAGATGCCACTCACTAAAGATGAAAATGATAACCAATATACACACAATCGCGACAAGTTTTCGTGACTGCGGCACTTTCTCTGGTTGGAAAGAAAAAAGAATGTGTTTTTACGTCCCCTCTTTATGTGGTTTCCGTCTCTTACATTTTTGAAATATCGGAACTCAGCTTAGTGATATAAAGTTGCAAGGTAAAAAAATATAATACTTTACAGTTAATCTTTCAACCAGGGCTCCAAACCAGAACTGAACCGAAAACCGAAATAAAAAAACCCGTTTATATGGTCGGAACGAAAACCGGAACTGAACCGAAAGAAATACCGATTTATTTCGATTCGATATATCTTCAGTCCTTTGTAACTGTAATTAACTTATCAACCATATAATTATCGTAATTAACCATAATTATCATAATTAACCATATAACATTGTTTCTCGATTTCGTGTTTAGAAGTGCAGTAGTACTTTTCTGTTTTAGTTTCGCAGTTAACTACTTGTTGAAGGCAGGTTTAATTCAGTTGAATGTTCAGTTGTCAAATGCGATTTTGATAATGGGTAACAATGCTAATGCTCTTCGTTCCCAGTCCGCTGCTTGTATCGTACATGTTGGTTAATTGTATCAATTCACATAGTGTACCAATTATAAAAAAGAATAAAATTTTCTAAATTTTGATAGAATACATTTTTAGTACAAATAAGAATATACATAAAATAAAATTATTAATTTAGAACTGAAATGAAAACCGAAAACCGTTATTTTTAGTGGAATGAAAACCGGAATTGAACCGATATTTTTTTAGTTGAAATGGTACGGAAACCGGAACTGAACCTATATTTACTTTAGTTTAACTGGTACGGAAACCGGAATTGAACAGATATTTTTTTTAGTTGAACTGGTACGGAAATCGGAACTGAACAGATATTTTTTAGTTGAACTGGTACGGAAACCGGAACTGAACCTATATTTATTTTAGTTTTACTGGTACAGAAACTGGAACTGAACCGATACTTTTTTATTAGTTAAACTAGTACGGAAACCGAAATTGAATCGATATTTTTTAGTTGAACTTGTACGGAAACCGGAACTGAACCGATATTTATTTTAGTTGAATTAGTACGGGAACCGGAACTGAACCGATATTTTTTTTAGTTGAACTGGTACGGAAACCAGAACGAAAAAAATTACGGTTCGAAGTTCTGCTTTTGACATAACCATAGGCAGTTATTCCTTTATACTACAATTTTTGACAGAGAAAAAAAAAGTCTTTTACGTTATTCTTTATATGGTTTCCATCTCTAATACTTTTTTAAATTCGGAACGAATCTTAGTTCTACAAAACTGGAGGGTAGATAAATGTTGCTTTGTAGTTAATTTTTTGTGAAATATATCAACATTTTTAATTTTTTATTTCGTATGAGAAAAGACTTCTTATATGGTGTTTAGACTTTAAACATTTCAATAGCTATCGAATTTTTTTAGACATTAAATTCTGAAGGTCTACTGTCATACAAAAATGACGTCTTTCAAAATTTCTGAATGAAAAATATTAAGTTTTGGGAAATTAAATTGAATGCAATTATAAAAATTCCACTAAAATATTATAGTAGGTTCGGAAATTTTCAATACCAGTTATTAATAACTACAGTCTTTACTCTACAGTACTATTATTTATTCTCCTACATTTTTGAATCAATTATTGAAACTCTCGAAAAAGTAAATTAAAAGCATTGTCTTAAAGCGAACATTACAAAGATGTGGGATAATAAATTATGAATTTGGAAGATGTGGGATTTCATAAATTGTGAATTTTAAGTTATGAATTTTTTTTCACGTATAAATTGATGTACAAGTAAATTAATCGCATCAAAATTTTAATTATAATCATGGTAATTTATTTGAAAATTGATTTTATGAAATTTTTTTTTGTTATTTTTAAAAAAGCTCCTTACGATTTAAATGCCATAGATTCCTGAAAAATTTTTACCAAACGCTCACATTCACCACATGAAAACATATACGGCTATCCGTTTTAAATTTCGAATTTATTTAGATTATTAAAACGTAATTTACATTTTAACAGTCATAATTTTTCATGAAAATTTAACGTACTTCCATAATTTTTTTCATAAATTAAGTATTAAGTCTATCAATTAAATGATATCCCAAATAATAATAATAAGGAGAAAATTTTTTTTAAAAAATGAGCAAGGAGCTTATTAAAAGCTAAATGTATATTTAAAATAATAGAAAAATTAAAATATTATCTAATTTTTAAAAATTTTAAATGGATTTATTTAGTTATACTTCAATGTATATGCATGCAAAGTTTCAAAATTTCATTTAGTTAACAAAAACGTTTTGTAACGGCCTTTGTGAAGTTAAAAATTAGAAGAAATTCAAAGATCGGGAAAATAAAGCTCAAAGTACTGACAATGTTAATTTAAAACAACTTACCTCCTCTTTAGGTGGCATCCTGTACTCAGGCCTGACATTGTCCAAACCATGGACCATTCTTCTAGATTGTATGGTCAGTTTCAGACCTTCCTTGATGAGTTTAGATCTAGTCGCCTGTACCCGAGACACATCCATGGAGTAAGAAGGAGGTGATGATGTTGTCGACTGGTATTCATCCGGGGACGTCAAATCTCCAAATGACCCACTAGATATTTCAGATGAGCAACATTGACCAGGAGTTAGGCTAATCAACCCGGAAAGCACATCCGGTGTGGGTGGTGCTGAGTTGTGGCACTCTGGGTCTGATTCGAAAGTCATGGGGGGATTTTGGCAAAGAGTTGTATCTCTCGTGGAAGGGAAGTAGATGGGCTCCAAGATGTTGGAGTACTGAGGCAAGTACTCCGATGGGGAGCATGGGCCATTTGATCCAAACATGCTGAAGCATATGAGAGCAGACGGTTGCAGGAATCCAGTCTGTAAAAAAAGAAGTAATATTAAGTCTATGATTATATAGGATTAGTCAACTTAACCACTTGCGCTACAAAGACGTGCCAGGCACGTCGAGATGCTTTTGTTACAGAACCGAAAGCGACGTGTATACCACGTCGATAGTCATTTCGCGCAGAAACAAATGCGACTTGTGCGTGGTACCTCGGCTAATCGTAAGAGTTCAGCCGTTCATTCTTCCAGCTACTGTTCTACAGTGAATAACATCGCGTGCTGTCTTGAGAATATACCAGAGTTGATACGTTGAGTTTTTGAGATATCTTACTATAATGCTGAAAAGAATGAAGCGCGGAGCGCGGCGCGGCCACCGGCAGTTAAATCGTAGCGCAAGTGGTTAACACTAGAACCGCTTCAGTTTCGGTACACCCAAAACTGCGAGATAGGTCAACTCCAATTAATATCAATCCGTGGTTCTATTCAGCAAGTACACTGCATTTTTACGGAAAGACATTTATTCATTTTTAGGCATACAATCATTACAATGCTTCATAAAAAATAAGATATTACAATATCAAAAATTATAGACAACTTTAATAGAATTATTTATTTTCTTACGATATAAGGTTTCTTACACATTTCAAGCGCAGTTTGGGCAACTTTTTAATATATATATATTATACATTTTCTACATATTGGTATTTTACAATTTTAGAAAAAATACCTACAGTTTGGTTTCCACACTTGGAAGCTTAGTAATGAACTATTTTTCGCATATGCACGGATTCTTCAATGTTATATATTTGAAGATTTTTAAGAATATAAAATTAGGAAAAGTCAAGAAATTGATTTCAATTCATCGTTAGTAACTTTTTGAGAAAATTGTGCATTATTCTACGACACGGGGTAGCAGTCATGGGCAGAAAAATGCACCATTTAGTCAAAGACCTTTTTTAGCAGAATGTTGACAATATAAACATCTATATGAAAATCTGTGTGAAAATCTGTCTCCGGCGTTTCCTTTTTGTTCGGGAATTTCCTAAATTGGCCATCAGGCCAGTAATGATTTTAATTGGTGAGACACCTTCTCTGAAGGCGTGAACTGTAGCTCCAAAGGTCAGTTTAGGTAAGGGGTAAGAGCAAAGGGAAGCGGTTTTTTTGCCCTTGACAAGATATGAAAACCCTTGAGAATTTTCTAGGGCCGTAATGAGGGCTTTCGACTATAAATTTACACCGCATCTTTGACCTCTCAGATTACTAGAACTTTCGTGACACTATATTTCTTAACTGACGTCTTTGGGGTTATATACAAAATACCTAATTCAGTTCTCCGATTTAGTTTACTTTTTCCTTACTCTCTCTCTCTCACTCACTCACACACACACACGCAAACACACACATATATATATATATATTAGAATGTTAAAATATTTATGTAATTAAATACCAATCTTTATATTTTGGTGAAAGACAATTTGGACTTCATTATCTAATTGCAAATTATCCCTGACTTCATTTAAAATTTCTAGTTTAAGCATTTTCCTCTAATGACTGAAATGAAAAGAGCTTTATTCCTTGTCCTTTGATAATCCAGTAACATGGATCACTTCATACGCATCCAGCATCGCCTTGAGAGTAACACATTCCACATTAATTTTATTAGAGGAAAGTTTGCTTCCCCGTAGGACTTTCAAGGAAAGAGCTCACATTGCTGTCGCTTGAGGAAAAGCAGGGAAATCCATCATAGCCAATACTGACCAAGTTGGCTAACCAATCCTAAGTAACAAGTAGATATCAATTTTCTATCACGTATACAAGAAACAATTTCAGCTTCTTGTGCCCGATGGCTGTCTTTAAGTTAAGATCAGTGGTCGAGGTTAAAATAAATATTTTCCCTCTAGTCTCGTTATAAAGATAGCCGATAATGAATATTATTTGCCGGTTTAAATGCCCTCAACTTTCACATCTGACCATCACGAACTGAAACGAATAGTTATTTACATGGGATATCCCTTTTGCGGTTTACGGATAATCATTATTTTGCTTTTCTTTATGATGTACGTAAGTTACGCAAGAAAAATCTGTGCAATAAGTCAGCAACTTCACAATTATTTGGAAAGGATTGACCAAAATACGGAATGTGATAGTTGCATATTAACACTACGAAACCTATGTTGTATTACATAACCACTAAAGTGTTCGATTAATAGTACAACATATAAACTATTAAACTTAATTTAAAAAATTATAAAATTTGAAACTGTTTAGCGAGAAAACTAAATAAAAATATAAAAAATATACAAAATTAAAAATATTAAATAATCCTGCATAAAAATGAAAAATAAAACCATAAAGATTTGAAAAAAATATCAGATGAGTAAAAGGTTTTTCTTTATTTACGATCACTCAATTTGCATAAAACTTTTAAAATATACCCGATTTTTGTCCCTTGATCAATAAAATTAGTCATTGCATTAGTAATAAAATCTTTAAACACGGTAAAAATATTATTAAATGATTAAAATGTCCTCTTATATAATGAAGTTTATTTTTTAAAAACCATCCCCTTAATGTTCTATTAATATTTTTATAATAAAATCTTTAAAGCTTAGACGATTTAATTAGTAATTGCATTAGTAATAAAAACATTAAATATAGTAAAAATATTATTAAATGATTAAATAGTCCTTCTATATAAGAAGTTTATTTTTTATAAACCATCCACTTAATGTTCTATTATTATTTTTAAAGTAAAATCTTTAAAGAATAGACGATTTAGTTAGTAATTACATTATTAATAAAATATTTTAACGCAGTGAAAATATTATTAAATGATAAATAGTCCTCTTATATAAGCAGTTTATTTTTTATAAACCATTCATTTAATTTTCTAGTAATATTTTTAAAGTAAAATCTTTAAAGCTTAGATGATTTAATTAGTAATTGGATTAGTAACAAAATCTTAAACAGAGTAAAAATATTATTAAACTATTAAACAGTCCTCTTATATAAGGAAGTTTTACTTTTAAAAAATTTCCACATAATATTTTATTAATATTTTCAAAGTAACATCTTTAAAGTTTAGACGATTTAATTAGTAATTGCATTAGTAATAAAATCTTTAAACACAGTAATGATTAAATAGTCGTCCTATGTAAGAAATTTATTTTTTATAAACCATTCACTTAATGTTCTATTAATATTTTCAGTAACATCTTTAAAGTTTAGACAATTTAATTAGTAATTGCATTAGTAATAAAATAATTAAACATAGTAAAAATATTATTAAATGATTAAATAGTCCTCCTGTATAAAAAGTTTATTTTTTATAAACGTCCACTTAATGTTGTATTAATATTTTCAAAGTAAAATCTTTAAAGTTTAGACGATTTTATTAGTAATTGCATTAGTAATAAAATCTTTAAACATAGTAATGATTAAATAGTCCTCCTATATAAGAAATTTATTTTTTATAAACCATCCACTTAATGTTCTATTAATATTTTCAGTAACATCTTCAAAGTTTAGACAAATTAATTAGTAATTGCATTAGTAATAAAATAATTAAACATAGTAAAATATTATTAAATGATTAAATAGCCCTCCTGTATAAAAAGTTTATTTTTTATAAACCGTCCACTTAATGTTGTATTAATGTTTTCAAAATAAAATCTTTAAAGTTTACACGATTTTATTACTAATGCAATTACTAATTATACACCACCATTATAATAAACTATCTTAAAAATTTAATACTCATTTTAAAATAGAAAAAAAATGTGGTTTTATATATTAATTATGAGTAAAAAAAAATCGAAATAGATCAGACAGAAAACTTCATAACCAAAATACTACAAGTTCTCACCTTTAAGCGCTTTTCCAAAATATATTGTCATAAAACCCAATACCACCAACGCATTAATCAATACTGCGTCCGGAACACGATTAAACCTTCTGCCTGAACTATCAAGTTTTTTAGTATGTGGTTAAAAGATATCGGATAGATAATTTTAATCACATTTATCTGTATTTAATATTTACTATAGCGCTAATCTACAATGCTGTTTCGACATGTAAAAAAAATCTCTCTAGGAAATCTAAATAACAACAAAAATAAATTAACAAAAGTAGAGAGAAAGTGTTACTGAAGCGACCACATGCTCGATTACAAGATAACTCAATTTTAAAACAAAAGGAAAACTTGTCGCGGAATTTTACTCTTGAAATCGCAAATATATATTTTTTTTAGAGTTAGGTAACTTTAGAAAGTTTAGTGCATTATATATCTATCTGATAACAAGTGTTAAGTATTACTAATGTTAAGAAATTGAATTTCAGCAATGAATTTAGCCATCCGGTAAATTATTAAATTTAAACACCAAAAGGTAAAAGAATATTCCTATAATTTGCATTAATCATAAAACGATGGGTAATGAAAAAGTAAAGTTACAAAGCCTGTGGTGAAATGTGTACAATTTATTTCATACAACTAATACAGTCAATTGATAGTGTATACATGAGTTTATTTTTCGACATAATATTATTTTAATCCCTTTTCAAAGAAAAAAATACTTAATTTTCAATAATCATATAGTATTTTAATAACAATATAAATAAATATGATAGTGTATACATGAGTTAATTTTCGACATAGTCTACATATCGGTTTAGGTTCTTTTTGCTTCTTGCGTGTGTTTTTTTCGTCTTTACATGTTGTGGATTGATATGGAAACAATAATATTATTTTAATCCCCTTTCCCAGAAAAAAGTACTGTAATTTTCAATAATCATATAGTATTTTAATAACAATATAAATAAATATGATAGTGTATACATGAGTTTATTTTTCGACATAGTCTACATATCGGTTTAGGTTCTTGTTGCTCCTTGCGTGTGTTTTTTGGTTTTGGTTTGGAGCTCTACGGTCTACTGTTTTGTACACGAGGGCTAAACCTGTGTTTTTTCGTCTTTACATGTTGTGGACTGATATGGAAACAATATCATTTTAATCCCTTTTCCCAGAAAAAAGTACTGTAATTTTCAATAATCATATAGTATTTTAATAACAATATAAATAAATATGATAGTGTATACATGTGTTTATTTTTCGACATAGTCTACATATCGGTTTAGGTTCTTGTTGCTTCTTGTGTGTTTTTTTTTCGTCTTTACATGCTGTGGATTGATATGGAAACAGTAATATTATAATCCCTTTTCCCAGAAAAAATACTTAATTTTCAATAATCATATAGTATTTTAATAACAATATAAATAAATATGATAGTGTATAAATGAGTCTATTTTTCGACACAGTTTACATATCGGTTTAGGTTCTTGTTGCTCCTTGCGTGTGTTTTTTGGTTTTGGTTTTGATTTGGAGCGCTACGGTGTACTCTTTTGCACACGAGGGCTAAACGTGTTTTTTCGTCTTTAGATGTTGTGGGCTGATATAGAAACAGTAATATCATTTTAATTCCGTTTCCCAGAAAAAGTACTGTAATTTAGTATAATCATATAGTATTTTAATAGCAATATAAATAAACATGATAGTGTATACATGAGTTTATTTTTCGACATCGTCTACATATCGGTTTATGTTCTTGTTGCTTCTTGCAATGAGTTTTTTCGATCTTTACATGTTGTGGACTGATATGGAAACAAAAATATCATTTTAATCCTTTTTCCCATTAAAAAAGTACAGTAATTTTCAATAATCATATAGTCTTACAACGAGATTACTCCTGTTCCTATAAAACATACAGATCATACTTTTATTAACGAATTCTACAGAGCAGCTTGATAGATATCAGTGAGAAGATGACTTCGTAAAATCTGTAAATTAGGTACAATGTCTCACGACATATGTTTTAAACAATTTAAAACGATTTTTGCGTCTTACAGCGAGATTACTCCTTTTCCGATAAACATAAGATCATACTTTTATTAACGAATTCTACAGAACAGATTGATATGTATCACCGAGGAGATGACTTCGTAATATCTGTAAATTAGGTACAATGTCTCACGCCATATGTTTTAAACAATTTAAAACGATTTTTGAGTCTTACATCGAGATTACTCCTTTTTCCATAAAACATACAGATCATACATTTATTAAAGAATTCTACAGAGCAGCTTGATATATATCAGCGAGGAGATGACCTCGTAAAACAAACTTGGACGTCCGCTCTCCTGCCTAAATGGTAAGAAAGTAAAATATTCCAATGCTCCATCTTCATTCGTCATCCGGTTGTTGGTCTGCAGCTGTGCAAGGAGGAAGGGTCGCAAATCTTTTTCACGTAAGTAATCAGAAGCAAAGGATCTGGTGTAAGGTACTTTGAAGAACATGGAATTTTAATGTTTTGACTCTTTATGTAAGGAAATTGGTATGATAAGCAAAAGTATACGTTCACAATCTGCATCTCTCTAACAAGTATGTTTTCATGAAAATGCATAAACATGAAAAAAAATCCATGAGATGCTTAAAATATGAGGATTGCACTACCAAAAATATATTAATTATTTTTCAATATTGAATCGTGTATTTTTTCTTTATTCTTTTTTTTTTCTTTTGCATACATCGTGTCCATCCTCTTGTCTTCACCATACTCCATTTATTCATCTTATTATCGTCTCCTCTGACCAAATTCAAACAATCTAAGTTTGTCACCTTCAGTGATTTGACTTTTGTTGTTATCTCCTCTGCCCAAACTCAAACAACCTAATAATTTTCGTTATTTCTTTTAACTTATTTATATTTTTCTTTTTTCAATACCCTGCTAACATCATGTCAATATTATCTGTGAATACTATTACTAGTAAACTCTAATATAGAGGTATTGGTTCATGGAGTTCAGAACAACTAACTTCCTGTGAACATACGCAAAATGGTATCACGAGTGGGAATTGATGTGAACCTCAAAGCTCTATAGTTAAGAATCATATTTATATATATCTGACCAAGTAGAAAGTATGAAATAAGCCTCAAAGTTTAGATGATATTATTAAAATAAGACCATGAACTACAAATTATTTATATGATATTTTTTTCGTAAAGGTGATGTTCAGTTGTCGAACCATTCTTTTAAGGTAACGTATTCTATCATAATATACAACTAGCTTAATATATACGAATAATTTCTTCTTTTTCATTTTAAGCTCGGCTTCTTATAAATACAAAAAATAAAGAACTCTCCAACTGATATTAGAAGGTCTTAATATGCAATATACTTAATATGCAAATATTTGCGGGCGACAGGCATGGGACAAATACTTCAGAGATTTTGAAGTTTGAATTTCTTTGTCCAGAGTCCACCCAGACAGAAAATTTAGTTTGCATCAAACTTGCATCTTTCTTTGCAAACCTGCAATCTTGCAGCAAGTTCAGCAATACAAGTCTCCAAGTTTGAAACAAGACTGCAGCAAGTCTAAGAATTTTCGCTTGCTTCAAGGTTGTCATGACAAGGTTGCCACAGTTTTACAGCAAAATAGCGTTGCAAAGAAGAGGTAGCTTTATGTTCCATCTAACTTGCAGGAGTGTTGCTGCAAGTTTGTCGAGTCAAATTTGTTATGACAAGATATTATCCAGAAAAAATCAAACTTCTCGCAAGTATGTATGCTATCTGGGCATAAGTTGATTCTGATAGTTTTCTAATTAATTCATGGAAGATTAAGAGTGTCACTGCGCAGTACTTATATTCGGTCCACAACTTGATAAAGGACAGGTATTTGATCATGCAAAAGGAGAGTAAAAATTGCAGATGAAAAATGATTAGTTCAGCTAAAATAAATTCTTTAAAGTAAACAACATATTTTGTTATGATGGACAACTTGCTATACAAATTCGTTTCTTTCATTTCAAGTAAGGTATTGCATAGCAGAATAAAACAGATTGTTATTTCTATTGAAACTTCAGTAAATGTAGCTTTCCCGTTTACCGCGAAAAATATGTAAACATTTATGGGTGAAAAGCACGAGACAAAAGTTTTCGGTACTTTGAAGTTTGACCCTCGTTGTTAAACGTCCATGAGCTGAGCCTGATAAACTTCTAATTAATTAATCCCACGCAGATTAAGAGCGTCACTGCGCAGTATGTATATGCGGTTAATAACACGATAAAGAAAGAGGTATCTGATCATGCAAGAGGAAAGTAACAATCATAGATAAAAAATGATTAGCTAAAATAAGCTCAAAATATTTACTGCTGATGAGGCATTAGTCAATATTCCCCTTAAAAAAAGTCACTATCCGATTTCACAACTGACTGTTTATGAATAGTGAAAAATCTGATAATATGAAAGAAAGAAGGTGACTATGTTGGAATAATTAAAGATTTATATTAAATTACTCTTTTAAAATCGCTATGTAAAAGAAAATTTTTGAACTATTAAACATTTATTTACTAATCATGATATAATTTAGTGGTTAGCGAAAGAGCCAGAAACAGGGCAATTCACCAGAAATTCGGAATGCTAATCAGATATTCTCATTAAGGGCCGTTTTCCCCTAACCCTTAATTTGGCTACAACGAACAATCAAATAAATAAAATTTTTATAATAAATATATATTTTTATCGCTAATATATAATATATTAAATATATTATATATTATTATTATTATTATTATTTAAATTATTATTATTATTGTTATTATTATTTATTTAAATATATTTTTAATTGATATTTGAAAAAAATCTTGTCAAATTAAGGGCTAAGTCGTTTAACGGCTAACCACGATTAACCCATGGTGCCAACCAATGGTAGGACGCAGTTCTCAGTTTAAACAGAGATTAATCGTGGTTAGCCATTAAATTAATTTGGTAAAAGCGGCCCTTAGAATTTAATTTGAAGGATTGTTTCTTCAACATTAACAAACCAGAGTGACCAATTTACTATCTAAACTATACGATTTATAGGCTGCAGAAAAGCACTATCAGTTTTTTTGCTTATTTACTAATACCAAAACATTATGATTTAAACAAATATGTTTTTGTTACTCATATCCCTCGTGTAGACCCCGTAGCAGTATGCTACTGGTCCATGGCTAAGTGTTATATGCAGCTTCACTTTACGGCAGCAACCACGAGAGCTGAAGACAGACTGATCATGCAGAAGGGGTGCGCTTTTCATTTGATGAACATCGTTGGGATGAAAGAACGATCTATGATCAAGTGGAGTAAAATTCCTCGCAGTTTAGAAGCAGAGACCAGGGAGAAGATCTCGAGCCTTGGTGTGCCACCACCAGAGGTATCATTTGGAACCTTGGAAATACGTTGTGATCTCAAAGCCATTTTATGTGTCCAAGCCGCCATAAATGAACATGTTCAATATTTCTTATATCTCAATGTCCACATAGATATCTTCTGTTAATATGTGCAAACTGAATTAAAGAGGCTAAATCCTGTAGAACTGGAAATAGTGGCTATGAGATAGTTGCAAAAGCCCCCTCTCCTTAATTCCTACATCAAATGAAAGTTTGTGGATAAAAGAAGGATAATGTGATACAAACAAGTCAATTAAAGCTCTAAAAAACTCTTTGTGTCATTTTATCATATTAACAAAGCTTTGAGTAATATTTTACTCCATAAAGATCAACATCTGCACTTACCCATAATGAATACTTAGTATATGTGCCTGGTAAGTGGAGTCCAGATAAATCCTATCACTGAATTAGGTGTGATTTTTTAAATTACAAGCTAGAAAGTGTTGCTTTTTCAATAGCTGCACAGAAAATAAAGCTCTTCACCCCGTATTTATCTTTTTCTATATGAAGTAGAAGTGCGTGAATAAAAGAATTATTCAGTGATTTAAACGAGACGATTAAAGCTCTGCAAAAACGCTTTGTGTCATTTTATAATATTAACAAAGCTTTGAGTCATATTTTACTCCATAAAGATCAGCATCTGTACCTACCCTCAAAAAATACTCAGAATAAGTGCCTTGTAAGCGGAGATCAGATAAATCTCATCAATGTATAAGATGTGATTTTTTAAATTACAATGTACAAGCTAGAAAAAGTTGCTTTTTCAATAGCTGTACAGAAAATAAAGCTCTTCACCCCGTATTTCTCATTTTCTATATCAAGTAGATTGGTTTGGTTTGGAGCGCTACGGTCTACTTTTTGCAACACGAGGGCTAATGAGACCGGGGCCTACTGCTTAAAGCCGATTCTGAACGGCTACGAACATCTATGCCATTGTGGGATTCGAACCCATGAACTCCTGTTCCGAAGGCCAGCCCCCTAACCATTCGGCCATCTTTCGGCTCTATATCAAGGAGAAATGTGTGAATAAAAGAATTATTCAGTGATTTAAACAAGACGATTAAAGCTCTAAAAAACGTTTTCTGTCATTTTATCATATTAACAAAGCTTTGAGTAATATTTTACTCCCACAAAGCTCAGAGATCTCGCTTGCCCTGAGAGAGATTACCCAGGGTACGTGCCTGGTATGCGCTTACCCGCAATCACTGATTAACGTGCAATTTGTTTTTACAGAGAACGCAGTTTTGGTTAAGAGAGTGAAAATGACGCTTGTTAGAAGTTCTTTCACTTTTTGAGATGCACGTGACTTTTCGCCTATCTAACTCGTAATGTGATCTCGATCATACAGCCGGAAGGTCATGGCAACAGGACTTCCTTGGAAAATCCTCTGATCTCGTGGTTTCGATTAGTGCTCGCGTGGTAGGATGAAAAACTACCTGATATCGTTCATCACTCTTTAATGGCATTAAAAAATATTAACTGTCTAAAGACCTTATAATACGTAAACCTTTCTGCACTGGAAAAGCAACGAATTCAATTTACGATTCCTTTTACTGATGAAGAGGGAGATAATTTTTCGTGTCATGGTAAATATTTTTCAACTGACTAAAAGTTGAAAATTTTTCACTGTCACACGAGAAAGCCAAATATTTTTCACCAGAAAGAAGGAATCGTGAACTGAATCTCTTTCTTTTTTCAACATGTACAAGAGTGATAAAGTCTTCAGACCTGTAAAGCCACTTACAGCTACTTACAAACTATTCATTCCGATTTATTTCTCTTTATATATTTTTGTGCACTGGAAATTTTTATGCACTGGAAAAGCAACAAATTCAATTTACGATTTCTTTTTCTGATAAAGAGTGAGAGAATTTTTCGTGTCATAGTGAAAAATTTTCAACTGAATAAAGTTTGAAAATTTTTCACTACTACACGAGAAAGCCAAATATTCTTTGCCAAAAAAAGGAATCGTGAACTGAATCTGTTTCCTTTTTCAACGTGTGTAAGTGTGATAAAGTCTTAAGACCTATAATGCCACTTATACATACTTACAAACTATTCATTGCGATTCATTTCTCTTTATATATTTTTGTTATTCCTAATGTTTTAATACAAAAAATATTTTACAAATTGAATTTTCTAAACTGAAATACAATATCTCTCATTCCTTTGTTTTTATTTTAATATTATTCGATCTTTTACTTATCTTTCTTTTGATTTTAATATAGGTTTTCGATTTTCCCCATTTACCTAGGTTTGCTTTTCATTTTTCATTATACAAATGAATTCTCCAATTTTTGTTTTAAACATTACTACTCGTTTAATATTAAACATTACTATTCGTATTTATTTTATTTAAACATTAATTCCTTTATTTGGTATTACTTTAGCTTAATATTTAAAAGACAGTCCGAAAATATTTTGCCCAAACATGCATATTCCTGCCACTATGAAGGTGATAGTGTAGAACAACAAATAAAATAGAAAAAATTGGCTGACCAATAATACATGAAAGTTTAAAAGTAACATACAGATATTGAAATATAAATATCTATGTGATGAGTGAAACTGCAGATTCATTTTTATGCGAATAATTCATTATTCATGCAAAGTTCATATCAAGAATGTCTTTTTAAAAGTTCCTTGTATTTAGATTCAAACTGTGATTTACTTAATCTGAGCAGTTA
This sequence comes from Pardosa pseudoannulata, assembly GCA_032207245.1. Lineage (NCBI taxonomy): Eukaryota > Metazoa > Arthropoda > Arachnida > Araneae > Lycosidae > Pardosa > Pardosa pseudoannulata. The sequence goes on along the minus strand of CM063511.1, from coordinate 91,693,888 downwards.
TGTCATATGTTCATATATCGATCTAATAATCTACCACTTTTCTAACAGAATTATTCCTAAGCAGAATCATAATTCATCTACATTCGTTTTCTTTAGTCAATGGTGTGGAAATTTTAACAAGGGGCTTACTCTGGACTTTGCGAGTCGGTCCGAACGTTTATTGGGACGTAACTTTGACGTTAGCCTGCTGACATTATGAAAGCAAACAATCAAGGTGACTTCAAAGTGACGTCACAAAGAAGAACGTCCGAACGGTCTAGCAAAGTCCAGAGTAAGTCCCTAGATGGCGTAATATGGCTTAAAAATACTACTTCGACCTTTTTACTTTCACATTTTTTATCTTGAAATCAGTGGAATCTTAGAAATCATCTGGGTATTTTGTTTACAGTGAATGTTTAAAAAAAGCAAGTGATGGAAAAAATGGTGAAACACGTGAAGGCTTCCGTTGGATGATTTCTTATGATTTTAAAAAAAGACTCACTAGACAAGAATGCATAGAATCGCTTTTTGAAACTTTTGGTGATGCAGCACCATCAGAGAGGAAGTTTATAACTGGTTTGCAGAATTTCGTCGTGGTCTTGCGTCAGTCAGTGATGAATCTCTGGAAGTACTACCAAAACAGATAGTCATTCCAAAGAACATCGATGCTGTGCACAAGAGGATTGAAGAAGATCGGCATGTCACGCATCGTGAGATAGAGGCATCCCTTGGCATATCACAGACTGCAATACATTCGATTTTATAACAACATTTAGCTGAGAAAAAGATTTGTTCCAGATAGATTCCGCACAATTTGACAGAAGCTCAAAAAGAGGCTCGTGCAAATTGGTGTAAGGTTGGTTGGCTGGGAGCACTACGGTCTACTTTTTTGCAACACGAAGGCTAATGAGACCGGAACATACTGCTTAAAGCCAATTCCGAAAGGCTACGAACATCCATGCCCCAGTTGGACTCGAACCCACGAACTCCGGTTCCGAAGGTCAGTGCCCTAACCATTCGGCCATCGTTCGGCAAATTGGTGCAAGGAAATGCTAAAAGAAATTTAAATTAGGAACAGCAAAATCTGTATACAACATCATTACAGGGTACAAAACTTGGATATATTCGTATGAGCCGGAAACCAAAGAATAGTCCACTGCCTGAGTGTTTCGAGCTGAACTGAATCCCACGAAAGTTTTCTTTCTCGAAGCACTTTCAAAAAAATGATTGCTTGTCTCTTCGGCCATACAGGACATATCAAAACCTTTCCTTTAGAGGATAAAAAAAAAACTGTTAACGCTAAATGGTGTACAGAATTTTTTTTTTGCCAAAAGTCATGAATGAAAACAGGATTAAAAAAAATCGGAGCATCATTCTTCCTCACGACAACGCCAGCTTCCACACAGCACGTGAAACAATTGATTAGTTAAAGGATAAAAATATCAAATCAATGTCTCATTGCCCATATTCTCCTGATTTGTCGCCAAACGACTTTTTCTTTTTCTCTTATGTCAAACAAAAATTGTGCGACAGCGATTTTCATCACCTGAAGACGCTGTTGATGCCTTCCAAAACCATGTTACTGAGATATAAACTTCAGAGTAAAAAAACTGTTTCAATAATAGGTCTGAACGGATGAAAAAGTGTATAAATCTTAAAGGCGAATATTTTGAAAAGCAATAAAACAGTTTGTTCCTAAAAAGTTCTTTTATTTCTTAATTTTTGTAAAAAAACTTAAAAGGTAACCCTCGTATTTAAGGTTCTCAAACGAAAGGTTGTGTTTTATTTCAGCCTTGTATTCTATTTCTCTTTTTACCAGAAAATTTTCCCTACTTTTGTTTTAAATAGTTCTTTAGTGCTAGGTTTTCCCTAGCTTAATAGTTTTTTCAAAGACGGAAATTGCTAAATCGTTTTAGTTCCGTGTTCTTTCATTGTTTCATTACGATTTTTACGGATAAGGATTCCTCGTTCTTGAAATCGTAAGTCATATTTTGTCAAGTGACACATAATAGAGAAGTTTGAAAATTTTGTTTGGTTTCTTACATTTTTATTATTTCTAAAGGATTTATTTCAATGCCTTTTCCCTTTTTTTTCTAAAAAAAAGAAGGATTTAGGATATTTCGGATAAGAGGGTGCATAAAAAATTGAAAGATTATTAATCAGTAAATAAGATAATAATTGATCAGTAAGAAGCTGAAATGTTTTTTTTAAGTATCCTCCCTCAAATAATCTGGAGTAACATTACAAAAAACGAAGGATGGCTTTGATAAACTTGTCTGGATATGACTGATTGCAAGAGGGGAAAAAAGTGGAAAACCACTTACAGATAATGTCTACGAATAGCAGTGTTATGAAACGTTATGCAATCAGAGATGCAGTGTGATATCAAATAAGGATAACGAAAAAATTTCAATATAACGTATATTAATTATTGAGACTTACTTTTTTGAGTTGATTCGACATGACTTGTAACATTCATGGCAGTAGCGAAATTCAAACTTACAAACACCGGTACAGAAATGCAGCGTCCTGCTTTTATGAGTAATGATATGCCTCAGGCTCCATTTGACGTATATCGATTTTTATTTATTTATTTATTTAGAGGAGGGGTGGACTGTAGTAAACTCTTCACAAATAGTTCTCATTTAAATCAGCAGATTCTTTTGTAAACCCCTTAATACACAGTTCTTTTGAAAACGGCCGGCAAAAAAAAATCAATTTTTTTCATGTAAAAAACACGTTTAGAACGTTGTCTTGCCAAGAAAATTACAAAAATACAAGAATAAGATAAGTCGTAAGTGATAAGTAGAAAAAAAAATTTATACTTGAATAAGTAAGTGTTATAGCTTACAATCACATGTAAATGATAAATATCAATAAAATGATTGGTTTTTTTTTTGCTTTCACATTGTTATTTTCAATTCTCGATTGCATTCGAGTGTGAAAAATTATAGCAACATTAAGTAAAACGCGGTTCGAATTATCTCGAGTGTGCACAGTTTGGCCAGTTTAGCGTGCTCGAGTTAACTCGAGCGTGCACGTTCAAGTTGAATTACACTTAAAAATAAATTTATTTTGTATTCTAATCCCAAAAATTATCTTTTTATATTGAGTAATTATTTTAAAATTTCATTATTTTTAGTGAGTATTTTTTTAAATAAATAAAATTTACCAGTTTTTAACCACTAAATGTAATTATCAGGATAAAATAGAAGGTCTGAAATAATAAACCGACAGGAAAAACTCTGTTATATTCGAATAAAAATTCTAAATTCTAGTAAAAATTTAGATTTTTTCCTTTAAATTATTACATAATTTCATCTTAATGTGAGTTTTAAAATAAAATACGGGATGAAAATAATCTTATATATTGAATTTTTCTTCTTCCGTTAGAAGTAGGTAACCGATAGTTAAATACATTAGTTTTTATCGGTACTAAAGCTATGATTAAACATTTTGGAATTAGTTGAACGGATAAAAAAATGGCAGTTTACAAAAAATATGGCTGCCGATTTCCTTCGTTCTGTTTCGGCATGGAATACTGTGTTGCTTACAATAAAATAAAAGTTCAAAATCAGTGTATAAATCCTGAAGAAAATAGTGAATTTTCTTTTAAACTGCAATATAAATCAGCCTTAATACTATGATTATACAGTTAACAATTCAAAGCATAAAAAATACGGCAGTTTACAGAACTCTGACTTCCGATTATTTATTCTTTCTGTCTTGACATAGAGTATCATAAAGCTCACGATAAAATATAAGCTGCAAAATCAAGAGAGCAGACAAATAATCTTGTTCTGTACGAAGAACGGATATAAATTCTTTTGAAAACATTGATTTTCGCTTTAAATTGCAGTATAAATCAGCCTTAATACTAGTTTTAAAACGAAACAAGAGATCAAAACAAATACTAAAGAGATTATATTTCCATTTCTTATTTCTTGAGAGGAATGTAACTGATAGACAATCACATTTGTTTTTATCGCTATTGATGCTATGTTTATACACTTCGAAAATGATTCAAGGCAAAAGAAAAAAAAAATGCAGTTGAGAAAAACATGGCTGCCGATTATTTATTCTTTCTCTCTTGACATAGAGTATCATAAAGCTCACGATAAAATATAAGCTGCAAAATTAAGAGAGCAGGCAAATAATCTTGTTCTGTAAGAAGAACGGATATAAATTCTATTGAAAACATTGATTTACGCTTTAAGTTGCAGTATAAATCAGCCTTAATACTAGTTTTAAAACGAAACAAGAGATCAAAACAAACACTAAAGATATTATATTTCCATTTCTTATTTCGTGAGAGGAAGGCAACTGATAGACAATCACATTTGTTTTTATCGCTATTGATGCTATGTTTATACAGTTCGGAAATGATTCAAGGCAAAAAAAAGGGTAGTTGACAGAAATATAGCTGCCGATTGTATTCCGTCTGTCTTGATGTAGAATACCGTATTTCATAACGCTCGTTCAAATTCAATACCAAACGCATCAAAGAATGTAAACTATTTTTGCGTAGGTGTCTTTAACATGTGGTATGACCACAGAGCAAAGTGCCAACCGGAGGAAAGAGAGTTCGTAAAGTGCACATAAATTTACCGGTTTCTGACAACTGGCCATCGGTCACGTGTCTCGTAGTCAATAAACTGATAAAGTGAACTAGCCGTGCACCATGTTTGGCCACTTTTTTGCGGGATGAGTTCGACATTTAGCTCTTGCACTTTCTTCTACATTAAGCATTTGCATGAAAACGCTTCGAAACTGTCCAACCAAAAATTTTTATTACTCTAATTTTGAAAAATTAATTTCGGAATCGGTTTTAACCCTTAATTTGGCTCAGTCCGCTACAACGAACAATCAAATACATAAAATCTTTATAATAAATATATATTTTTATCGATAATATATAATATATTAAATATACTATATATTATTATTATTATTATTTAAATTATTATTATTATTATTATTATCTATTTAAATATATTTTTAATAGATATTTGAAAAAACATCTTGTCAATTTAAGGGTTAAGCAGTATATCCCAGTCTCATTAGATCTCGTGTAGCTAAAGACTAGATCACATTGCTCCAAACCAAAAATCAGCAAGTTTTGAGTCAATTTCAGATGTTTGAACAATGATATCAGTTAAATATTTTACATTTTATCAAAACATTTTTACTGTTTTTTAACACATTGTGTGCGGGTACATTTCGCAGCGGAATTCTACCGGGAGCGAGCGTTTTGCACGTAAATTCTATCACAGTAATTTTTTTTTTGATTTTTTTAATCAACCTTCCCGTTCTGTGGTTCCGCATCGACTGATGTAGAAACTAGTTTTTATTTGTCTAATTTTTTCCAAGAATCTATGTAGTAGACAAGAACATTCGGCTTCGTTTTCCTGTATATACAGTTATTTTTGTACTTACAAACAAACCATGTTGTTCCACTAACCCGTACTAGTAAGTGTTCCGCGCTCAAGTATCAATCGTCATAAAACGTACTAGTTCGTGTCCCTCATAAAATATGTTAACTTTATCAATTAAGTTTTGAAACAACTATTTTTTGCAATATTCTTAGTTTAAAGTCGATTAGGATTTCCGTGCTCTTAAAGATGAGAACACTTGGAAGTATTTTTAACAGAATACAAATTTTAGCTCATTATTTTTTCCTTTTTTATGTCTACTTAGAAAAGTGTTTCTCTTTAAAGAACCGCAAACATACTCAAGTCTATGTTTATGCCTAGCCATCAAACCAACCAACCAAAGCTCTATAATTTCTTAAATCAAATCAAATTAAACTACTTGTTAAAATACGAATAATCGTGCATCATATGATAGTTAAATATTCTTTCTAACATTTTTATAATTTGAAATTTTGTTTTGTCATTCTGTATTTTCACAATGAATTTTTGAAACCATATATATATATATATATATATATATATATATATATATATATTTATAATTTTTTGTATCGTAATATTTCTAACTTTTTGTTATCTGTCAGTTCTCATCTGCGCAATTTGTTGTGTCCTAATGACTGAAACCTGGCAACATGTTGCATCATACAATAGATACCGTCTTGATAACAAACAGTAGCAGATAATGCAAAGTTTTACTTAAGAGTATAGATGGATGTTACAGCTCGAAAAGTAATTTTCTCTTAACTCGGGTGTATTTCCTTTTATAATGCTTTGTTAATTATTTACGATATTGGTAAAATGGTAATGATAATAAAAGAGAAGTAAAATGGTAATGATAATAAAAGAGATGTTTTGGAACTGTATATGACAGTTTTCTAGATATTGTATATATATATATATATATATATATATATATATATATATATATATATATATATATATATATATATATATATGGCTAGGCGATGCATTGATATATTTCGAAATATCGATATACCCTGCTATATCGTGACATCGATTTCCAAAATTTCAGTTCCGCGATGTATCGCGATTTGGAATAAATTCGATGTAGCTAAATCAATTTAAGCTTCTTCGATGTTAAATCGCTCTTTCCGATGTCCTGAACAGCCTGTAGCCTGATCGCCGATTTATCTACATAGATAAATTGTTTTTTCGAAACCGTGAGAGGGAGTATTAGCGCATACGAAACATAGCGTTCCCGGATAACATCGTATTTTCGATTTTTTGACATTCTGAAAGAGAGTAACAAGGCATGCGCGATATAAGAGATCACCAATTTATCTACATCACGAAATCAACAAAGACCTTGCAATTTAATTCAGTTTCATTAAATCCACATACAAAACTAAAAAAAAGCAGTTGCCTAACGATAGCCGTATGGGTAAGGTATTGCTTTTCAGAACCAGAGTTTGTAAGTTTGAATCCCACTGCTGTCATGAAAGTTCGCAGCCATTTGGAATCGGCTTTAAACAGTAGATTCTGGTTTCGCTAGTCCTCGAGTAGCAAAACAGTAGACCGTAGCGCTCCAAACCAACTATAAAAAAACTTTTGGTTTAAATTTAACATCTACCTACATTTTCCATCTTTGGAAAGGTACTTCCAAGAAACGCTGTACACGAACGTGAAATAGACTCTTAGAACAGGTCAAAAATGGCTGAAATTTCCGACTTGTTAAAAACCTGAAGCTATCATATTCAACCTCTGGGTAGGTACTGTAGATACTATTCCATTAAAGATGAGATTCAAGAACTTTAACCCACCTGCAATTAATTTCTCCGAAATGAATGGGTTTAAGACAATATTCACAACCCGCCACTCAAGTTTTAACCCCTGTACTTCACGGGATTAAGCTTGGCAAGAGAAATGAGCAACGGGGAATTTTATATCGCAGTCGTTAAGATGTGTTAAACACCCGAGCTGACGTTTTAAGCTGGTACTTTTTTCTTTACAAGTGTGTTAGTCACAACAGATTAGGATTCGTCAAATGCGAGTTATAATTTAATCGAATTTAAAACGAGGATTTTTAACATTAGTGAGGCCCCAGTTAAATTCGCATAATTTTAATTAAAAGCTAAAAAATTGAATTTACTGTAAGCGATTGCATACTACACGTAGAGAAAGATGTTAACAATAGGAAATTAAAATTTTAGTCTGTTTGATGGGTTAACATATTGAGCGCCTCGTCAGCCATCTGTGGCTGACACTAGACTTACCGTTTAAGCCGCGTCGACTACCGCTGGCTGATAGCTTGTAACATGATATATAACTATAAAATTTATACTGTTTTATGGAATTACAGAACATTTATTTTAAATTTACTTTTGATTCTTTATAAGACTAATGGATTTCATTGAAACACGCCAAACATAAAAACAGTTCTCCTTTACAGCTATTACAAAATGTGACAACTCTCTTAGTCTTTTTTCTGACCAATACTCTACCATCGTCTGTTGCATTTTTATCATAACATAATTTACAATATTTTCTTACTTCAGAGGCTTTTCTTTTTAGTTTATGTTGTCGTTTTTTAGATATTCTTGCATTTCTAGAAATTCATCCACTGTGAGCCGTTTTCTAGTAAGAATATTTTCACGGCTGCTATCGCTTTCACACTCTCGGACTGACATTTTGATGCTAAGGGCTAAAGAAAATTTTTGTCTGCACGGGGCCAACAACTGCAATGGACTGGTTTGTTGTATAGGGAACAAATCGGCCACGAATCCATTTCGATAAAATCTGATCTAGTGGGCCAAACGGTAAAGAAAACAAAACAGACTTGGCGCGTAACGTATTGAATGAATGCCTTTAGGAATCACGTTCCAAACTTAGACTATCGTCTACTACGATAAGAATCCCTGGACCTACAATACCAGTGCTTTTAAGCGGAGAGTGAGGCCTGAACGGGATTGCCTAAGAAATACGAGTGGCGTTCAACGTGTTAAAAACATATGGGTTGACATTTTAACTTATGCTTTACTACCCTTTTTAGGGACAGCTAAAAATTAGGTTGCAAAATTTTCATATTTTTTGGGATTAATTTTGTAGAAAATCTAACAAGTTTTCAAATGTCTGCTCCAATTTACAATTTTGTAAATTTAAGCAACATTTTATGACTTTTCGAGCTTTGCACATGAATTTACTTTTCGGCAGATACTTAGACTACAATTACGACAAACCAGCCTTATCTATTCTAAAACTTTACTGTGTTTATATGGTATACCAATTAAATCTCTTATCACAAAATTAATATTTTTGCAAAATGCATCCTGATGATGTTTAAAATGACATCTGATCAATACAAGGTCAGTTGTAATATTTACTGTTGTTTAAATCTACTTTACTCTCAGAATTGCACTATAACTTAGAGTTAGGCATTCATAAATATATATTGAACAGAAATGACTCGATTATTAACTGATTAAGCTCATGTTGTTTTCTCTACTAAAATAAATGTGGCCGTCATGCCATATAGTGAACTTCGCTTTGACGGCTATAGACGAAAGTGTCCGTCAACGAGTTGAAAAAGGCTGCTAACTGGAATTAAAAGTAAACAGAATTGAAATTTATACGTCTTATGTTAACAACCAGACTATCAGTGAGAAGATGAAATGAAAACTAAAGTTTTATCAAAAGCTGCCATTTATCTGTCGCTTCTGATAACAATAATAATCCACTACATAGAATCTTCTAAAATTTGTAGTTAATCCGATGTTTAAGACTCATTTTATATATGACAGAGTCGTTTGTTTATGTAGAATGACACAAAGATGGAGAAGATATACTAATATTGGACATCTTAAAGTTTAAAAAAAAATCTGATAATATTGTTTTTATAGTTTAATTTTTGTTGAAACGGAAGAATAAACTTGATTAATTAATCTATTGACAGGTACTCAAACACATAAGAAAATTGTAAAAGGGCGTACAGAAGGTTATCAAAATGCTAACCTCTAAAACAATAAAGTAACAGATAATCAAAACACGTAAATATGTTAATTGAAGTTAGGGAGTGAAAGTATGAATAATTAGTAACGGATTCTGCGAAAAACCTTTCATTAGCAATATGCGTATCAAATTGAAGACAAAACAACAGATGTGCCTGTTTGCCCCTCAGTGCCTCAAAAGAGGGAAACAATAGAAGGAGAGGATTTTGTGCTCATAACTCAGAGTGTAAGAGGACAAGACATTATTTCAAACGGACAAGCCACAAAGCATTTATTACGGACCTCCTTGTCAAAAAGTCAATTTTTACGATTAATAGTACCGAAGCTCCTGCTGTTTTTGTGGGCGTTTTTCTGCATAAATCACTAAATCCACATGTAAAAGCTTAATCCACCTACTGTGAAAAGATTGTCATGCAAAGTGCCAAGTAGTTGTTATTCTTTGGACAAGCTTCATTTGTTTTGTGCGAGTTTAATTGAGAAAAATGTTTAAGTTTCGCCCTACGTTTGTTGTCTACGGCATGTCCCACTTTTCGAAAGTTTGTTGTTTTCTCCGGAATTGAAATTAATGCAAGTCGATGGAAGGCAATGACAGAAAGAAGATTTACTGGATTAGGGGATTTAATATATCACCGTGGATGATGGATTTATACTGATTTTATTCTGATATATAATTTTTTTTTTCAACAATTTACAACAGAAGCTTAAAATTTTGTAAATTTTATAGTTTTTGTACCTGTTCAATCATATTAGTTTAGATCTAATCGATATCAAAAAGCTTTATAATTAATAGACAGTTAATCACCAGTGTCAGTTCTAACTATTAATGAACAAGCATAATGTGCTTGCATAAATTTTTTTATAATTATTCCTCCCCATTATCTTAATGGATTAGAAGAATTTGTAAATTCTGTAAGATAGTGAGGCCAAAGGATGGCCAAATAGTTTGGGAGCAGATCGGCTACTCCAGTACCGGAGATAATGGGTTCGAATTCCATTGTGGTATAGATGTTCGTAGCCGTTCAGAATCGGCTTCAAGCAGTAGGTCCTGGTCTCATTATCCCTCGTGTAACAAAATTAGACCTCAGCTTTCCAAACCAAACTAAACCGTAACATAGATAATCCTAGATTATGTCTCATTGATTTACTCTAAATGTAAAATCAAAGTAAAACTCGATATGTTTAAAGTAATATATAATCCCTTTATAATTCACAGTTTTTCAATCGGGGGGGGGGTGAGAATTAATAGCAGAGGAAGCACCAAAACTTTTTAGTTTTTTAAAATGTTTATTTTAGTTCACAAATTAAAAAAAATATTTCTTAATTTTGGTTCAAACCAATTAGTATAGAATGCGTTTATTCATATTTGAAAAGTCAAATATCCGGTTATACTATAAATATATATTATAAACCATATGGAACAATTAATTTTAAAAAAAGGATAGCTTACAATTGTAGTATTTTAATTAAAAAATTAAAGAAAGAGTAATAAAAAATGTTATTGTTACATTTAATTACAAGTTGGTTTCTAAATAATTTAAACTATTTCTAACTATCCGAAATAAGACTAATTTTTTTTTATAATTTTATGATTTCCTATATAATTATTTCCAATACCATTAATATGTCATGAAAAAATTATAATTTTTCTATTTTTCATGCAATAGTTTTCAAAATACTGCATTGTTAATTATTTCAAAATGTAAGTTCTAAAATTATGTAAAATAATAGTTTTTAAATTTTACAAATCCATGACTTGCAACCTTCTGGAAGGTCTGTAGGCTTATTTAGGTTAAAAGCATGAAATTAAAAATATTTTTATTCGGTTATAAATATCAATATTCCTTAATATCATGAATTATGTATACAGATTAAAAAATAAACTTAAATGTTCATATATTATAATCTTCATTTTAAATAGAATGACTGACTGATCATTCTATTTAACACTTCGCTTGCGGGCAACGTATTTTTACGTTTTTTGCAGTCTGTCACTGGAGCGCGGGTCACGTAAAAATACATATTTAGTAGATTTGTGGTGGATACCCGCTAACCACCACAAATCTACTAAATACGTATAATTATATGTATGTGTGACATTATATGTGTGTTGTTTGCGTTGCTATGCAACGCTTTGCATTTTTTCTTTCCACAAGTTATGATTGTCGAGTTACTCGGTCTTTTGTTGCGTTATTTCGTCTTCAATCGAATTCCTAGCTCCAGAACATACAAGTCGTGTTTTGTCAATTTGAAGCTTGGTTTTTTATTGTTGAATACAAAATTGATAAAATGAGCCGTTGTGACAAAGATAGTGATGAAGAAATATGCGCTGACAGATTATCGGACTTTAATTTTAAAAATCGTTTATTTTTGTGATTTCGTAAAAATATTGTTCTTTTTTGTTAAATAATCATACAGTATATATTAAAGTGTAAAATAAAAAAAGTTTCGTTCATAAAAACAAAGTAGTTTTCGATTTACTGAGATTTTTCTGAATGACTAAACTTTCGCGCGATTCACGAAAACACGCCTCCTTAATGCATGCCAAGTGTTAAAATAAAAATTATAATATATGAAAATGTAAGTTTATATTTTTAAATCTGTTTAGGTAAATTCTTAGAATTAAGGAATATTCATTTTTATAATTGAATAAAAGTGCTTTTTATTCCAGGAAAGTTCCAAAGAAATTACCAATATAGTTAAAAAAGAACAGAAGTTTAACTAACACAGACAGTTGTTTAGTGAAATTAATGTTATTTAAACTTCTTAAAGAGATCTAATAATACAAGAATTTTATCTTGCGTACAGAAGGTATTTTAAGAAATTATACCTGTTTCAAAACAATAAATAATCCTTAACAATTAAATTTAAGTATTAAATAATTAATTCATCTATACAATATTTATGGAACTCATTTATCTTCCTAAACTATTTTAATTACTTTGTGAACTCCTGTCTCTTTCACATTTTTGCATTAATGAAATTATTTTAACAGTCTTCCTGCATTTATCCTTCCTGCATTTTCTCCAAGTGTTTTTTAATGAATACCAAAGAAAACAATGAAATAGCGACTACAAAGGAAAATAAATTAAGGTCAGTCCGCCACGTGCAATTTCGTCTCTAAATAATATTAAGTATAATAGCATGGTTTACTAAAAGTTAAAGAGATATAACCTTCAGCAAATGCCTGAAGGTAAGTTTCAAACACCGAGTGTTTTTTTTTTTAAGATGGTGTTACGCGTTTAATGAGCTCCAGGGTTTTAGAAGATAAAAACATTGGAAATTTATACTAGCAATAAATATAACCTCTTATTTATTTGTCTTGCTGCTTTATGATGCGAAATGATGTGGGTTTCTTTGTTACACAATCGATCAATAAAAGATTATCGTTAGCGAAGGGAAACATAATTGTACTCTGGCATTACAGACATATACATCAAAGTGACCTTGCTATTTATTTTGCATGATTTAGAAAATAGAAAATAGATTGTGTTTAAATTGATTCGCCGGCTTTCAATCAGTGATAATGATATCTAATTTTTTGTTACGGCTATATCCAAAATGTTTAAAAAGTTAATTGGGATTAAAATTGTTGTTTTTTTTTATGATTGGTTTTGACAGGATACTAGATAATATAATTTAGTAAATAGGTAAACCTAATAATAATTGTATCTACTTAATGCAATTTTTATAAATCTGTAGGTAAAATGTATCTTAAAATTTCTTATACTCCCAGTAAAAATGTAGGCCTCACTCATGTTTTTAGCAGATACATGTATTATTAGATATCTTGCTTTAAAAGTTTAATAAAATCGATCACTTAATTGGCAATTGTTGTGTTTAAATTGATTAGTCAACTTTCATTTGGCGATAATGATATCTAATTTTTTGTTATGGCTATATCCAAAAAGTTTATAAAGTTAATTGGGGTTAAAATTGTTGTTTTTTATGATTGGTTTTAACAGGATACTGGAGAATATAATTTAGTAAATAGGTAAACCTAATAATAATTGCCTCTACTTAATGCAATTTTTATAAATCTGTAGGTAAAATGTATCTTAAAATTTCTTATACTCCCTGCAAAAATGTAAGCAGCACTGTTGCTTTTAACAGATACATGTAATATTAGACATCTTGCTTTAAAAGTTTAATAAAATCTATCATTTAATTGGTAATTGTTGCGTTTAAATAGATTCGTCTACTTACAATCAGTGATAATGATATCTAATTTTTTGTTGCGGCTATATCCAAAATGTTTAAAAAGTTAATTGGGATTAAAATTGTTTTCTTTTATGATTGGTTTTGACAGGATATTAGAGAATATAATTTAGTAAAAAAATAAACCTAATAATTGTATCTACTTAATGCAATTTTTTATGAATCTGCAGGTAAAATGTATCTTAAAATTTCTTATACTCCCAGCAAAAATGTAAGTAGCACTACTGTTTTTAGAAGATACATGTAATATTAGACTTGCTTTAAAAGTTTAATAAAATCGATCCCTTAATTGGCAATTGTTGCATTTAAATTGATTCGTCGACATTCATTTGGTGATAATGATATCTAATTTTTGTTATGGCTATAACCAAAGGTTAATAGTGATTAAAATTGTTGTTTTTTATGATTAGTTTTGACAGGATACTGGATAATATAATTTAGTAAATAGGTAAAGATAATAATAATTATATCTACTTAATGCAATTTTTATAAATCTGAAGGTAAAATGTATCTTAAAATTTCTTATAATCCCGGCAAAAATGTAAATAGCACTGCTGTTTTTAGCAAATATATGTAATATAATTAGACTCGATTTAAACGTTTAATAAAATTGATCACTTAATTGGCAATTGTTGTGTATTCAAACACAACATCATCGACCTTCATTTGGCGATAATGATATCTAATTTTTTGTTATGGCTATGACAAAAAAAGTTTGGAAAGTTAGTTGGGATTAAAATTGTTGTTTTTATGATTGGTTTTGACAGGATACTAAATAATATAATTTAGTAAATAGGTAAACCTAATAATAATTGTATCTACTTAATGCAGTTTATAAATCTGTAGGTAAAATGTATTTTAAAATTTCTTATACTCCCAGACAAAATGTAAATAACACTGCTGTTTTTAGCAGATACATTTAACATTAGACTTGCTTTAAAAGTTTAATAAAATCGATCACTTAATTGGCAATTGTTGTGTTTAAATTGACTCTTCGACATTCATTTGGTGATAATGATATCTAATTTTTGTTATGGCAATAACCAAAATGTTTAGAAAGTTAACTTGGATTAAAATTGTCGTTTTTTATGATTGGTTTTGACAGGATACTGGAGAATATAATTTAGTTAATGGTGTTTGGATCTAATAATAATTGTATCTATTTAATACAATTTTTATAAATCTGTAAGTAAAATGTATCTTAAAATTTCTTACAGTCCCAGTAAAAATGTAAGTAGCACTGCTGTTTTTAGCAGATACATGTAATATTAGACTTGCTTTAAATTGATTCATCGACTTTCATTTGATGATAATGATATCTAATTTTTTGTTATGGCTATAACCAAAATGTCCAGAAAGTTAATTGGGATTAAAATTGTCGTTTTTTATGATTGGTATTGACAGGATACTGGTGAATAAAATTTAGTAAATAAATAAACCTTAATGGTGTTTGGACCTAACAATAATTGTATCTACTTAATGCGATTTTTATAAATCTGTAGGTAAAATGTATCTTAAAATTTCTTATACTCCCAGCAAAAATGTAAGTAGCTCTGCTGTTTTTAGCAGATACATGTAATATTAGACTTGCTTTAAAAATTTAGCTGGTATTTGTGTTTAAATTGATTCCTTGGCTTTCAATCAGTAATAATGATATTCTTTTTTCACGGCTGTAACCAAAATGTTTAGAAAGTTAATTGAGACTAAAATGTTAGTTTTTTATCATTGGTATTGAGAAACATTATGATTGGTATTGGAAGTTATAACTTAAAAATATTAAAGCATTAAAAATGATTGGACTTAAAAATAATTGTACCCACTCAATACAAGTTTTATAAATCTGTAAATAAAATATTTCTTCTTTGTCATACTCCAGCAGAAATATAAATTATATTCATGATTTTAGCAGTATATCAAATATTAAACATCTTTTAAAAGTTTAATAAAAGATAATTATTATTATTTGTATTAACAGGATACTGGAAAATGTGACTTACGAAACATTAAAACATTAAAAATGTTTAGACCTAAAACAGTTGTATCCACTTAATACAATTTTTATAAATCGGTAGATAAAATATTTCTTTTGATTTCTTATACTTTAGCAAAACTGTAAGTAGCACTCATACTTTTAGCAAATACATCAAATATTAAAGAGCTTTAAAAGTTTAATTAAAAATACAATTACTTAATTGGCATTTGTTTCACAATATATGTATAATGAGCTTAATAAAAATTACAGTTTCAGGAAATAAATCGTAATAATAAAAAAGATAAAGTTTTCCGATACTTTTTTCGTATTCTGTTAGCAGTCTTGATTTTTACGACTTTTTTTTATATATTAGAGTTTCTATCCGCGGTTTGTTAAAAACTTTAAAATCAAGGTTGGCCAGTTCTTCCGTGATTCTAGATCTACAGCTTTTTCATCATTTCTCCTTAAAACTGAAAACAATTAGTCAGCACACATCTTCCCATCATCTGTGACTCATTTAATTAAACCAAGTGAAGAAGTGAAAGATCATCTCTCGAAGTCACATTGCATAAGCTGTTTTTCTATTGGACAAGAATGTGCATGAGGTGTTAAGCCTCAGGTATTACTGACAAACAAATGGCCAATACTGTTGAGCAACTAAAGAAGAGGAAGAGGAGACAAGATGGAATTTCACAAACAGTTAATAATTAATCAAACGGAAATTACTTTTGGGAAGAGGGAAAAAGCCAATAGCGTTTGTTGTTTTCTATAAAGCTTGTTAACTTAAAAAAATAATAGAATTAGAAATAAACTTAGATTGAGCAACTTTCGCTTGGTGTAAGGTAGATGTTCCCATTATGCTCAAGAAATAGAAAAAAGATTGTCTTTTAAAACTTCTCTCTGGAATGTTAGGGAAAACCCTGAGAAAATTTACAGGTTTTGATGTGGTCAGGGCCCGATCAAGGCAAAGTTGGGCCCAGGGCCTGGTAGTCTTTCGCCCCCCTACCCTCCTTTCAAGGTAAAAAAAATTTTATAAAAGAGGACACAAACGAATATTTTTGGAGGAAAGTTTATATTAATTTTTTTTATGTTTACATACCTTTGTGGTACAGTCGAATGCCAAAAATCTGTATAAGCAGATGTTCCCATTATACTTAAATAGAAAAATGATTGTCTTTTAAACTTTCTCTCTGGAATGTTAGGGAAAACCTTGAGAAAATTTACAGGTTTAAATGTGGTCAGGGCCCGATCAAGGCAAAGTTGGGCCCAGGGCCTGGTAGTCTTTCGCCCCCCTAAAAAAATAGTTTATAAAAGAGGACACAAACGAATATTTTTGGAGGAAAGTTTATATTAATTCTTTTTTATGTTTACATACCTTTGTATTACAGTCGAATGCCAAAAATCTGCATATCCTCAAGGATGTAAACTGTAACACTGCTACTCAGAACCATGGAGTAAATAATGAGTACAAATCGTGGCTGGAGTGATGTAAATAAGTAAACTACAGTGTGGTTTAGATAAAATTGTCAACATTTTAACTGTTTTTTTATTTATTTTCTGAGTAAGATTTCATGAAATATTACTTGAAGAATTATCAAAAAACCTTTTCAAATTTTATTGATTAAATTATTTAAAATTTAATAATTAATTTTTTAATAATTAATTATTAAATTTTAAATAATAATTAATTTTACCAAATTTATAATAAATTTAACCAAATTTAACCAAATTTATTTATATTTAATAATTAATTTTACCAAATTTTAGGGGACCCAGTCGGCTTGTGCTTTAATCAAGCTCTAGATGTGGTAAAGAACGTAAAATAATACTGTTTTTAATGTACTGTAGAAAAGTATTCATTATGTAATTGAAAAGAATTTAACAAATTCAGATTATTAAACAAAAATTAAGTAAAATCATTTTTTTAAATGCTCATTAAAAACTGACTATAGCATAATGTAATCTCAAAATCATTCATACATTGAATCGAATAACAGAATGACATAAT
Source organism: Pardosa pseudoannulata (assembly GCA_032207245.1). Classification (NCBI taxonomy): domain Eukaryota; kingdom Metazoa; phylum Arthropoda; class Arachnida; order Araneae; family Lycosidae; genus Pardosa; species Pardosa pseudoannulata. Next base: position 91,676,317 of record CM063511.1, on the reverse strand, counting down.
TTTTTGCGCTTTGTCAGGGCACTAGAAATAAATTTTGAATAAAAGAAAAGCAAATCAATGCACGTGTGGTGGAGAGGTCATAGCAAAACAGCAAACTTTATTTGGCTTAGAGGATTCGTTACAAGGAAAAAAACCCAATGTATTGGGCTAAAACACCTTTCAGTCACGCGTGGATAAATTTAATTAATCATTTACATATACATAAATGATAAGTACCGGAGATAAGGCTTATTTCTTGGGCAAGAGCTATATGCTATCTATTCACAGTATTGAAGCCGTTAATTAAAAACTCAACTTGCGTAATTCAATCACCTGTGCCAGAAATAAAGCGCATTGCATATTAAATCGGTGATTCCCCCCAATAAAAGTAAATTAAACGAACGAGTCGTGCCTTATCTCGAATCTGCCTAACACAAAAGATTACATCTGACTGTTGGGGTTTGATTTCGCTTTGTGCTATCTTCCTGAACGTAACATTACTAAGCCAAAATTTTACATGTGGCTTACTGACCTTAATTTGCTCCTCACCGTGCTAATTTCCATTTGTAATTACGCCTTTTTCACGGACTTTGTGAGTAAAATTGCGAAAACTTGCTGGGAAGTAAAACTCATTACGCGCTTTTTTAATGTAGTCCAGATATGTCTTTGATGTCTGAAGCTGAAGTGATATTTAATAGAGGGTGTCAAGGAAAGTTGAAACAGGGCAATATCTCGAAAAGTTATTAAGCTTATTTTTTTTTCTGATGTATAAAAAGACGCCCCTGTACTGCTTGCTACACGATACGAATGCTAATTGGAGGAAGTAATATGATCTTTTGGTGAACGAAAAGAAAAAATAGTATCTAAAAGTGCAATATCTCGAAAAGTTATTACAGCTTATTTTTTTAGATGTATAAAAAGACAACGTATACAAAGTATCTAAAAGTGCTAAAATTATAGAATAACAAATCTATTACAGTATATATTTTAATAGAGGGTATCAAGGAAAGTTGAAACAGGGCAATATCTCGAAAAACGAAAAGTAAAAACTATAAAATGTATCTAAAAGTGCTTTAAAATTATAGAAAAACAAATCTTCCCATACAGTATATATTTAATAGAGGGTGTCAAGGAAAGTTGAAACAGGGCAATATCTCGAAAATAAAAGGAAAAAATATAAAAATTACCTAAAAGTGCTTTAAAGTTATAGAATAACAAATCTTCCATTACAGTATATATTTAATAGAGGGTGTCAAGGAAAGTTGAAACAGGGCAATATCTCGAAAATGAAAAGAAAAAATATAAAAAGTATCTAAAAGTGCTTTAAAATTATAGAATAACAAATCTTCCCATACAGTATATATTTAATAGAGGGTGTCAAGGAAAGTTGAAACAGGGCAATATCTCGAAAATGAAAAGAAAAAAATATAAAAAGTATCTAAAAGTGCTTTAAAATTATAGAATAACAAATCTTCCCATACAGTATATATTTAATAGAGGGTGTCAAGGAAAGTTGAAACAGGGCAATATCTCGAAAATGAAAAGAAAAAAAATTATAAAAAGTATATAAAAGTGCTATAAAATTATAGAATAACAAATCTTCCAATACAGTATATATTTAATAGAGGGTGTCAAGGAAAGTTGAAACAGGGCAATATCTCGAAAATGAAAAGAAAATAATTAAAAATGTATCTAAAAGTGCTTTAAAATTATAGAATAACAAATCTTCCCTTACAGTATATATTTAATAGAGGGTGTCAAGGAAAGTTGAAACAGGGCAATATCTCGAAAATGAAAAGAAAAAAATATAAAAAGTATCTAAAAGTGCTTTAAAATTATAGAATAACAAATCTTCCCATACAGTATATATTTAATAGAGGGTGTCAAGGAAAGTTGAAACAGGGCAATATCTCGAAAATGAAAAGATATGTATAAAAAAGATATGCTTATACAGATAACAATCTAATAAAGTATATATTTTGGTGTCAAGGAAAGCTGGGCATAATGAAAAGAAAAAAAATTATATAAAGTATCTAAAGTGTTTAAAATTATAGAAAAAATCTTCCCATACATCTATCTAAATTATGGATAAAGTCAAACTATTGATTTTTGTGAGAAAAATGTCTGTTCACTTTGAAAATACAAATAAAAAAAAAATAAATAAATATTATCTAAAAGTGTCTTTATTAGGAAAAAAATTTCACAGAAAAATTCTATATGAATTAAAAATAAAATAAGTAAATGCTTTTTTTTAAATTATTCCCATAAAATAAAAATTCATGAACTAAAAGCTGTAATAAGATTTTTAT
>CM063511.1:91639029-91669029 GCA_032207245.1 Pardosa pseudoannulata | reverse complement strand
TATATATATATATATATATATATATAATATATATATATATATATTATAATATACATATGTATGTATGTATGTATATAAATATATTATAAAAATACATTAGAAAAAATGTAAAGTAGAAAAAGTTATAATAAGATATTAAACTAATCATCAACACTTTTAATACAAAATAAATTTAAATTTATTGAAAGCTTACTACATACAAAAATGAATGGATATATAACAAGTAATAATTAAATAAATGTAGGTTTATCATGAATCTTCGTATATATTTATACTAAACATTCATAGGAGAAATCAAATTAAATTTCAAACTTATAGATTTGAAATGCACTGTTTCATATTATCAATTACTTTATATAAACTTAAGAATATCACATAATATATCTAGAGGAGTTTGTACCATTCACGATACAGAAAGAATAATTTATATAAACTTGAGTATCTCACTAAATATATCAAGAGGAATTTCTACCCTTCACGATACAGAAAGAATAATTTTTATAAAATTGATTTGATTTTATATAAACTTGAGTATGTCACAATATCGAGAGGAATTTCTACCATTTACGACACAGAAAGAAAAAATTATATAGACTTGAATATCTCATTAAATATATCGAGAAGAATTTCTACTATTTACGACACGGAAAGAAAATTTATATAACTTGAATATCTCATTAATATATCGAGAGGAATTTGTACCATTCACGATACAGAAAGAATAATTTATATAAACTTGAGTATCTCACTAAATATATCAAGAGCAATTTGTACCATTCACGATACAGAAAGAAGAATTTATATAAACTTGATTTAAATTTATATAAACTTGAGTATCTCACTAAAATTATCGAGAGGAATTACTACCATTCACAATACAGAAAGAAGAATTTGTATAAACTTGAGAATCTCAATATATCGAGAAGAATTTCTACCATTTACGATACAGAAAGAAGAATTTATATAAACTTGATTTGAATTTATATAAACTTGAGTATCTCACTAAGTATATCGAGAGGAATTTCTACCATTTACGACACAGAAAGAAGAATTTATATAAACTTGAGTATCTCACTAAATATATCGAGAGGAATTTCTACCATTTACGATACTGAAAGAATTTATTTCAACTTGATTTGAATTTATATAAACTTGAGTATCTCACTAAATATATCGAGAGGAATTTCTACCATTTACGATACAGAAAGAAGAATTTATATAAACTTGATTTGAATTTATATAAACTTAAGTATCTCACTAAATATATCGAGAGGAATTACTACCATTTACGATACAGAAAGAAAGAAAGAAGAATGTATATAAATTTTATTTTATTTTGCATAAACTTGAGTATCTCCCTAAACATATCGAGAAGAATTACTACCATTTACGATACAGAAAGAAGAAAAAAAATATTTGTAAGGAGCGGTATTGAATTACATTCTTGGACTCTCGTAAAAGCAAAAGCCAAATTGATTGATTGAAAGTTTACTCCCCAGAGAGGAAGATAGTTTCATTTGAATGCGTCCCAAACACTACACAAGCTATCAGTGTCGTATTTGTGATGAATGCTCGCGCTCTAATGAGGCATGACAAATTGGGTTTCCACTGCATCGCCGACAACGCCCACAGAAACAAATTATTGCACTGATGTTCTCTCCTAGAAATGTGCCGCTGTATATATTGATGAATCTGGATGTCCTTCTCCATGTCGTTGACATACACGGATTAGTCACAAAGCGATTTGTGCAACGGGCGGCGAGGAGCGCGAGCTAAAAGATTTCTTCACCTACAGGCAAAATATTTGTAATGAGTGCGCCCCCGTAATAAAATATATCAGCTATAAATATTTTATTTATGTCGCTTGGATTTGCATCAAATTACCTGGGGTAACATTGATATGCAAATAAAATGCAACGCAAAAAATTATTTTAGTAACCCCCTGCATAATTTTCTCATTAAATAGTATAATCAAGATTGAAAATTGTGCGATTTCTGTTACTGCGGTAGTCTTGGTGTTTTTTAGAGTTATTTTATGGTACAACCACAATCAGGACATTGCTTGTTTGACCACAAGGATACTGAAGGTCAAATCCTTCAAAAGTATTGCTGATAGGTAAAAATTTTAATACTTGTAAAAATATTATTACTAATGTTCCAAAGAATGCTTCTTTCATAAAGTTTATTGGGATTTATAATACTTCAACCTCTAAGCGTTGAAAAAGCAATGGATTGAGTTTCTCGATAAAGATTGTGCAGGTTGATTGATAGCGAGAAATTTTCAATCAATGTATTTTAGTTCAAATTGTTGTGGAATTAAGTCTTTAAATCACAAGTCATACAACGCAATGGGGCAACTGGATTGCCTGGGCAGAGCCCTCTAATACGGAGATTTCTAACAGTAAGCAGAAAAATGACAACAAGCAGAAAATAAAACAGCTAAAAGATGAAAGATGGGTATAGGGAGGTGGATCCGTGAGTTCATAACACAATAGCTAGAGAGTTAAAGAGCTTTGGAATAGAAAAACGCAAATATTTTTGTGACCAGGGGCATCAATATACAGTGACGACCAGAAATGAAGTGAGTAGTTTTGTCATTCTGGAGCGATTCAAATAGCCACGAGAGGACCAATAGAATTGCAGGGATTCGTCCATCAAATTTCATGAATTTTCTATGGTAGAAATAGGTACGAAACATGATGTATGGCCAGTTTTTAATTATTTTAAAGCTATTTTTTTATATTTTTATACAATTTAAAAAATTTTCTTTGGAGATTTTTGGGTTTTTTTATAAGACAACGCACAAAAATTAAGGATTTTTGGCGAGAATGGCTAAATGTCTTCCTTTATTGCCAGTATCAGTGGGGTCGTAATTGACGAGATTATTAATTTTTTTATGCAATTTAGTGGAGAGTTTCTATATATAAAATCTGGAATAGGAAAATTTTTTAACTCTTCATGAATAGCACTATTTCGAAAGTACTAGGGAGCATTAATAGTTTATCTAAGAATTAAATTTTGAATAACAGTTAGAATTTTAATATTGGTATCTACTGCATAGGACCACACTGGCGTTGCATAGGCAGACATAGCAGCATTCAGGCACTTGTGTCCGGAGCGATAGCGTGGTTTGAAATTTTAACGTGCTAATTATAGATTATACATAAGTACATATCTTATTGGTTTCTAAATTAAATTTAAAATATTTATAGAGTAGTCAATTGTAAAAGATAAATTAAAATTTATGCATTTAAAAATGTATGAGAAGCTTTTTTAGCTTTAACAACTTATTTTTCAGAATGGTGTTTCTTATAGCAACATTGACCCTGATTGAAATATTTCCATTTTTCTATCATCAGGGATTCTAGAGTTTGTCTACTCAAATTGGACCTAAATTCAGTTTGGTTTTCCCGCACAGTACATCAGTTGGTCATACGCGTTTTACCCATAGTCATTTGTTACTCGGAGAATCACTGCAATACCGTAATCTCTGTAAAGCACCTCCTCATTGATTGTCCTAGGTTCCAAAAACATCGTTTTCATCATTTTAACTCTTCATCGTTTCATATTAAAGATATTTTAAATAGTTCGTCTCATCCTAAACTCTTTCAGTTTTTAAAAGACATTGGTTTTTACCCTCACATCTGAATTTTGTGTTTTAGTGCTGTTTTCCTTTACTTTTGGTTTTATTATGTCTCTTTTCTACACTGGTTTTACATGTTTTAAATTGTTTGCTTCTCTCATCTGTCATCATTTTATAGTAATTTTCACTGAAGTGAAAATTACTATAAAATTACTATAAAATCAATGCTACAAATATGAATATTTGTAGCATTGATTTAAGTCTGAACTATTTATTTGGCACAATATGTCCCAGGAGGACTCAGTGCCATAAAACCCAATTCAACCAACCAACCAACCCGCACAGTACTGAAAGTTTTAACATACAGCATTACTGTGTGGAAAGAGTAGTATTAAGCATTATTTTTCTCAAAACTTTGTGTTTAATTGCTGAATTGTAATCTTTTAGCTGTTCAAAAGTTTTGTTGTTTTCCGGAGCAGCCTGAGGAGTTTCCGGAGTTATCAAATTTTCTCATTTCTCCGGAGCAACTACGGAGAATCCGGAGTAGTTGGTACATGTCTGCATAGGTAATAATGGGACTCAAAAAGGAAGTGTAAACGAGCAGCTTAATTTTTAATATTCTTCAAATGACATTTCACAGGACATCTCACAGGAGCTCTCAATTCTGACCTTTCTGGGCCAGGCCCTCTAGGTCAGAAGTACTGTAATGCATGGTCATGAAAATTATCAGATATTTGCAACACGATATTGAGGACTAGATACTAGCTTTAATTTGAGATTAAGTTTAACAAGAAATAAGGTTCACGAGTTCGGTGAAGGGAATACACAAAATATAACAATAAGAGATCATAAGTAGCAATTTAAGAAATTTAATTAAGTCCAACACATTAGATGTATCTGGCATAGTAAGTTACAAATCAAATTAAGTCTAACATATTAGGTTCAAAATGGCATAATAATAATCTTCAAATCACCTAAAAATGTTTCGCTAATATATAAGAAATCCATGCATTTTTCAATGGGAAAAGGGATTGTAAACTGAATCTGTTTCAACTGCTGTTTTAATGCGTACAGATTGACGTACGATGAGCCGTTAACAAATTTAAAGTGACTTGACACAAGCGAAATCGTCAACACAGTATACAAGGATTAAATTCATTTCAACTATATGTTTCAGAAAATTATTATTCTGTCAGCTGTCTGCGGGAAGAGAAACAATAGGACTTCTGCATACAAATTTTGATAAGAACTTAACTTCAAAGCTGGACACAAATCCGGCCAAAGGAACAAGGTCAGGACTTGTGACAAATTAGTTTGAGATATGGCTATGACGATTCCCCACATTGACTGATACTTCGTGATAAACACATGTTTTTATCACCATAAATTACATAAGAAATGGTAAAACAAGTTTTTTAATAGCAGTAGTCATCGACAATATAACTCTTTTTCTATATTAAACAATAAACAGTATTGTTGGGATTTCTTCACGATTAAACAACTTAGACAATATTAAAACAGAGTCTCGGAAAAGTTAAATTTATAAAACTTAAACTTGACAGGTATATCTTTCAAATGTCCCCACACAATGACTGATACTTCGTCAATACATTTATGGTGATAAACACATGTTTTTATCACCATAAATTACATAAGAAATGGTAAAACAAGTTTTTTAATAGCAGTAGTCATCGACAATATAACTCTTTTTCTATATTAAACAATAAACAGTATTGTTGGGATTTCTTTAATTTTTGAATTTTTAAAACAAAGAGTCTCGGGAAAAGTTAAATTTATAAAAAAACTTTTTAAACTTGACAGGTATTTATCTTTCAAAATGTCCCTTTCTTTACACAATGACTGATACTTCGTCAAAATTTATGGTGATTGTTGTTTTTTAAATGGGAATATCATCGACAATAACTCTTTTTCTCTAAAAGAAAATAAACATTTTTTTGGGATTTCTTCAGACTTTTTTATTTTTGAATTTTTAAAACAAAGAGTCTCGGGAAAAGTTAAATTTATAATTTTTAAACTCTACAGGTATTTATCTTTCAAAATGTCCCTTTCTTTACACAATGACTGATACTTCGTCAACATATTTATGGTGATAAACACATGTTTTTATCACCATAAATTACATAAGAAATGGTAAAATAAGTTTTTTAATCGCAGTAGTCATCGACAATATAACTCTTTTTCTATATTAAACAATAAACAGTATTGTTGGGATTTCTTCACGATTAAACAAACTGTAGACTTATTATTTTTGAATTTTTAAAACAAAGACTCTCGGGAAAAGTTAAATTTATAAAAGACTTTTTTAAGTCTACAGGTATTTATCTTTCAAAATGTCCCTTTCTTTACACAATGACTGATACTTCGTCAATACATTTGTGGTGATAAACACGTTTTTATCACCATAAATTACGTAAGAAATGGTAAAACAAGTTTTTTAATCGCAGTAGTCATCGACAATATAACTCTTTTTCTATATTAAACAATAAAAAGTATTGTTGGGATTTTTTCACGATTAAACAAACGGTAGACTTTTTATTTTTGAGTTTTTAAAGCAAAGAGTCTCGGGAAAAGTTAAATTTATAAAAGACTTTTTAAATTCTACAAGTATTTATCTTTCGAAAATTTTCCTTGTCTACTTTAAATCTGTGGTTCGTTTTATTATGGGAATATCTCATACTTGTTCTCTAAAAAAACGAAGAGTAAAAACTATTAATCTTTAACCAGGAAACTATAGACTTTTTTGCAGAATTTTTCAGACTTAATATGATTAAATTACTAAAAAAAGTCTCCGGAAAAGTTAAATTTATAAAAGATTTTTTAAAGTCTACATGTATTTGTATTCCGAAATTTCTCTTTCTCTACCTGAAATTTGTGATTTGTTTTATTAATAATAAATGAAAAACTAGTTTTTACATCAGTCGATGCTGAACCACAGAACGGGAAAAAATTTAAAACTATATACTACTATTTCTATTTGATTTTTCATATTTACGATACTATAATAAATTTATCATTAATAAATATTTTTTGTTTACAAATATCTTATGGTTGTTATTTATATATTTCTATTTATATATTTGTTTATATATTTCAATATGAAATACGTTGGTTAAAAAATAAATAATTTAAAAATAAAAAGTTGGTTAAAAAAAAAAATTTCGATTCGATTTATGGAGATAACACTGAATATACTAAATTTTCACAAAACCCGCTCACGGTAGAATTCCGCTGCGAAATGTACCCGCACACAATGTGTTAAAAGTGCGCTTTATTCACTGAAATAAAAGGAATATGTATATATATATATATATATATATATATATATATATATATATATATATATATATATATATATATATATATATACGCACATATATATATATATATATTTATATATATACGTATATATATATATAATATATATATATATATATATATATATATATATATATATATATATATATATATATATACACTCTCACATTCATTTAAAAATTATTTGAATGGTAAAGATAAGCCCATTTTCGTATAAAATAAAGATACAATGCAACATTTTACCATATATAAATAAGTATAAAGAAAGGACTTATGTAATTTTATGTGTGTTGAATGCAATAAAAGGGAGAGACTCTCGGACGAAAGTTGCTTTAATTAAGCCAGCCAGTTATAATTTTCTCTAATTATTCCCGATTTCCTAGAGGCATACGAACCTGTCAGAAGCATTCCGTGTATAAGCGATAGACAAGCGCTAGTTTGCTGCATTGGTCCACAGAAAGGTTGAGTCGGCGCTGCGACTTGAGGCTGTTCGCGTTTAGGTATCTCCTCTCTCTTCGAGTCATGATAAAGCAATTGAAATGGTAGCCAAAATTGTTGCCCTTTCTCACGTAACATCTCTCCAACTGTAAGAATATGGATTATTAATTTTTTTCCGGCTGTGTTTGTTTAAATCAAACGTGGCGTACTCCTCTCACCAAAAAAACCGTTTATGGAAGGTCTTCATTTTTGAAGCGTGTAACTGGTTTCGTTAATTTTACAAATACAGTATTAAAAGCTGTATATTACGCAGAATTACAGTAAAATCAAAATTAGATGGAGGAAAATTATATAGGTCACCAAGTTATGCGTAAGTTATAACTTTTACTCTCTACAAAAGTTGTTACAGCACATATATAACTTACATTCTTGAAGTGTGTAACGTTTTAAATAGTTTGAAAATACAAAATGAACTGCTGCACAGTATGCCAAAATACAATAAAATCAAAATTGGATTTATTAAACCTATACAGTCTTCTAGGATATATATAAATTTCCATTTTTATTATTAAATACGGAAGTTGTTATAGTACAATTATATCTTTCATCCCTGAAGCATTTTGTAATAGTAACAAATCTAATAGTACTGCTACATTTGACGTATTTATAAAGATGTTTTGAAAACAACACATTATATTTTTAAAAATATAATCACTTTAGATAACTTTAATTTTATATATTTTGTTGTTTAAATAGACGAAAGACACAATTCTACGTATAAGTGAATAATTCGTGTATGTGAATAGTAGATGTTTTCGTCTATGAGAACATGAAAACACTGCTGTACTTTTTAAACTGTTTACTATTAACAAATAAACATATTTTACAAGGTAAAAATGATATTTGTTTTAATATCCGTAAATCATGAAACAAAATTAATTTTTTTGTCTACAGTAAATACAGGAAATTTCTGTATTAATTAAATACATATAACGAGCACTTTTTATAAAAAACTTTTAAACTAAAATAATGTTAATACTAGAAACACGGAATGGGTTATTTTGACCCAAAAAACCATTTTATGTTATCTTAACAGATTTATTCTTTTTCAGATAGTAATAACAGAAAAAATATTTCTAGAGATATATTTTGAAAATATTTCAATGATTATTTTATTATTTCTTTTATTACTGTCTAAAACAATCTGTTAAGAAAACACAAAATATTTTTTGTGTTAAAATTACCGCTCCTGTGGTACTAGTGTTAATACCTAGAGAAATAGAAAATACGAACTAAAAACTCCCTTTACTTTTAGAAGAATAACACAAAGAATAGTTCTGTAAGTAATCGGAAGAAAACCATAGAGAGATGTTAATATGCACAGTACAAGTCTGTTCCTGAAATATTTTTGGTTCCCTTCGAATAACTGAATAATATTTATGTCCGAAAACTTACGTAGGGGATTAAATATTTCGTCGCATAACTGAATATTCGTAGTAGTGAACAATGTATATCATAGCTTTCTGGGAGTTTCGCTGAGAAACGAGAAGTACGTATGACTGAAAATTTCGTGTAAGTGAATTCCGTATAAATGAGTTTTTACTGCATATGCATGATGACCCCGCCTGCGGTACTAGTGTTAATAACAAGAAAAATAGAAAATACGAACTAAAAACTCACTTCGCGTTTAGAAGAATAATACAAAATAATTATGTAAGAAAAAGGAGGAAAACCACACGGAGATGTTAAATATGCACAGTACAAGTCTGTTCCCGAAATATTTTTTGCTCCCTTCCAATAATTGAATAAAATTTACGCCCGAAAACTTACGTAGGGGATTAAAAATTCCGTCGTATAACTGAACATTCGTATTAGTGAACAATTTATCTCATATCTTTTTGGGAATTTCGCTGAGAAACGAGAAATACGTATAACTGAAAATTTCGTATAAGTGAATTCCGTATAAATGAGTTTTTACTGCATATGCAAGATGATCGCTCCTGTGGTATTAGTGTTAATAACAAGAAAAATAGAAAATACAAACTAAAAACTAACTTCACTTTTAGAAGAAGAATACAAAAAAAAATTTGTGTAAGAAAAGGGAAGAAAACTACAGGGATATGTTAATATGCACAGTACCAATCCTGAAATATTTTTTGTTCCCTTCGAAGAACTGTATAAAATTTACGTTCGAAAACTTACGTAGAGGATTAAAAATTCCGTCGTATAACTGAACATTCGTATTAGTGAACAATTTATCTCATAGCTTTCTGGGAGTTTCGCTGAAAAACGAGAAATACATATAACTGAAAATTTCGTATAAGTGAATTCCGTATAAATGAGTTTCTACTGTATATTTAATGAATTTTCAAATAAAATTTCATTCAGCCAAAAGTCTATTCTCACCTTAAAAGGATTAAATTTAAGCGCTAGTTGTATCACAGAGGGAATTCTCTTCCCTTACGGAGATTAATCTCCCGTAGAAAAAGCTGAGTCTGCGGGAAACCTGTTGATTCTTCCGCGGGATTCCGACCAGGGATTCCCGTCGATGAAATGGAGTAGCAATGGTTGTTAAAATTTTTAGTTTTGAGTGCCCATTCGAGCTGTTAAAACTTTTGAACAAAGTTCTCTCTCTCCCAACCATAAGCATGCATGTAAAAAACCATGGTTTTCAATTTCTAATTTAATGTAAAGCTTAAAATAAATAAATTTAAATTCTAAATTATTTATTTTTTGAAAAATATTCTGTTAAATTTAAATAAAAAGCTAATAATTTTTACCTTTAATAGGTAAACAATGCATCAAATTTACATCTTACAATATAAATTTTTTAATAAGTAAATACGATTTACAGCTTCATTTAACCAGTATAACAATTTTATAACTACATTTCACAGTAAATTACATATATATTAAATTAAATATGTAATAAACTATGCTTGTTAACAATAAAAATTATGAATATTTCATTTTAATTTAACAAAATAAGAACTTTTTAAATATTTAAATGAAATATTCATAATTTTTATTATTAATGGTTAGATATTTGTTAAATTTACATTTTACAATACATAGTTTTTCCATGTGTAAATAGGATTTACAGCTTAATTCAGACAGTAGTACGATTTTATAACTACGATGTACAGTAAATGTAATCAATGAAAAATTATGAAAATTTGATTTTAATTTAACAATATAAGAACTTTAAAAAATTTAAATGAAATATTCAAATTTTTGTTATTAACGGGTAGACTTTTGTGTTAAATTTACATTTTACAATATATGGTTTTTCCATATGTAAATATAATTTACAGCTGAAGTCAGTCAGTAGTACGAGTTTATAACTACGTTGTACAGTAAATGTAATATATGAAATTAAGTACATAATAATTTACATCTGTCAATAATGAAATATATTAAATATGATATATTAAATATATAAACACAATATTTTAAATATATAAATACTTATACCTGTTAATAATAACAAATTATGTATATTTCATTTTAATTTAAAACAATAAAACTTTATTTATTAAATTAGAACTTAATATGCATAGTTTCTATTGCTGATAGATACATTTTTGTGCCAAATTTACATTTTAAAATGCATATTTTTTTCAATATGTAAATATGATCAACAGCTCAACTTAAGGAGTATTACGATTTATAATTACACTGTATAGTAAAATATTAAATTAAATATGACAAATAGAGTGCAACTATTATTTTTTTATAATTCATGTATTTTTGCTTATATATACATTTTAGTGTCAAATTTACATTTTAAAATACATATTTTTTTCGATAGCTAAATATGATCAACAGCTCAACTTAACGAGTAATTCGATTTTATAATTTCTGTGCATAGTAAAAATAAGATATTAAATTAAATATAACAAATAGAGTGCAACTATTATTTTTTTTTTAAATTCATGTATCTAAGTCAAATTTTCGGAATTCACAGTTTAGCAAGCATCGGTCTACAGAAATGTACTTATATCTCACATATAAGAGTACTCTTTAATCTTTTACAGTTTTACTGATGTATGAATTATCATATTTCGTACTCAACAATATTATTTACAATTTTTCGTACTTGCACTTAAGAAAATGGTTAAAGTAATGAAAATGATTTAAAAATGAAGGTATACAATTGAAGTAAAATTGCTCAATTCAAATTAAAGAAAATTGTGAAAGTAAAATGTATTAAAACTATTAAATTTCTCCGAGTTTAACAGTAAACTAAGACTATATGCTTATAGTTTCACCTATTAGCATAAAATTTTTTTTAAAAAAGTTATACAGAAGACCAGTAAATTATTGATGTATACTTCGAAGTTTACTTTATAATTTAAAATAAATTTAAAAATTTTATTATTCTATGCATAAGTAAAAGAAAATTATTAAAAGAATAGAACGATTAACGCATCATTGGATAAAACAGAATAATAAACAGAATGATGTTAAATTAAAATTAGAGAAGTTTTATAATGAATTACTTAAATTTTTTTTATTTAAATATATCAAATTACAATGATTATTTAAATGCAAATACCATTGCATTTTATATCACTAAAACAATATACATTCTTATAAAACAAGCGAAATAAAATTTTACAAAACACTGTTTAGTGATAATAACAAGTTATTACTAAATTTTAGTGATAATAACAATTCAGAAATTTTATTATTAATATTTTACTAAAAGAAAATTACTAAAAAACGATTAATGCATCATTGGATAAAAAATAATAATAACAGAATAATGTTAAATTAATATTAGAGAGGTTTTGTAATGAATTACTTTTAGAAACATTTTTTAAAAAATATATCAATTTACAATGATTATTTAAAATGCAAATACCATTTCATTTTATACCATTAAATAGTATATATATATATATATATATATATATATATATATAATAGTATATATATATATATATATATATATATATATATATATATATATATACACATTCCGATAAAACAAGCAAAATAAAATTTTACAGAACACTGTGTAATGATAATAATTTATAATAATAATAATAATAATTACTACAGAAAATTAATATTCACTGTTTAGAAAACTGTTCAAACGCGTACAGTATTTTCCAGTAAGAATATATTCCAGTAAGAATGCTATAATAACCTTAAAAAAATACGATTATAAAGTGTGGAAATATAAAAATCAGCTGTGAAATCAGGTCTCACAAACAAAACCATTGAAATAAATTAGAAACCAGAAGTTCCATTTCCTAAGAATTTCGAATTGCTAATTATTATTTTTAATACTTTTTGTTAATAAGTCAACGGCACTTGAGAAACAAGTTCTGGAGTTAATCACTGTGATAATAAATGTAATTGTAAGTAATTACGAAGCATTCATAAACGGATACAATCTTTAAAAAAATTGTATGTAAACTGAGAAGAAACGGTTCCGGTACTTAAGATTTGTGCGATAGATAAGAAAAATTTCTGTCTAGATTATACATCTCTTGGCATCATCAAGATTTTAATGATAGTTTTGATTTCAAAATAATCCGAAGAATTTAGTATTTAACTTTCTTGTTGTTTGAAAAAATTTCGAACGATGTTGATTACACATAAATCATAGATAAATAAACAATTACAGGTGCTTTTAAATTTTTCATTTAAATAATATTCACGATAACATAATTAATTTTATAAGGAGGGAGTCATCTACTGGTAATTCCGCATTTTAAAATAGTTTAAAGAATTTAATATTTAACTTTCTTGTTTGAAAAATTTTAAGCGATGTTGATAACACATAAATCATCGATAAATAAACAATTGTAGGTGATTTTAAATTTTTCATTTAAATAATATTCACGATAATATAATTAATTTTATCAGGAGAGAGTTATCTACTGGTAATTCCGGATTTCAAAATAATTTAAAGAATTTAGTATTTAACTTTCTTGTTTTTTGAAAAATTTCAAGCAATGTTGATAACACATAAATCATCGATAAATAAACAATTATAGGTGCTTTTAAATTTTTTATTTAAATAACATTTAGGATAATATAAATAATTTTGAAAAAGTTATCATCTGGTAATTCCGAATTTCAAAATAATTTAAAGAGTTTAGTATTTAACTTACTTTATGTACAAAAAAAATAAGCGATGTTGGTAAGACACAAATCATCTTTAAATAAACAATTATATATGCTTAAAAATAATTTATTTAAATACATATCTATGCTAATATAAAGAATTTTGAACAAGTTATCTACTTATAATTCCGAAGTAATAAGAGAGAAAATCTAATTATCTGCGTTAAATATCAGTCAATCATTATAATTTGCTTATAATATAAATTTAAAGGTGTTGTTAAAAAAACTCCTTTAAAATACATAAATATCTGCACAGTTTTCTTGATAGCACGCTTCAAAGTTCATAAAATAAGTCTTACCTTAATATATATAAACAGTCTCTTTGGAGGTATAAACTTCTCACACGTTACAACCACAGACTCATCAACCAGTGTCGCCGGTTACTCACAATTATCAAATACAAAACACACACAGACAATGCTTCCTAACTCCATGATATTTTCCGCCAACCACCGTACACATGTGAGTGGTCACGTGCCGTGACGTCACTTTCATCCGTGGGCGTCCAGTTCCTCTGCCCACGCGAAATTTTGGCTGGCACCTGTGCATGTGGGTCAGCACTTTCCGCGTTTTTTCGCCGCGCTTGTTTTGCTTTTTCTCGATTCCCGCGCTTTTTTCTTTGTTGTTGTGACGGCGCTAAGGGTCATTCCTGGGGGTCAGGGATAGCTGGATATCTGTCTCAAAAAGGGGTTTGGGCTGGAGGAAGGCGATGCAGCATCAGCATTTTAATAGCGATTCGTTTTTTAATGGAGGGGTCCCGTGCCGACTGCTGATGAGGAATGGCATTTTTGTGCTAATAAATGCGGGAGATCTATATCTGCATCGGCTTTTTGAGCAGGCGATCGTGTGGCAGATAAAGTTTCTTGCTTTCTTCGTTTTTGCCCAAAAGCCAGTGGAAAAGAAAACAAAACGTGATGCAAGTAAACTGGAGAAAGTTATTACGGGGGGTCTTCCAGTTTAAAAACGCACCAGTGGCACAACCAGATTTCGTTTCAGTGCCGAGCTGGTAGGGGTAGTAAGGGGTGAGTTTGAATTTCTGTTCGTTAGGTAAGGGGTGGAATATATTTTTTTCTTTTGGTGTTGGAAACAAGCCCAATGGCTCTTTCTCTTGCTTTGATAGTGATGTTCAGACTTTTTTTTTTTTCTAGAGTGGAATTTAAATAATGGGCCAACTCAGCCAAAACTTTTCACTACTCTCAAAAATTGCCATTGTTCGAGGAAATAATAGGTTGTCTGTTTAAAAAAGAAAAAAAAAGTATTTTGATGACTTCTTAGTGCTTATTTCCTCATTACACTAACATATTCAGTAGTGAATGGGAAAAGTGAAGATTCTAAATAATGATTTTTGGAATATCTTTGAAATAACGAGATCGTAGGGCTGTATTGCCACTATGGACTGGTGAAAGCCATTTTTATAACATCATATAAAAACTAAAAACTCATATTTCATACCTGAAAACATTTCACTGAACGATAAAATGCAGTTTTATTATTATTTTCTTTATTTACAATAAAGCGAAATATCACAGGTATATTACACTCTAAAATAATTGGGCATTTACCCCTCCCAAAAATAGTTTTCTTTCAGTAACAGATATATATATATATATATATATATATATATATATATATATATATATATATATATATATTGATGATCTTTTATTTTGTTGATACTTTATCATTTCCAGGAGTAAATGTTACGAAGATTCTATATCGATTCTATATTCTTTATCGTGACTTTAGGAAGAACTGAGAACTAATGATTTTGCTAGATAAGATTTCGTTTGGACCTCTGGGCAAATAAAATAACTTGCCAAGGCCTTTTATCAACATGGTATAAAAATTAAAATTTTATATTTACAATGTCAATCAATTTAACATATAATAACATGTTATTTTATAATTATTTTCTTATTATTTTATCATTGCGTCCATATTTCTTAAAGTGTATAGGAAAAGCAAAAGTTCTAAATAACTTAGCAACTTAGTAACAAGATCGCAGAAGAAGAAACTAGTGGAGACCTTTTATTCAACATTGCATAAGACTAAATCTCATATTTACAACTTGAAAACATTATAATAAGTATTAAAACGCAGTGTTATTATTATTACTTTATTTGCAATAAATTTCATAAACTGAGGTATCGCAAAAGATATATCGTCCTCAAAAATAAATTCCTTTTTTTTCAAGGAAATAGTAAATGGTTGACTTATAGTAAAGGAAAAATATTTTTCTGACTTCTTACTAATTATTTTATCATTACGTCAACATTTCTAAAAGTGTATGGAAAAAGCAAAAATTCTAAATAACTTAGCAACTTAGAAGTAGCAAGATCGCAGAAGAAGAAACTAGTGGAGACCTTTTATTCAACATTGCATAAGACTAAATCTCATATTTACAACGTGAAAACATTATAATAAGTATTAAAACGCAGTGTTATTATTATTACTTTATTTGCAATAAGTTTCATAAACTGAGGTATCCCAAAAGATATATCTTCCTCAAAAATAAATTCCTTTTTTTTTCGAGGAAATAGCAAATGGTTGACTTATAGTAAAGGAAAAATATTTTTCTGACTTCTTACTAATTATTTTATCATTATGTCAACATTTCTAAAAGTGTATGGGAAAAGCAAAATTTGTAAAAACTTAGAACTTAGAAGTAGCAAGATCGCAGGGGAAGAAACTGTTGGAGACCTTTTATTCAACATTGTATAATACTAAAACTCATATTTACAAAGTGAAAGCATTATAATAAATATTAAAATGCAGTGTTATTATTATTATTTTATTTATTTACAATAAATTTAATAAATTGAAGTATCACAGAAGATATATTTTCCTCAAAAATAAATTCCTTTTTTTCCCCGAGGAAATAGTAAATGGTTGACTTATAGTAAAGGAAAAATATTTTTCTAACTTCTTACTAATTATTTTATCATTGCATCGATATTTCTAAAATTGTATGGGAAAAGCAAAAATTCTAAATAACTTAGCAACTTAGAAGTAGCAAGATCGCAGGGGAAGAAACTGGTGGAGACCTTTTATTCAACATTGTATAATAGTAAAACTCATATTTACAACGTGAAAGCATTATAATAAGTATTAAAATGCAGTGTTATTATTATTATTACTTTATTTATTTACAATAAATTTCATAAATTGAGGTATCACAGATGATATATCGCTTTCAAAAATAAAAACACTTTTAATTTGGTTAATAAAAGATTATCGTTTAGTAAAAAAATAAATAATAATAATTTCATGACTTTTTATTTTATTATTACACTAGCATCTCCAATGGTTAATAGGTAGGGCAAAGATTATAAATCATGATTTTAGGAATTACTTCAAACTAAGGAGATTGTAGAGCTGGATTTTGATTGAGCCTTTGGGAGAAAGTCTGGTAAAGGCTCTTTGTTACATCGTCTTATTTAAAAGAAATCTTATTTACCTATTATTAAATCCTATTATTAAAAATATTAACGCTCAGCTTCATTATTATTTTATTATTACACTAGCATCTCCAATGGTTAATAGGTAGGGCAAAGATTATAAATCAGGATTTTAGGAATTACTTCACACTAAGAAGATTGTACAGCTGGATTTTGATTGAAACTTTGGGAAAAAGTAAGGTAAAGGCTCTTTGTTACAACCTCTTATTTAAAAGAAATCCTATTTACCTATTATTAAAAAATATTAAAGCTCAGTTTTATTATTTTTTTATTTATTAACTATAAATTTAATAAATTGAGACATGACAGATAATGTATAACATTCAAAACTAAATTCGCTTTTGTTAGAGAAAACAATTAAAAGTTGTCTTTAGTAAAGGAAAAAGTATTTTGTTGACTTCTTACTGCTTATTTAACACTAGATTTTGCGGATGTTGATCATATACCTATTTTTACTGAAGAAAGCCAGTTTGACTCATACAAGAAAATTGAAGTTTTTCGCAAAGAAAATAGTTCCAAATTAATTTAAATGAAATGTTTATTATAAAAAAATTCATGGAAATTTTTTTACATATAAAATCTGTTTTTGAAGCACATATTCTGCAAACATTTCTATTACATTTAGCACAATGGTTTCTACATTTGTTTCTTTTGCATGATTGTTGAACTTGACAATTCTTCTGTGTTTCAGTAGCATGAATTTCTGTCATTGGAATGGAAGTGTTCTCGACTTCTTCTCTATATTTACTTTATACTATACTTTATATTTATTTTATACTATATTTATTACTATATTTATTTATTTTCATATATATTCTATGAGTCAAATTGGTACACAATCGTGAAAATAGGTATACCACATTTGATAATGCGAAATGAAGGGGTCTGCGGGGAAGAGAAATGAAAGTTTACATATATTTTATTACTTAACTAAAAACCAACGTATGTTTTTGAAAAGTGATATTAAAGTTTTATATATATATATATATAAAGTGATGAAATTTTCAATGAGTCAAATTGGCTCGGTCCGTAAATCTAGTGTTAACCATAGCACTGGCATTTCCAGTAGTGAATATGAAAGGCAATGATTTTAAATGATTCTTTTAGGAACAACTTTGAAGTATTGCGATCGAACGATTGAAAATGAGAGCTTGAGACCTGTGGACTAGTAACTGGTGGGGATTCCCTTTGTACAACATTGTATAAAAATAAAAAATTCATATTTAGTATATAAAAACATTTTAACAAATAGAAAAATGCAGTTTTATTGCCATTTTTTATTTACAATAAATTTATTAAAATTAGATATCACAGACAATGTATTGTTCGAAACTGCTTTGGAATTTTTCACAGCAATGATTACTAAAATCCTGGATTTAAATAAAAATTCTTTCAGATAAAGGTCAATATTTTATATGAATATCGTACAAATTGTTTTTGTTTAATCAATAGATTAACAAAAATCCATCGAATTTATTGGTAAAAATAATTTATGTAAAATAATGAATGAATTAATTGATTTGAAAATTTACTGCACAAACAAGCTGTTGTAATACTGTAATTTCACGTGCAAGAATTTAAAGCATAAAACACGCAATTGTGCGCACAATTCATGAAAGAGGCTTAGACATAGCTTAATATATCTCCCTGCCAGCTTTTTAATTAAAGGAATGCAGCGTACATCCCTTTCACTTACTAGAATGCATGGGAAAAAAATTCTACTTAAGATTCATAGAAAATGGACAAAAGTTGTAGTTAAGTCGATTTTACACAGAAGGTGATTTTCTACTTGCTTTTTACCTTAACCCATGATTTGCAAAGTTTTTCCATCATTTATATTTTGCAAGAAGATAGAATTTCCCTTTAACTGAAGACAAAGCGGAAAGAAAAACTCCGTTATGTTAAGACAAATTATACTTTACGTTCGAGCCCACATTCTTCCTACTCAAACCAGTCTTTAATTCTAATTTAACTCATCTTCTAGTTGTATACACGTGGATAGTGACTTAAAGTTAATTACTTCATGTGCATGCAGTGCAGATATTTGACTTTAAAGAGATGAAAAATACATGTTCCCTGCTTTTTAATTCAGGAGAACAGTGGAACGGACAACAGCTATTATGCTTTAAACACTCCCCCGCATTTAGCGTATTCGCGGTGCTCGGGATTAACCTCTTGGGGTTAGAACAGGTGGAGAATAATCAATGCATAGCAACATAAATATAATTAAAGGGAAATATTTTTAATTATTGGGTACGGTAGTGAACCTTGTTTAAGTTGATATAATTTTCAGGCCGGGCAGTCTTTTAAATATTTATGAAATTCCGAATACAAAGGTTCCGGTGAGGGAAAAATCCACACAAACTATCAACGCTTCGTCAGCCTTGTAATTTTATATGACTAATTTGAATATTTTAAAGGCAGTAATGTGAAGCGTTTATGAATGTGGGTTCATATAAATTAATTGGAAGGGGAAAGGCTAATGGCAGATTGTAAATTACACTGTAGAGCAGTTTAAAGGGTAACATTTTTTAAGGCTTTTGGCGACAAGGCATAGTAAAATGAAAAAAGCAGAATACTAATATGTGAAAGAACATTTCAATCGCCAGCTTATTCACCAGGAATTGAACGCGACATATATATTCTTTTTTTTGTGTGTGTTAAGGCTAATGGCAGATTGTAAATTACACTGTAGAGCAGTTTAAAGGGTAACATTTTTTAAGGCTTTTGGCGACAAGGCATAGTAAAATGAAAAAAGCAGAATACTAATATGTGAAAGAACATTTCAATCGCCAGCTTATTCACCAGGAATTGAACGCCACATGTATAATCTTTTTTTTTTATGTTAAGGCTAATGGCAGATTGTAAATCACATTGTAGAGCAGTTTAAAGGATAACATTTTATTAAGGCTTTTGGCGACAAGGCATAGTAAAACGAAAGAATCAAAATACTATTTTATGAAAGAACATTTAAAATCTTCAGCTTATTCACCAGGAGTTGGACGCCACATCTACATTTTTTTTTTTTTTTTTTTTTTTTTTTTTTTTTTTTTTTGTGTGTGTGTTAAGGAGGTACTTCATCGATTTTGTCTTTATCATATTTTTTGCAAAATCCATCAGATCTGCCTTAAATAATTTTGTTCCACTAGTTTTATATAGAGAAAAAGTAAAGCTATAACGTTTTTGATTATAAATGAGAAGCATAAAGTATTTATAATTAAAGGCAGTAATGTGAAGCATTTATGAATGTGGGTTCATATAAATTAATTAGAAGCGAATAGGATAATGGCAGATTGTAAATTACATTGTAGAGCAGTTTAAAGGGTAACATTTCTTAAAGCTTTTGGTGACAAGGGATAGTAAAACGAAAGAAACAGAATACTAATATATGAAAGAACATTTAAATCGTTAGCTTATTCACCAGGAATTGAGAGCCACATATAGATTCTTTTTGTTTATTGTGTTAAGGAAGTACTTCACCGATATTGTCTTCATCATATTTTTTTGCAAAATCCGTCAGATTTGCCTTAAATAATTCTGTTCTAGTAGTTTTATACAGAGAAAAAAGTCAAGCTATAAAGTTTTTAATTAGAAATGAGAAGCATAAAGTATTTATAATTAAAGGCAGTAATGTGAAGCATTTATGAATGTGGGTTCATATAAATTAATTAGAAGTGCAAAGACAATGGCAGATTGTAAATTACATTGTAGAGCAGTTTAAAGGGTAACATTTCTTAAAGCTTTTGGTGACAAGGGATAGTAAAACGAAAGAAACAGAATACTAATATATGAAAGAACATTTAAATCGTTAGCTTATTAACCAGGAATTGAGAGCCACATATAGATTCTTTTTGTTTATTGTGTTAAGGAGGTACTTCATCGATTTTGTCTTTATCATATTTTTTGCAAAATCCATCAGATCTGCCTTAAATAATTTTGTTCCACTAGTTTTATATAGAGAAAAAGTCAAGCTATAAAGTTTTTAATTAGAAATGAGAAGCATAAAGTATTTATAATTAAAGGCAATAATGTGAAGCATTTATGAATGTGGGTTCATATAAATTAATTAGAAGCGAATAGGATAATGGCAGATTGTAAATTACATTGTAGAGCAGTTTAAAGGGTAACATTTCTTAAAGCTTTTGGTGACAAGGGATAGTAAAACGAAAGAAACAGAATACTAATATGTGAAAGAACATTTCAATCGCCAGCTTATTCACCAGGAATTGAACACTACTTATGGATTTTTTTTTCTTTTTTTATGTGTTAAGGAAGTACTTCACCGATATTGTCTTCATCATATTTTTTTTGCAAAATCCGTCAGATTTGCCTTAAATAATTCTGTTCTAGTAGTTTTATACAGAGAAAAAAGTCAAGCTATAAAGTTTTTAATTAGAAATGAGAAATAAAGTGTTTGTAATTAAAAATTAAAGTATTGGAAAAATTAAAGAACAAATTTACGAATTCTTTTAAAAATTTCGATGGTGCTTAAAAATGGTATGAGAAACTCCTGAAGAGTGATTGCGAAACCCTGAAGTTCCGTGTATCTCATTGAGAAAACCTATTATAAACAGTAAGTTTATTTTTTATAAGTGTATTTAAGATTATAAAATACTACATTGATTTAATTTTTACAAACTAACTTAAAGTCTTAGAAATTAAAAAAACAATACTCCATTCAAAGTTTTCTACCTTTCTGTTTCTTTAAAATAAATAGCTTTCGTCAAAAAACATACTTTATACACCTTCTGAAATACTTATAAAATAATGACACTTTTCTTTTTCGAAAGAAACACTTCAGTCTTGGCAAACAGTGGAACAAATGTCGTAACTCATTACGTGCTAAATCCCAGTTACATCACTAACGGGGAAATGCAGTAAAATACTTCATAAAACTTAAAATCGGAATCTTACTTGGTTGAGGAAATATCTGATTAATTGCGGATTAAGGTGAACAGTTCAAAGTGCTTAAGTTTTACGTCTTCTTCATTCCTGATTTATCAAAATTGCAACATAAAATTTGTCAAGCTATAGACGTAAGTCCGAACTATAAATTTCTACTATCTAGCTTTTTATGGCATATTTAAAATAAAAATTTCTATTTTTTTTTGTTTTAGAGTAGACAGAAATAATAAAAAAATAGAAATGAATACAGAGAATACTTTTTGAGTCAGGGAGAAATTGTGCAAATAACTCTAGAAGAATTTTATTCCAAATCTACAAAATGTGATATAAAAGCTTTGATTACTGTCAGTTTAATGTGTTTTTTAACCCTCCGAGTGGAACACATCTAGAAGAAAATTCTCCAAAATACGCTAATGTTAGTGGCCAAAGAGTTCTATGATTTTTACCTTCATCCTTTGTCGACTAGAATGAAATATGGAAAACCCAACCTCGTTATTGTCCCTTTACTTCCGGTTATATATTGATATATAAATAGATATTATAGATTGTTAATTTATAATACACATAAGCCTCGTCAAGTCTCGAATATTATCCCATAAGAAATAATGGATTCTAAAAGTACAAATAAAAATATTCTTTGAGAGACTTATTTATATTTTATTCGACAGTCATCCAAGATATTTAAGGGGTGCAATTAGAGATACATCTGTTACCGCAAACGAAATTCTTCGAAATAGAGATATACAAAGCCATGAAAAGTTATCAGCGTCTTTGTATCTTAGGGGGTAGGGTTGCATCCCTCAAGAAATGTCAGTGAAAGAAGGTTGCAGTTCCTAACCAATAGACCTGACCCTCCTACCTCAGAACTCCATGGGGTAAAGCACTGGAAAAATGTACATTACATCCATTTTTGGAGCGTTTTTGGAGGTCGAAAATTGTACGTTTTGAAGTCATCATCGGTTTGGCGGAATTGTACGTGCGAAACGCTTAGAGGGTTAAGCTTTTTTATTTTTAATGTAAGGGATACAACTATCAAGAAACATTTTTTTTACATATATAGAAATAAGCACTGTTTAAAAGAGGGATAAAAATAATGCATAAGAGATATACAGTGGACTTCGCTTAATGTGATCAGTTTGAGACCCCGTGATTTTGATAACAATAACCAATTGATAACAGTAAACGATATGCAAAATTAGATAAATTATCCCCCCTTTAAATCACACGTACTAAATTTCAAAATAAAATGAAATAAGAGATTTGAAAAAAAATTTTCAATTTTACAACTCCTCTTCAACCTCCACTCAAAATACGTGTTCTGCAAAGATCGGTCGATTTACTTGAAAAATTGAAATAAAAAATAAGTATCTAACGTGTTCTGCAAAGATCGGTCGATTTACTTAAAAATTGGAAAAAGAATTTACCAAGCATCTAACGAGTTCTATTAAGATCGCTCTATTTACTTAATAAATAAAGAAAAATTTATATAAAAATATACCATTCAAATTTAAAATGGTTAAACAGAAAACAGAAACTCAAAAGGCTGCTCGACTTCAAAAACGTCGTTCTAAGAGAATTAACGATATAAACTAATACCGTTTATATCGTTCAATGCCGTTTATATCGTATTACGGTAATCGTAATACGGTATACCGGTAAAATTTTTCCTCAAAATGTTGTTTTTGTTTATGTATCAATTTGTTGAGTTACGATCCCCTCGCCAGATTTCAAACGCCACGCTGCAAGCACGCCACGCACGCAAGCTGCAAGCACGCCAATTTCGCCAAATGTGGTTGAAGCACCAACAAGATCCATGATTAGAAAAAGGAGAGTGGGCTAAGAAGAGGAGTTGAAAAACACACTTTATTATGTTCTGCATTTATGAATATTATCCTTTAAAACATAAGAATTGTATACATAATTAAAAAATTGATCAATTTTTGACTGTCTACAATTTTTTTCTAAGAACTCATTGATAAATTGTTCGTAATCATAATCAACCTGTCATATCGATTTACAATTTTGATCTTCTGTTTTAACGTTAGATCATTTCGCTTTCTGGCTTCCATATCGACAAACTGCATGTAAGCGATCAAGGCATAAAATATGAATACGTTCCTTCTCAGTTCCGATAAGGTTTGATTTGGTTTGGTTTGGAGTGCTACGGTCTCCTTTTTGCAACACGAGAGCTAATGAGACCGGGACCTACAGCTTAAAGCCGATACCGAACGGCTACGAACATCCATGCCACTGTGGGATTCGAACCCACGAACTCCGGTTCCGAAGGTCAGCACCCTAATCAATCGGCCATCGTTCGGCTCAGTTCCGATACGAATGTGTTACCTTCTGATTATCTGACAGCCGTTGACCATCAGCAGGGTGTGTGTATATCTGAAAAATTTCTAGAACGTGTAATACCCCACTCATTTGTTCATTCACCATTTCCCTAGTTGGAAGAGGGAGTATTTTAAAAAATTCAAACAACAGCGAAGGAAAAGAAATTATGGGTTCCTTCTGAATAGATTGTGAATATTCTTTTACCAGTTAAAATGAGGTTCGAAAACTGATAACATTAACCGATGTAAAGATCACATAAAGCAATAATTTTAACATATAAATGAATAGAGAAAATAGGGACCGAGTGATTTTGATAACAATAAGTGATTGATAACATTAACCGAGATCACATTAAGCAGAGTCCACTGTACCAAAAAGGTTAGATAAAACTGTAGAAAATATAAAATTATTTTTTAAAGTATTTCTTAAGGTTAAGATTTAAGTATACTCATAGAATCTTCCAGAAAACTATTTATAAAAGTTAAACAGATCAATGACATTCAATTAAAAGAAAATACATCATTTTGTAGTTTCAGATTTTTCTACTTTCAAATCCAGGAAAAAGGCATAAAATCCTACGAATTTCATCATTAAATTTATTCATATCTTAATTCATGGTTTTATTAATGAACTATATTTTATATACAGGCTTATATATTTAGGGTTTGTTTTTATATTTAACTTTTTTCATGTATATGATATACACTTCTAATGCTTTATACACTTGTATAACGCATGTGACACAATGAAAACAATGAACTATATTTTATATACAAGCTTATATATTTAAGGTTTGTTTTTATATTTAACCCTTTTCATGTATATGATATACACTTCTAATGCTTTATACACTTGTATAACGCATGTGACACAATAAAAACAATGAACTATATTTTATATACAAGCTTAGCTCAACTTTCTCTAGTAAAATGTTAAGCAAATAATTTTTCATCCTGCTTGTTAATTCTAACTTTAATTTAATAGGCATAAAAACTGTTTTATTTGAAGGGGGAGGTAGATGGGTTTTTTTTGTATGTTCAACCCTTTGCCTGTATATGATATACACTTCTAATGCTTTATACACTTGTATAACGCATGTGACACAATGAAAACAATGAACTATATTTTATATACAAGCTTTTATATATTTCATATCATTGTGTATCCCATGTGATATACAAGCGTAAAAGCATTAGATGTATCATATGTGATTTAAAGTTCAGGCAAAGGATGAAATTCTTTTACCAAATAATTTACAGTCCGTCATGGATTTATTAATAAATCACAGTTTTGGAAATGCATCATTATACTATTTTTATAGGTGTATCCTTTATCAAGTAAAATAAATATCTTTAATCATTGCGTAATCTTATTTTCCCCAAAATTACAAACGCATTGAGACCCAAAAAGGAAAAAATATTCTTATCAACAGTTCAATTTCTATGGAAATCTAAACTATTTCTCAACCCACTGATAATTCGCAGATCCCAAAACCACAAACGTAATAACCCTTTCTCTGGGATAAATATCAATCAATCTAATGCAGTTTCGTTTTTAAAAAAGAAAATGGCTGCTGCATACCAAACCAAGTGTTAAACCAACGTCCTATTTTCAGACAGTTCAGTGAATTATGACGCTCTCTCCATATTTCATGTACTACCAGTTATTTTTCAGGCATTTACAAGTTGTCAGTTGCTGCAGACCATGTTTAAATTTTGCATTGAATTAGCATACTCAATAAAGCCTTAAATGAGAAAAAAAATGATTATTTCGAAATGTGATGGTTTTCAGCCATAACGTGACTGACTAACTTGATTAGACACCATAACTTAACGAAAAATACAACTTGATCAAACAGTAATTTATCATAAAATTTTGCGTTCCGCTAAATAAAAAAAATGACGTTTTCTTACAAGGCCACGTTTATATTGATAAGAAAAAGTGGTATAACTTATGTTATTCCATAAATATTTGAATTTAGGTCTAAGCCATCAATAATACTAAAGAATGTGGATCCTTATGCTACAATAAATTAGAAAAATTCATAACTGGAGTAATACTTTCTTGATATAGAGAATACTTTCAATTTTACGTGGTTATTTACCCGTAATAAAAATACTACACACATGTTTAGGGATTTTTAATAAAAAAGTAACGGAATTAAATATTTGCATATATATTCATATAGAGAGAAACATAGATGAGTTACAGTATGGTAGATTCTTAAAAATGTCTTTACAGAAAAAATTTTCTCTTTATAGGTAGCTGTGCATATTTAATATAAATTTCTAAACCAATATTTGTAAAATAAAAACTCTAAAATTTTTAAGAGCATTGTTCAAATCATGTTCGGGTCACCATTTTATAGTGATTATGAGCTTTCTTTTAAATCTTTGAAATTAACAAATATATTTCACTAATAAAGATGGCGGTGGCAGATTACTTACTGTAACAAGTAAACACCATTAAAAAAACTTAACTTTTAATATTTAAAACAGCAGAAAGAGTATCAGAGTTTCACAGACGATCAGACTAGCCGAGACATCATGAACAACATTATCATCTCCTTGGAATCACAACATTTACAGTGTTGCCACTTATACTAAATGAAATAAAAAAGAGTTTTTACATTTTGATGTGAATCACTCAAAAAATTTAGAGTCAATCTAGGCTGCTACCTTATTACAGATGACATATGTCACTGGTGACTTCTGTGTCATAATGATGTCAGAGGGGTATATTTATGGTACCAAATGCCTATCTCTGTTTATTTCTGACGTCATTATGATGCGAAAGTCACCAGTGACATATGTCGACTGCAATATGGTAGAAGCCTTAAAGTAATGAAACATGGAGTTTATAATAAGAGTTAATGGGAGGATATTGGGCACCACAATATTTTATTCATTCTTTATTCAATCAAATATAATCAATAATTATCGTATTAAATGGATAAGTTAAAAGAGTAAAATGGCTGATAAAGGATATTTTTGGGTTGAGAAGACAAGTGAGATACAATCTTATCAGTCGAAAGATAAAATTAAGAATATATAAGACACCAATTCAACTGTTTTACATATGCAGGTGAAACATGGAGCATAAACGAAGAGACACAACGCTTACTGGACATGTTTGAGAGAAAAGTCCTCAGTGCTCTAAGCATTCATTGGCTTAGTGCAATAAGGAGGACGTTTGAAGAGTAAGATACTGTTTTGAACTGTACAGGCTTTACGGGCTACCACAAATAACGCAATTCTCCAATAGTAATAATTTAAGATGAGTGGGTCATGTTTATAGAAGCTAGGGAATTAATCTCATAGGATCTTCATTTTACAAAAAACTCGAAAGATCCCGAGTTAATGGAAGACCAACTATTAGAGGGATAGATGACGTTGAAATAATGTTAGAAGCTATGAAAGTTGAGGACTATAGAGGAGTTACTGGAGCATGTGGTTGAGGCAATCAAAGTCTAAAAGGAGTTGTGCTTATAAAGAAGAAGAATTAATAATGATAATTAAAATTCATTTTTATCATAAAAGAAATGAATTTTTTGAGGCTAAGTTTAAACATCTTGGTTTAAAGGAACATTTAAGAGTTATATACTTTTTAAAGCTATTTATTTATTATCAATTACTGCTAAATGTTTTTAGTATCAGCTTAACACATTGTGTGCGGGTACATTTCGCAGCGGAATTGTACCGGGAGCCGGCGTTTTGCGCGTAAATTTAGTTATTCAGTTAAATCTCAATAGATCGTAAATTATTTAACTTTTCAACCAACTTTTTTATATTTTATATTAAAATATATAAACAAATAATTAAATATATATATATATATATATATATATATATATATATATATATATATATATATATATATATATATATATATATAATATAAACACACACACACACACACACACACACACACACACACATATATATATATATATATATATATATATATATATATATATATATATATATAATCATTTTCGCAAGGATAAATAAAAAGTTAATTTTAAATCTAAATTGATTTTTTAATCAACCTTCCCGTTCTGTGGTCCCGCATCGACTGATGTAAAATTTAGTTTTTATTTGTCTAAATTTTCCCATGTATTTACCGTTTCCTTAGTTTTCCTGTATACACCGTTATATTTGTACACACAAATAAGCCATGTTGTTACACTAACCCGTACTAGTACGTGACCCTCGCTCAAGTATCAATCTTTAGAAAACGTACTAGTACGTGTCCTGTGATCAAGTATCAATCGTCAGAAAACACACTACTACGTGTCTCGCATACAATGTGTTAACACATAAAGATATAATTATAAGGAGAATTATAAAACTTCTATAAGCATTAATGTATAGAATATTTTTTCTAATTATTGGTGATTTCGAACATATAAATATACATATAAAATAAAAGCTGTTTATGATGTTACTGACGTATTACCGTTAAAAATTGTGATGATTTATGCATCTAAAGTTTATGTACTTTGAATATAATATCTTGGATTGTACTTACACAAATTATTTGACTTGATTTAATATTTTAAAATGTTAATATTTATAGCACCAAGTCTAACTTGTAGGAGATTTTTTATTCAGTAAATTAGAAGTATAATGAGTAAATAAAGAATTCCCTGGAATAAAAGAAAATATCAGTATAACACATTTATTATTATAAAGAATATCGTTACACTCAGATTTTGCTGTATATTCTTTTTCTCATTATAACATCTAGCTGAGGAAAAGGATTTCAGAAAACCTCTTCACAATGGTAGTTGATTTCACCTCGTTATATATTATATACCAGTCAAAGCCGCCTATACAAAAACAATCCTAGTTATTCTAATATTCGAGCATAATAATATTTATATATTTTTAAGCCAACTCCGAGACCGGGAATAAGCAGTTATGATTCCTAATACTTTGGTTTCCTATGTGTATTATATTTTCATACAATACAAAAGACGTAACGGTGTTATGATGCTAGATAACTTTCATGTTCAACCAAGCGATTACTTTGTATGGCACAGATTGGGACATTATTTCTTGTGTAATAAACATTTTCTTCGACTCCATCTCAAGGACAAATGATGTCCTTCTAACTAATGAAGTCTTTTCAAGTGATGCTGTATTGTGAGTAGATATGTTTCAAATTAGTTTAGGAAAGTAAATGTAAACAAAACGTTCTGTTTCTAGTTCTCTATACTAACTTTGCTCAGTTGAGGTATATGTATATGTGTACACATATATATATATATATATATATATATATATATGTATGTATACACACAACACACACACACATATATATATATATATATATATATATATATATATATATATATATATATATATATATATATATATATATATATATATATATATATATATATATATATATATATATATATATATATATATATATATATATATATGTGTGTGTGTGTAATAAGACGGAATTCTCGATGGGTGGTTGCAGTCATGGCCATAAAAATGATACCGTTTCAGCTAAAGACCTTTATTAAGATAACGTTGAAGGACGGGTTCCCACTTCATCATAGGAACAGGACAAACTGAAGGGTCAGCTAGCATGAAGTTCTATGTACAACACACGTAACACCTGGGTCAACATCTGTGGGAAAATATCTCTAGAAAAATCTGTCTCCGACAGCGTGTATCTCCTTTTTATTTGGAAATTTCCTAAATTGTCAGCTAGGGCCATGTAGGATTATAATTGGTCAGGCCCCTTATCTAAGGTCGTAAACTGTAGCCCCAGTGGTCAATTTAG
>CM063511.1:91624029-91634029 GCA_032207245.1 Pardosa pseudoannulata | reverse complement strand
TGCATAATATATGCACATACATACACATATATGCTCATACATATACATATACATATATATGAATATATAGGTCCAGTTCTGGGATATTAGCCACCTGCTTGCAATATAGTATTTGGCTGACGCCTTTTTTTAGCGTATAGTATAGTATATATACATATTATAGTATATATATATAGTGCAGTACATATATAGTGTAGTACATATATAGTGTAGTAGTAGGCAATCTTAATGAAAATCTTATAAACTTAGTCGTGTACCAAATGATTTTTTTTCAGGTCTATTAACGTAATAAATGGTTATAATCGAACTGGCTCTAATTTATTGCTGTATTTTAAACATGTTGAGTTATTATCTGTTGTTTTGATCCTTTCTTATTTCTGCAATCTTTTATAGAAATGCTTATTGTCCTTATTCGCTTTTATGATGCCCGACATGGCTTTATTAATGAATTAATGAATAATAATATTTCTTCGGAGGACTAGTAATGACTAAATTACGAAAGTTTCTTATCGCTATAGAATTACATAAATTTATTGTAATAATATGTCATTTGTATCTATTCTTAATTAATTACCACATACTAATATATACTTCATATATCATGTGTTATTTAATTCTTTCTCTATTTATATCTATAAAATCTATTGTTAGAATGCTACTGACTGAAGTTTAGTATTTTATATCAAATGTATTCAGTTCTTATCTTTTTCGCTTATCATTTTGTCTTTCTGCAAAGCTTTTAAAGAAACGCCCATTGTTATAGTTTGTCATAGTTTGTCATAGATACCGTACACGTCTCTATCAATGAACTGTACTTTATTGTACTGAAATCACACATAAATATATATCTCGGGAACATAAGTTAGTTGTTTCCTGAGTTTTATCACTGTGACTTATTGTAATCTACTGAGTATGATATATTAATTTATTTCATGAATGCTGGGTTATTGTTACCCTTCCTCCTTATCGTTTCGTCTTTCTTAAAGCTTTCAAAGAAACGCCCACTGTCATCGGTTGCTGTTATGATACCAAACACGTCTCTATCAATGAACTGTAATATTTCTTCGGAAGACTGGCAACGACTGAATTACGAAAGTTCCTTACTGACACAGCAGAACTATATAAATTCATTGTAATGATAGCTCGTTTGTATTTTATTGTACTGAAATCACACATAAATATATATCTCGGGAACATAAGTTAGTTCTATCCTGAGTTGTATCACCGTGACTTATTTCAGTCTACTGAGTATGATTTACTTATTTATTTCATGAATGCTGGGTTATTGTTACCCTTTCTCCTTATCGTTTCACCTTTCTTCAAAGCTTTCAAAGAAACGCCCACTGTCATCACTTGCTGTTATGATACTGAACACGTCTCTATCAATGAACTGTAATATTTATTCGGAAGGCTGACAACGACTGAATTACGAAAGTTCCTTACTGACACAGCATAACTATATAAATTCATTGTAATAATAGCTCGTTTGTATTTTATTGTACTGAAATCACATAAATATATATCTCGGGTAACATAGGTTAGTTCTTTCCTGAGCATTATTATTATGACTTATTTCAGTCTACTGAGTATACTATTTATTTATGAACACTGGGTTCTTGTTACCATTTCTCCTTATCGTTTCGCTTTACTTCAAAGCTTTCAAAGAAAAGCCCACTGGAATTGCCTGCTGTTATGATACCGAACATGTCTCCATCCGAACATGTCCAACTGTAATATTTCTTCGGAAGACTTTCAACGACTAAAGTATGAAAGTTTCTTACTGACACAGCCGAACTACATAAATTCATTGTAATAATAGCTCGTTTGTCTTATTTAATTGTACTGAAATCTCACATAAATATATATCTCGGGTAACATATGTTAGTTCTTTCCTGAGTTGTATCACTGTGACTTATTGTAATCTACTAAGTATTATTTACTGATTTATTTCTTGAATGCTGGGTTATTGTTACCCTTTCCTCCTTATCGTTTCGCCTTTCTTCAAAGCATTCAGAGAAACGCCCATTGTCATCGCCTGCTGTTATGATACCGAACACGTCTCCATCAATGAAATGTAATATTTCTTAGGAAACCTGTTAACGAATGAATTACGAAAGTTCCTTACTGACACTGCAAAACTATACAAATTGATTGTTTGTATCTTATTTAATTGAATTCACACACCAATACATACTTCGGGTATCATAGGCTATTTAGTTCCTTCTTGAGTTGCATCACTGTGACTTATTTAAATCCACTGAGTATGACTTACTCATTTATTTCATGAATGCTAGGTTATTACCTTTTCTCTTTATCATTTTGCCTTTCTTCTACGATTTTAAAGAAGCGCCCGTTGTCATTGCCTGCTGTTATGATACAAAACACGTCTCTATCAATGAACTGTAATATTTCTTCGGAAGAAACGGCAGTAACTGAATTACAAAGATTCTTACTGAATTTATGCTTATCATATTACTAAATACGCGAATTATTGAAATTTTGTATTAGGCAGAATTACAGCATCAGGAATTAGGGGGCATAAGCTGGAAAATCAAAATAATTATGTTGAAGCATTTTATAGACTTGCATCATTTTGAGAAAATCTACTGCACATTTTTGCTCATTTGTATTTTTTATTTTGTTAGTACCGACATTAATATAATTAGATACTTAGGGTATCATATGTTTTTTAGTCTATTTCTGAATTACACAACTGAGGCCTATTGTTAGAAAGGTACTGAGCAAGATTTAGTGATTTATTTCAAACATACTGATTTATTATCTTTTCCGCTTATCATTTTGCCCTTGTTCAAAGCTTTCAAAGAAACGCCCATTGTCACCACTTGCTGTTACGATGCTCGAAATGTCTCTATTAATGAACTGTAATATTTCTTCAGAAAACTGCTAACAATTGAATCCTTACTTATCTAACAAATGTTCCTTATTTGAACTAAAGAATTATGCAATTTATATATGTAATATTAAAATCCCTTATTTACATATTTTAATATTTATTTAATAACTTTTGTTCATAAAGTATTTTTGGGGTTTGCACGGTCATTCTGATTTTTCTGTAATATTAAAATCCCTTATTTACATATTTTAATATTAATTTAATAACTTTTGTTCATAAAGTATTTTTGGGGTTTGCGCGGTAATTCTGATTTTTCTGTAATATTAAAATCCCTTATTTACATATTTTCATATTAATTTAATAACTTTTGTTCATAAAGTACGTTGGGGGTTTGCGCGGTAATTCTGATTTTTATGTAATATTAAAATCTCTTATCTACATATTTTAATATTAATTTAATAACTTTTGTTCATAAAGTACGTTGCGCGGTAATTCTGAATTTTCTGTAATATTATTTCTGTAATATTAAATTATATCATATTATATTATATATAATATCAGATATTATATTTTATTCTGATATTATATTATATTTATATATATTATATTCAGATATTATATTATATATAATATCTGAATTTCTGTAATATTAAAATCCCTTATTTACATATTTTCATATTAATTTAATAACTGGTTGGGGGTTTGCTCGGTAAATCTGATTTTTCCCTCCAGACACAGCATAGACTTAATTCAGCCTCTGTCTGTACTACTTAGCCAATAGTTAGAGAATTCTCTTTAAACATAGGTATTTTTTATCAAGTGATCAATTGTGCTTAGGGATTATTCGTAGTCTTTTTACCTAAGAAATCCCTACTTGAAAAGTGTGTGCAGGATCACATTGTCTGGGTGTACGAGGTTGTAAAAGTGCTTGCCTGTTGTATGGATTTCATGTATCTCACCAGAAATAAACTGTGTTGTGATTTTGAATGAGTCTCGCCCATATTACATATATATGCATTTATGAACAGCTATAAGCAGAAGTCATGCTTGAATTTTAAGCGTACATGGTTTGATATCGATGCACTTAAATGATATAAATGAGCATATAAAACAAAGATAAAGTAAAAATTAACATGGATTAGAAGGAAAAAGCTTTTTAATGATGGCAGTAGCTTTGCTAACATTATTAATGCAAAAACTTTTAGAACTATTATTGGAAATAAGATAAATAAAATTTAAATACCATAATACCTTCTCATGCTTAGTATTAAGTCTTTATATTTTGATACGTGAAAGCCGATTCTTGTCTAAATTACCTGACAAATTGCTTCAGACAATAGAACCAACATAAAAAAATCGATTGACTATAATGCTCAATTATTTTTATTGCTTTTCGAGGTCATTTAAAATATTGGTCTCACAGCAAGATGGAAGAACAGGTTCTTTATTACAGAAAATTGAAATATCGGGATATGGCTGTAGAGTGTATTAATTACATAAACTCGATTTAGAACTCAGGCATGAATTTGTTAACAGCTATTTACTAACCAGGTCAATGGTCTTCGTTGTAACAAATAGGTCATTCGTGGCAAAAGTGTTTTGATCTTATTTGATTATCGCTCTGAAATCAGTGATTAAAACTTAGATAAAGCTGCCAAAATTTTTGCATATAAATTATTTCTAGTAGAGTAGTACAGTTTTTTATAACATTTAACATGGTTTTAAGTTAATCCATAAAGCCGTATGTGAATGGTATTTGAGAATATGATAGCGTGATAAGATTTAAAATGAAATGTATTTGCATATATAAACATCATACAGATAACATTAGAACTTCAACAAGCATTAATGATTTGTAGATCTAGGTTATATAAAAGAAAAGACTAAAGAATATTTTGTACAATACTGTATCAATAACAGGAAATAAAAATGAATTTTTTTCGTTTTTAAATAAAATTTTATCTAGTAAAAATTCCAATTCTTACCGTCTAATTAATGTTTAGCTATCTGATGGACGAATGGGTGAGGTGCATCTCTTCGGTGTTAGAGTTCATGGGTTCAAATGCCATTATTGCCATGGTTGTTCGTAGCCGTTCGGATTCGGCTTTAAGCAGTATTTCCTGGTCTCATTACCCCGTGTCGCAAAACAGTTGACCGTATCACTCTAAACCAAACCTAATTATTTTTTAAATAAGTGGATATTGATTTGGTTTGGTTTGGGAGTGCTAAAGTCTACTTTTTGTAATACGAGGGCTAATGAGGCCGGGACCTACAGTTTAAAGCCGATTCCGAAGGGATACGAACATCCATGCCCCTGTGGGATTCGAACTCACGAACTCCGGTACTGAAGGCCAGCACCGTAATCAATCGGCCATCGTCCGGCCAAACCGATATTGAAATTTTCATGTAGTGTTTTAGACTGAATTTTTGTTGCAGGCACTTAAAGATGTAACATTTTATTTTAAAGCACACGGAAATCACTGCTATTTGCATGCATAACAGACAAGTTTTTAAAACTTATTCTAGTTTTAACTAAATTATTAATACAGGCTTATTTAGAGGTGTGGTACATTTTAATACGCTTTACTTTTTTACTTTTTTTAACTCAAGTTTCGTGCCTGGCTGAATTTACTGAATAGTTATCCATATGTTTTAATTTTAAATGCATTTGCATTGGAGATGTATTGTCCATAAAATTGAGGATATTTTGAATAGAGTAGTATTCAAATAATTAAAAACTTAATTTCTTATATTGCTTTTATAACCACATTAAAAACTTATATTTGTATTGTATTGTAAAAACTATTTATATTAATCGTATGATGCATGGATATATTCATTCCCATATTTTTAATACGACGTGCGAGAAAATGCCAGGGTTAATTTTAATAACTTAGCGAACTCGCAACTGAAAGGTTTCGGTTTCGGGGCTGGAGATGGCCTAATATCCGTCGTGTTCGTTAAAAGTGACTGGGGGTACGTAAAATATGTCCGTGGTCACCAAGTCTTCCAAGTTTACAATCGATACCTCTGGGGGTGGCAGGCCAAGCCAGGGAGTCTTCTAAATTACGAGGACCCAGCGGGGGTAATGTTACTCGTGTCCGTAGCATACCTTAAGCTACAGGTACTCTCCAGGTGGTGCTACATGGGTAACAGTTTCGCAGCCTAGTATAGGCGTTAGGATAATGTCTGTGTCACTTGCTACTTTGGAAAAAAATTTAATAACTTTAAATATATTCTTAGCTATGAAATTTAGCAATTAGATTACTTAAATATCTATATAATACATTTTACTTTAAGTGAGGAAAAATTTAGTATTGGATTTGGTACAAAACTCTCTTAATTTCAATCCTAGGGTTAAAGGAAATAGTTTCTTTTTATTCTTCTATTTCAACTGTTTACCAACTTTCCTGCTCGCTTCTTCGTTTCTTTCAAATGAATGCAGGAAATCCTTTGGTAAGTTCAATATAGCAATCAGGATATATTTAAAGTAATGGAAAATTTTTATCAAAGAAAATGGTACTTATTGAATAATTGGCTGCTTTCTTAACAGATTGTGTGTGGGACACATACTAGTACCTTTTATAACGATTGATACTGGAGCGCGGGTCATGTACTAGTACGGGTTAGGTTTGGTTTGGTTTGGTTTGCAGTGCTACGGTCTACTTTTTTCTATCACGAGGGCTAATGAGACCGCGACCTACTGCTTAAAACCGATTCCGAACGACTCCGAACATCCATGCTACAGTGGGATTCGAACCCACGAGAACCGGTACCAAAGGCAAGCACCCTAACCATTCGGCCAGCTCTCGGCAGTACGGATTAGTGTAACAAAATGGTTTGTATTATTGTATTAATTGTATGAATTTTGGGTACAAAAATAACAGCATATACAGGAAAACGAAGCCGAATGTTTTTGTCTTTCATTTTTTATAGTGTAAAAATGTTTATATATAACATAATTCGAAAAAATTAAAACTATATACTACTATTTCTATTTGATTTTTCATATTTACTATACTATTATAAATTTATCCACTAAAAAGTATATTTTTTGTTTACAAAAATCTTATGGTTGTTATTTATATATTTATATTTATATATTTGTTTATATATTTCAATATAAAATTAGAAAAGTTGGTTAAGAAATTAAATAAATTTTGATCTATTGAGATTTAACTGAATAACTAAATTTAAGCGCAAAACGCCTGCTTCCGGTACAATTCCGCTGCGAAATGTACCCGCACACAATGTGTTAATTTCGAGCCTTGTCAAAAAAAAATTAATTTTCTTTACTTTTTATTCCATTAACCTTTCATTTCATTACTTAAGTATTATGAACAGAGATTCCTCAGACACATTAATTGAGGAATTGTTTGGATTCTTTAGCCATGAATCTGAGGATAGAGTCAAGATTTCGCAAAGACACGAAAAGGGAAAGTAACCCAGAATTAACATTTATATAGGGACCATTGTGAAAAGAAAAGTTCCTCCCGTGAAATTCTATCTATAGTTCGACACTATGCAGCTGAAAGCTGCTACGCCCACGTTATTAACTTTCATTGTCATCACAAGGCTGTTTCGAGAGGATAAACTTGACCTGAGATTGGATGGCAAGAACTCGACTGTCACGACTCTTGAGTGGTGTACTGAATGAAGAGCTTTGATAATGAGTAGTCTCTCCCATGCATTTAGTTTACCATGCGAACTTTATTAAAAATTTTTGCTTCTTTGCGAGGGAATGAGAATTGCCCGAGCTTCGTAAGTATTTTAACGACGTTTTGCAATAAAAAAAATTGTTAACTTAATTATATGGGCATAGGTGGTTGTTGATGACCTTCCGAAAAACCAAGGCAGCTTTTGATATTAACGGCAAATTTACTTTGGATATGAAGTTGATGAAACGTAAAATTAAAGTCTGCCCATGAATGGGAATAAGTATATAATATAGGAAGGGATTTTTATTGAAAGTTGAAATAGTTTTTTAAAAAATTGTTTATTAAGTTATAAACGTATCAGACTTCAAGGCTATATATAAATTAAGTTAATCATTAAAAGTCTTTCAATTGTAAGAAATTTAAATGCAATGATAGGAAAATTGAAACTGTTATTATGAAAAACATAATATTAATGATGCAAAAACTGTATAATTTCAGATGATATAAATTAAGTTAATCATTAAAAGTCTTTCAATTGTAAGAAATTTAAATGCAATGATAGGAAAATTGAGACTGTTATTATGAAAAACATAATATTAATGATGCAAAAACTGTATAATTTCAGATGGAAAATTATATTGCTTCTTTCTAGTGTGAAATGAAAAGATTGAGTTATACACATAAGTTATTTTAAAGCAACTCGTTTTAAAGTAGATAAATTTTACTAAATCTTGGAATTTAAAAAATAAATTTAAAATAGTTACAATTCTTATTATGCAAATATAGCTTTTTTAATGTTAAATTAATTTTAGTATTTTGTTAAAAAAGTAGAAATAAATGAGTAAATAATATATTTTAACAATTTAAAACAACAGTGCACGTTTGAAGATTATGCGATTTTGTAATATTTAAATGAAAAATAAATGAGCAGTTTTTCACAAGAATAATTTTGTAAATATATAGTTTTTTAAATGTTAAATTAATTTTAGTATTTAGCAAAAAAGGGGTTAAATAAGTGAGAAAATAATGTATTTTAACAATTTACAAAAACAATGCACGTTTGAAGATTGTGTGATTTTTTTGCATTTAAATGAAAAATAAATGAGCAATTTTTCGCAAGAATAGTTTTGTAAATAAAGAGAAATAAAATAGAAGAAGGCTAAATTAATTTTTTACTAGAAATTTAACCATTGATTATATATTTTAGATACATAAAA
This sequence comes from Pardosa pseudoannulata, assembly GCA_032207245.1. Taxonomy (NCBI): domain Eukaryota; kingdom Metazoa; phylum Arthropoda; class Arachnida; order Araneae; family Lycosidae; genus Pardosa; species Pardosa pseudoannulata. Next base: position 91,625,300 of record CM063511.1, on the reverse strand, counting down.
TATCTTCTAAAACACTTAATATAATTGACGTTATTAGTAATGACATTAATTGAAATAACATGGATTTTTAGGAAAATATCTATGGCAAGAGGAAAAAAATTATTTCTAGAAGAATTTAATAAAACATTTATATTGCATTTAGGATTCAATTAAGTGTTAATGGGCAAAGTCACCCATGTAAATGCTGAATTCTAACTTGGATTATTTTTAATTGGATTAATTTTAATCTAAAAAGGTAGTATTTTAAATTTTTTACGGTTTCCTGTTTAAAACTGCAAAATTAACCCTAAGAGGGTTAATTGTACACTTGGATTTTTTGATCATCTACAGATATGTTTCTATTTATAAAAACATACAATTTCAAACTGATTTTTTAAAAATAGAAATATTTCCTTCCCCATCCCTTACCTCTAAAAGTTATAAAATAAGTAGTACATAAAATTTTGGTAAAAGCAAGCAAAAAAGTTCAGAGAAAATTACTCACCTCCAAACCACGAACTTCCAGAAATAATCTTTTGGCAGCAGCAAAATGTGATGAATCCTCTTTTTCAAAAATCTGTTTAAAAAAAAGTTATATTTTAATACTTTGATTGGAAAGAATTAAAAAAAAAATATGAATGTGAAAACTTTGAGTCTAAAGAGGCATGGAAACACAAATAAATATTGAGAGATACAACTGATTTGAACACAAACATGCTAAAGCTTATTACCATGTATACTGATTTTGATAATTAACGCAAATTAAAAGTAGATAGATTAAAGTAACTTTAATGCCTGATATACACATTGCATACATCATAATTAAAAAACTCTATATGAATATATTGAAAGTAATTTATTTATCGTAAAACCATTTGACATTATATTTTCAAATAAAGTTTCTATGTTTTCATATTCTGTAAACGAATTTAAAGTAAATACATGAGATAGTCGACGATGTAACACACGATTAGCATATAGATGCACTCTTAGAAAATACACTGCAAATTGAATTTTAAATAATTTGCATATTCTGTATAACTTAGATAATGAGATATTCGTACGATATCATATACGATAAGAACATATATACATTCTTAAGAAATACTCTCCAAATCGAATCTTAAATGTTTTAATAACTTAGATGCATGAAATAATTGCATGATGTAACACACGATAAGATTATAAATACATTATATATAATAAGAGTATTGATATTTTTAAGTAATACGCTTCAAATCGAACTCAAACATTCTCATAACTCATACATAAGATAGTCGTGCGATATGAAA
>CM063511.1:91609029-91621529 GCA_032207245.1 Pardosa pseudoannulata | reverse complement strand
TATATATATATATATATATATATATATATATATATTATATATGTAATATATATATTATATATATAATATATATATATATATTTTATATATATATATATATATATATATATATATTCGATAATGGATTATAAACCATATTTTACATTCAACTGAATATATTTGAAATAGTTAACGTATTTATTATGTAACCATCCCACAATATATTCGTAAAACAATACTTAAATGTTCTCATATTTAGTATTACATACACATGAGATATTCGTAGAATGTAACACGCGATAAGAACATAGATGCATTCTTAAGAAATACACTGCACCTTGTAACTGCCATAAATTTGAAATTATTCTTTCAAAAAGAGGGAGAAATTTCCTAGTTCAGGGTTATAATTCGTTTGCAAAATTTAATTTCGCTGAATGCTACTTAAATATATATATTCATAGATCCGATGATGGATTATAAATCATTTTTTGCATTGAATAATATTAGTCAATAGGTCTGAGGAAAGAGAGAGGGGGCATTGCGAAATCATTGTTATTCCACTTTAGGTATGAGCAAAACATGTTTTACAAGATATTAACGACTAGATGCCAATCGGTGTCACAGAGCGTGCCTTGCACATTAATTTAAACGTTTCTGAGGTATTTACAGAATTTTTCGGAAAGGCAAAGATCGTAGAGAAACCATGGACATGAAAAGTATCCAAGAATTTAAGTATTAGGCAACACTAAAGCTTTTCTTGTATTGTTTTAAAGAGATTTTCACTCACAAAATGAGATTTAGTTCTACGTTAAAAACGTCATTTTTTTGCCAAAAATCATAATTTTTTTTTATTTCTCTGTTGTAAAATTTCAACTTTTAGGCTTCTAAATCTGTTTTTATTTTGTCTCTACGGTATTTTAAAAAGAAGTTACAGCTGTTTAAACATCAGTGACAGCTGTCAAAACAAAACGGAAGTAGTGACTTCGGAACCGGAAGATGTGAATTTAAAGCCTTTTAAAGAGCATTTTTTGGACAAAACTTTTTAAATATTCATGAAGATTAGTTTAAACATTTTTCTAGTATTTTTAATAATTAGCAAGATGGCAATTAGGAAGTTTTGAGCTAAGAAAGAGTGGGGAATTTTAAACATGTATTTTAATTTTTTAATAGTTAAAGTTGCATTCATAAACTTCAAATGCGTTTTTCTCAGAACGGTATTTTTAATAAAATGTTGAAACTTTAAATGTGATTCTCAAAAAGTTCTTAAAATATTTTGTTGAAAATTATTGTGAATGCTTTTGATAGTATTTACTAGTGTATGACCTAAAAGCTTTAAATTTGGGTAATTTTTAATGATGTTACCCTCATAGTTAGATATAAAGGTAATGCAAATTCGTTAAAAATTCAATGTGTAGGATTTTGAAGAACCAACATTTTTTACCAAATGTAAATTAATCAAAGATTTTAGGTGATTTACTAGTCCAGTGTATAAGAGATGTGTTGCATCAAAAATATTGAAATAATTTAATTTATTAAAAAATTAGACCTTTAAAAAAACCCGATTTTTTTACTAAATTTTCTTTATTTATTAGAAATTTTATAAAAACTTCTCCAGGAATAAATTTTTTAAGTGCAATTCTGTATGATAATATAAAAAAATAAATTTAAAAATGTAAAAGCATGAACTAGTTTCTACGTTTAAAGAAAAATGTTCTCCGAACGTAGACGGATGCTTTAAGAGATTTTTATTCTGAGTGCCAGCTTCGAGAATATGACCCTCCCCCCTTCCACACATATTTGATCCGCTCAGTGATGACTCTATTTTTTAAAAATTACAAATATATTATAAAATCTCTTAAAAGGTGCCAAGAGTAATCTATTCACCGACCCACTAACCCCAAAAATGTATCATTAATCCATGCTGATAACTAATATTGGGGAATATTGGTTTCAATGAGAACTGCGTGGCATATTTTGTGCATTGACATTCCAGTTTATCAATATCCAAAAAATTGAGTTAGTCAATGTGTGTACATATAATTTGTATTTATACAGTAGAACCTCTTTTTAACGACCCCACGATACAACGACCCCTTCGTAAGAACGACCATCTTAAAAAGTCCCAATTACTTTACCACAGGAATAATGTTAATTTTGAATCATTACAACGACCCCAAGCGTATTATTTTTCGTTAGAACGATTGCCAATTTTAGTCGGCAGAATTCATGAGTAAGTGGGCTATTTCAAAATTATTATACTGTGGTGCAACTTCAAAAAACCTGTAAACTCTTTGTGTTTGCTTAAAGGAGGGGAGGACGAAAAGGGGAGAACTAAATATTCAATTATCTTTTGATGAGTTTGTTGCGGTAGACGAAACTTTACAGTGCTACGGAGAAAATTTGAATGAGGACGATTTTATTGCCCGTATTACCGAAAATGAAGAAATCTGCAATTCCGACGACGGAGAAGAAATCGTCCAAGCTTTTGAAAAAGTGAATGAAAAAGAAGCCTTCAATGCAATCACTGCCTTACGTCAATATTTTGAAGGACAATTTAATTCTGAAGATTTCCTTTAAAATCTAACGTATATGGAATCAGTGATAATGATAAATTCCCAAAATGAACTTGAAACAGGCGTCAATCAAAGACATTTTTTCAAAAATGCAGTAATGGAAATACAAATAAATAGAAGTGTTCTCTAGGTATGTACTGTTGCGTCATTTCTTTGTTTAATTTTTTTATTATTTTTCAATTCGTTACAACGACCATATGATGTTGGTCCCACAGGGGTCGTTATACCGTGGTTCTACTGTATAAGTAAAACAAATTCTCATAAATATGGTAATTTTATGCAATCCCTCTTATCAAATTTTCGTTCAGCTACTGACACAGTATGAATTTATATCTACGTATAGCTTCTCTACTTAAGAAATGTTTACTACTACTTAGGAAATTTATAACTACTTAAGAAAAACTACTAAGAAATAACTACTTAACTACTTAAGAAAATGTTTTATTAATTACCTTCAACTTTAGACATAAAAATAACACGAAATCCAAGAAAATACTTGTCAAAATTTATAAAATTAAAATATTAACAGAACCGAAATCTGATGTGAGAAAATAAAACACTCAGAATGCAAACTAAAAGGAAATTAACAAATTATAAATTCACGTTTTTTAGGAGTAGTTAAAGCTGAACGAAAATTAAACTGAAAGTGTGGTTACGAAAGTGCTTTGTCACGAAAGCTCAAATGTTAGATTAGGGTTGCAAGAGAATCATGCTATTATATTTTTTAATCAACTTCATTAAATAATTAAATTTTTTTTCAATCCAACAGGGATGATAAAAACTGATGAAAATTATTTCTGGTTTAACCCCTTCACACCTAGCGTCATAATTAAGAGAGTTTATAAAGTGTGTTGAATTTTTTGGTTTTCTTGGAATGTTTTTTTTTTTTTTTGTTTAGTAAAGATTTATATTTACCCTAAAAATAATTTTCAAATATCTGCTGTTATAGCACAACAGTGTAAATTTTAGGGCTAACTACTAAAAACATATTCCTTGCGAAATTCGACAAAATAGTTTCATTCATGTGGGATACATTGATTTCAAGGTTCTTTTTTTTAACATTTCAGTACTTTTCTTGTAGAACGATTTATAGACACCCCATAAAAAGGGTCTGTTCATTCTAAGTCCGATATAATTTCGTCATTTGTTCCAAATCAAATTTTCTCTGGTGGATATATTACGGTTGGTGAGGAGATAATTTGAAACCTAGTTCAAGTGGTTTTGTGTATTCGTAACCATCTACTCGTGGTATGGAGTATTGCCTTGATGAGAGCACTCTTTCCCTCTTTGCCTTATGTGGCAGTTTCTTCTTAAATTCATCCTTCAATAGACCCGATAAATGTGTAATATTCAGTATTGATGGTCGTGCCTTTATTCAAGTAGTCGATGACAATTATGCAATGTATATCCCATAAACCTTCGTTAGAACCTTACTGGTCGATTGTTATGGCTTTTACTGCTTTGGACGACATTCACCCACTGCAATCCACTCAGTTGACTGCTGATTTGTATCTAGAGTGCAATGATAATTCTATGTTTTATCTACTGTCACATATAGAAGCAAGTTTCTGTTTATTTCGCACAAGCAGCTCTAAAGGCCCCTTCACACTATGGTCCACTGCAAGCCATTCCTACCGTCTGGAGGGGGTATGGCTTATCGTGGTCGATGGTAGCAGACGACAAAATAGCTTTGGCGGACGATGGCTTCAGAGGTGGTTTTTCTCCAAAGATCAAAGGCAGCCAGATGCGTAACTAAAGTGCGCAGTAGACCCTATGGACGAAACCACGCTCTCGGCTCATTTAGTGGCCCATTGTGTGGATGCAACCCGTGAAACATCTTTCAAAGCCACCATCAGGAAGTGGTGAACAATTGGCCATAGTTTGGAGGCTACATAACATGGTATCCAAGTCATCGGCTTTTGTTCCACAGCTTGCATACCCGGCAAAGGGAATAATTTTTCTCATAACCAAATTGTTCAAGCAAAATATTGTGCGCACTGTCTTTCGATATCTTTAGTATGTCATTGCAAATTAACTTTTTAGATGTTTAACATAATCTTGAGAATTTTGTTTTTAATTTTCTGGTATAGCCATCTTTCTATTTTATTTTATTTTATTTTCGAACGTTCAGCAGTATTGGTGCCCGAAAGGCCCCGTTTACACCACTGACACATGTTTGTTTTTGACGAAGCAAATTTATTATAACACTTATTAAGACAATACTGAGCTTGAACAGTATTTTTAACCATCAAAAATAGTGTTTAATCAACAGACAAAATTCGTTTTTCTTCATATTTTGAAAATATAAAAAAGTAAAATTAAAAATGTAAAAGTCACTAAAACGTCAATATATAGATAAATGATGGTAGAAATGTTATGAAACCTTGACACGTGCCTGTTGATACTTAGTAATATCGAACACAGAGTTTTTTATTTATAGCACATAGTCTCAATACCCATATGTTATATAATTTGTGATATGGGTCGACAATTTACTACATTTAATTAACAGACGAAGAAGTATTATATGATACTAACATGTACGACTAAAGTATATTCAAGTGAATAAAAAATCATATGACATGCTTTTCCCTTATCAGTACAAGCCAAACTTTTAAAACAGTGATATCTACTCATATGAAAATAAAATTAATATTGTCCTTAGATATGACATTTTTAAAGAGAAATGACTGAACATGAACGAGTAAAATGAAATTCATATGTGTTATTTTTCAAGCCATATAAAGTAAGGCATTATTTAAACAATATTCATAGGTATTTAGAAAAGGCACATAAATAAATAACAAAATTTTCAAACCCTTTAAATGCAATTAAAGCAAGTATTACTACTTTTGCATGTTTATACCTTTCACATTACTCATTATGACTCTTTTATTGTAAATATCAAATATAAAATTCATTTAATCCATAGTCTCTTATATTTTCAGTACAAATAATTTCGAAGCTTGTAAATTATTATTTTAAAAATGCATTGAAATTTTACTATAAACTAAAGCTGATTTATTTCACCATAATAAATATACTTAAAGAAAAATAACATGAGGCCAAAATTGAGATAAATGTACGTTTCTCATTAAAAAAATAATTCATCTTACTTTATGAATAGAGTTTTAAAGATAAAATTCTGATCTTCAGGCCATATGTATTACTTGTGTTTTTCATTTTATGAACTTTGAATTTAACATAACCTCTGGGATAAAGGTGTCATTTATTTATCTCCATTTTCAAAGGCTCTGGTAATTATACCTTAAAAGGATATAAATCTTATCTTTTTACAAACCAGTTTTGCCTATTACACACTATCACACAGACGTTTTTGAAATAAATTATTTTAGATACCACAAAGGTATATATTACAGTATTGTAAACACCCTTCGAGTTTTAAAAATATGAAAAATTATCTATAATTTCAGTCATGGATTAAAAAAGAAAGTTTTCACAATGACGCTTTCTTTAATAAAATTTTTCGTTTCTGGTACTTAAGATAAGTTTAAACAAATTCATTTTTTAAATAATTATAAACATGCAATTTTAATTGTTGAGATAGCAGTGAGTAATATAATATTAACCACATAGAAGTGCATTTTGTACTGTAAGAAAGATTTAAAATTATTCAGATAGGTGGATAAAAATGAACTATTGTTAGTGTTACCAGATTTCAGATAGGTCGGGATGTTAGATATTAAGTTTTGCTCTGCAGATACTTGAGAAAGAACAACAGATATTTATGTTGCATAATATAAAAGTTAAAATCGCTTTTGCAGTTAACATACATGATATTAAAGTGCGATTTTAATTTAGTTCCAAATAACAGAAATTTGGATACATTTATTGACTAATTTTATTTAATAAGACACGATATTTCTTGAGACAAAAGTATAACGAGGAAAATATTGAAAAGAAATGTTTTATCTTATTACATACCAGTTTAAACTACAACATATTACCACACAAACATTTCAGTTGCAAATTATTCTGTGTATCATAATGACATATATATATAACTGTGTTGTAAACACGTTTTGAGTTTCACAAATTTAAAAAGTTATCTTTAATTTCAATTATAGATGAACAGGAGAATTTCTCGTTAGAGATTTATTTTGATACTTTATTTGTAATTTCATTTATTCAGTAATTATAAATTTGAATTTTTAGTCGTTGAGAAAGCAGTGAATTATATCTATTACCCATACAATTCATTCCTAACTTCATTAAAGATTAAGAGTTATTTGGTTAGGTGGGATAAACAGACCATTTGGAGTGTTACCCTGTTTTAGATAGGTCGGGACATCGATATACAGTTTTGTGCTGTAGATACTTAAAGGGTAACCATCACTTTTGTATGTTGCAAAAAATGGAAGTAAGAAAATGTTTTGGCATTTAATGCATATTATAATGATGCCAAATTTTAATTGCATTCCAAAGTATAGAAAGTTGGATACATTTGAGTAATCTTGTTTAATAACATGCATTATTTCTTGAGACAAAAGTGTTAAGGAGGAAATTCTATTGAAAAGAAATAAATCATATCTTTTAACATACCGACATTACTAACTACATACTATTCCACAAACATTTTGGATATAAATTATTCTTCATATCACAATGGTGCATATCGCAGAATTGTAAATTCTCTTTATGTTTCACAAAAATTAAAAATTATCTACAATTTCAGTCATGGATGTAGGACAAAGTTTCTCAACAACACTTTCTTTTAATAGACATTTAGTTTTAATAATTAAGATAAATTTTGACAATTTCATTTGTTTGATATTTTTAAACTTTTATCGTTGAAAAAAAGGTAAACTGCATTAAATTACCTACATAAAAATCTATTCCTAAATGTATTAAAAATTAAGGGATCATACGACTCTTAAAAGTCGAAAAAATGTAAAATAATTATCATTTTTGACTTCTAATAGTTGGAAAACTACCAGTTTTACAAACATATTTTTTAACAAAGTTAGAACAAATCATTACCTTTACAAAGATATCACATTCATGTTTGAAAGAAAACAAATATTTTTGTTAGAAAGTTTTAAATAAGTGACACTTTATTGTTAATAAGAATGATACAAGGCTAACGCGCATGATTACTAAAAATATAATAAAGTCTAAGACAAATTTATTCTTTTAATACAATATCTCAAAATAAATTTGAACTTCAATTTGTACATATTTAACATACATATATATTTTAAACAATATTTCTGAAAAGTGAATTTTTTTTCTTAAAAATTAAAAATTCATCATTTAAAAAAGAAAATATTTTGAGAAATATACAAGAAAATTTAAGTTCAAACGAATGAAAACTATACTGTATACAACTTGTTGAAATTTCATGAAAAAATAATAAAATCTTTTTGAGATAACATGCTCGTCATGTGAAAAAAAATTGTAATTTGAGAAAAATCAAGTTAAAGTTTTATAAGTTCAAATTTGTTTATAGTAAATATCTGGCTAGCTTTTATTAATAACTCTTCTTAATATTAAAAATTTTTACTGCGGATTCTTTTAAAATGTTCAGAACTGAATTCCTTTTAACATATATTTTTTGTTCTGAAAAATCGAATTTTTTTTAAGTTTTATGATAATTTAAGAATTATTCGATTAGATAGGATAATTCTTAATTTAAATTTAATTCTTAATATTACTTTTTTCGTATGATTGTTTGTATTAACCTTTTTCAGATAGGTTGGGACATCGATGTCTAGTTTTGCTTTGTAGATGCTTGATAAATGTAGTTGGCAGTTTTGTATGCTGTATAATATGAAAAAAGAAACAAAAATAAAGTTTTAGCAGTTTATGGACATTATATTAATGTCAGATTTTAAATGCGGTCCAATAATTTATATTTATTTACTAATCTTTTTTAATAAAATGCAATAGTTCTTTAGCCACAAGTATAATAACAATGAAAGTGCCGTTAGAAAGAATTATATTTTTTTACACACCAGTTTTTCCTATTAAATACTACTGCAAAAACGTTTTGGATATAAATTATTCTATATATCATAACGGTGTATATTACAGTATTGTTAAGACCTTTAGAGTTTGACAAATATGAACAATTATCTGTAAATTCAGTCATGACTTAAAAGAAAGTTTCTCATTGGATTTTAAATAGAATTTTATTTTTGATACTTAGATAAGTTTAGACAGTTTCATTTACTCGATAATTATAAACTTGGGCTTTTAGTAGTTGAGAAAGCAGTGAACTACTTTTTTTCCAATAAAAAATTAATTCCTAATTGTATTCAAGATTAGGAATTATTCCGGTAGGTGGGATAAAATATACCATTGTTAGGGTTACCCTATTTCGGATAGGTCAGGACACCAGATATTCAATCTTACTCCGCAGAGGCATGACAAAGGGTAACTGGTACAGTTTGCCTGCTGTATGTCAAAAGCAAATCTTTCCTTTTGACAGTTGATTGATCTACTAATAATGGCAGATTTTAATTGCATTTCAACAAATTAGAAATTTGAGTATACAAGCATACGAGAAATTCTACCTCCCATTTCTCCCACACACATATAATTGGTAAATGATCTCTGTAATGAATACTTGTTTGGATAAAATATTATGTAAACCTAGCGTTAAATTTGGTTATAGGATATAAAGTAAACAGGATATACTACTGATATTTAGAAAAAAAATATTTTCACTGAAGGACATTTAGATTTAGGTATTTTCTTTCTTTAAGCACCTTATTTGTTATATATCCTTCTTTGTTATATATGCTTTTTATTTGTTATATATTCATCTTATTTCTTATACATGCACCTTATTATATATTAGACTTACGAAAAGAAAATTAACCACAGAATTAGTTTAATAATTTCATAAACTATTAATTATGGTGATCCCTTCTACTATTCTATGAGTAAGGGTTAGAAGAAGAATAACAATGTTTAGAGTATTGCTAATTATTGCATATTATTTGTTATGTATGCATCTTATTTGTTATACATGAACCTTATTATATATTAGACTTACGAAAAGAAAATTAACCACAGACTTAGTCTAATAATTTCATAACTATTAAATATGGTGATCCCTCCTACTATTCTTTGACTAAGGGTTAGAAGAAGAATAACAATGTTTAGAGTATTGCTAATTATTGCATATTATTTGTTATATATGCATCTTATTTGTTATACATGAACCTTATTATATATTAGACTTACGAAAAGAAAATTAACCACAGAATTAGTCTAATAATTTTATAAACTATTAAATATGGTGATCCCTCCTACTATTCTATGACTAAGGGTTAGAAGAAGAATAACAATGTTTAGAGTATTGCTAATTATTGCATATTATTTGTTATATATGCATCTTATTTGTTATACATGAACCTTATTATATATTAGACTTACGAAAAGAAAATTAACCACAGAATTAGTCTAATAATTTTATAAACTATTAAATATAGTGATCCCTCCTACTATTCTATGACTAAGGGTTAGAAGAAGAATAACAATGTTTAGAGTATTGCTAATTATTGCATATTATTTGTTATGTATGCATCTTATTTGTTATACATGAACCTTATTATATATTAGACTTACGAAAAGAAAATTAACCACAGACTTAGTCTAATAATTTCATAACTATTAAATATGGTGATCCCTCCTACTATTCTTTGACTAAGGGTTAGAAGAAGAATAACAATGTTTAGAGTATTGCTAATTATTGCATATTATTTGTTATATATGCATCTTATTTGTTATACATGAACCTTATTATATATTAGACTTACGAAAAGAAAATTAACCACAGAATTAGTCTAATAATTTTATAAACTATTAAATATGGTGATCCCTCCTACTATTCTATGACTAAGGGTTAGAAGAAGAATAACAATGTTTAGAGTATTGCGAATTATTGCATATTATTTGTTATATATCCATCTTATTTGTTATACATGAACCTTATTATATATTAGACTTACGAAAAGAAAATTAACCACAGAATTAGTCTAATAATCTTATAAACTATTAAATATGGTGATCCCTCCTACTATTCTATGACTAAGGGTTAGAAGAAGAATAACAATGTTTAGAGTATTGCTAATTATTGCATATTATTTGTTATATATGCATCTTATTTGTTATACAGGAACCTTATATTAGACTTACGAAAAGAAAATTAACCACAGAATTAGTCTAATAATTTCATAAACTATTAAATATGGTGATCCCTTCTACTATTCTATGACTAAGGGTAAGAAGAAGAATAACAACGTTTAGAGTATTGCTAATTATTGCATATTATTTGTTATATATGCATCTTATTTGTTATACATGAACCTTATTATATATTAGACTTACGAAAAGAAAATTAACCACAGAATTAGTCTAATAATTTCATAAACTATTAAATATGGTGATCCCTTCTACTATTCTATGACTAAGGGTTAGAAGAAGAATAACAATGTTTAGAGTATTGCTAATTATTGCATATTATTTGTTATATATGCATCTTATTTTTTATACATGCACCTTATTATATATAAGACCTACGAAAAGAAAACTAACCACAGAATTGGTCTAATAATTCCATAAATTATTAAATTCTATGATTTCTTCTACTATTCTATGACTAAGGGTTAGAAGAAAAATAACAAATTTCGAGTATTGCTAACTTTATTTTTCTTTAGCAAATTGTTAATATTTATTTATAAATTAATAATTATATTTTATTCATGTAATTAAAATATTAAATATATAATAAAATAAGTGTTTAAAATAAAATTTATGTGATCATCATGACATCATGATATAATTTTTGCTAGTGTAAAAAAAAAAAAAAAAAAAAAAAACAGTGATTCTGGAACTTATAGAATTTTGAAATTTATTGAATCGAAATTCCGTTTAAAGTTGACCAACTGGCATCCAAAATAATTAATAATACGTTCAGTTTCTAATTACCAAGTATTAATTACTGAGTTACTAAAAATATTAATTTCTACATTAAAAATTCATTTATCTTGTTGTAGCTAAGAGTAAATAAAATGTTTTGATAAACATGGGGAAATATATCAAAATAAATACATTATGATCTTGAATTTCTTTTTAGGAAGAACGCTGGGTGTGATTCCCAAGATTTTAGGTAGGTAACTTTGGCTCTTGTTGCAAAAAGTCTGGCCACGCCTGATATATGTTATAAATTGTAGGATATCAAAGCATAACTGATTTTAGATATTAATTATATTTTACAATGTAAGATAGAAATGTAAAATTTTCAGTAAATTTTATTCCATTTGAAAGTCTACTATTAGCCCAAATACATTTTCTAATTCAGCTGTAGAGTCATTTTACAAGTTTAGGATTTTGAAATACATAGAAAATACCTACTGATTAATGCTAAAGAATTATTGACAACAAACAAGTATTAGCAAAAACCTCCGAGACACATTAATAAAAGGAGGTTCAAGTAAGAATTAATAATAAGCTTGTTATGTTTCAAAAAACCTTAGAAACTGTCAGTAGTCAAATTCATCAGCCCATAAATCACTTACTGTTTAACCAAGAGACTTTTTACTTTTGCATAATGATAAGCATAATGTTTCTTGGTTTCCATTATTTCATTTGGAAAACTTTGCGAAACTTATGAAGAAACATGTTTCAACGGAAAAGGTCTGAGATTACATTTAGCCTTAATGGTACGTGTTTCGGAAACTGATGAGCGCTAAGCTTTAATTTACGACGATTTAAAATAAACTCTGATAACCAAGAACTGCATTTAAGAGTATCTATTTCTTTGCTTTTTTCTATTTATTTTGAGAAAGTCAAGGAAATTTCATATTTTTTTTCAGATTCTTGACATATTTGTATATATTTATTATCGTAAATGTCAGTTGTAATATTTTAATAAATTAGTATATTTACATTTTAGTGTGGTTTATTAAAACTAGAAAA
>CM063511.1:91571529-91596529 GCA_032207245.1 Pardosa pseudoannulata | reverse complement strand
CAATAAAAGCAGTGACAGAAGAGATTTAAACTTCTATTCTAATAATATTGAAATTTAGCAATATTTATCTTTTAAGTGTTAACTTTTTAAGACTTCACTTCAAATATGCAGCATTGTACGATGGGTTTGAAAGATAAAAGGTCTGATTGTAGTTTCGAAGTTTTTAAATTTCTGGATTTCAGTTTCTGTTTTCAGAATTATATAGAGTATACAGTATACAATATACAGTATACAGGGCCTTCTCTTGTAAAATTATCGGGATAGAAAATGCAGAGGGATCGGTTTGATTTTTTATTGAAACCAGAAGAATAATGCACATCTGTTACATACACTAAATATTTTTTTGGGAGTGGGGAAACCGTTTGTAAAAATTTTTCTTCCTTCGTAAAACTGGATAAAATTTACGTAGTGGATTGAACATGGGAGTACAACGGATTTTGTTCAAGAGAGGGAGGGAGAATTGTAAAAGCTGAAGAGAGTAAGGGAGTGATAGTAAGGTTATTTATAAAGATTATATATAGATTATACATAACCTTATTTACGGCGTTAATGTATAAATTTCATGGATTTGTAGATAATTAAAAACATATTAAATATATATTAAAGAAATTAATATATATATGAAAATATTATAAATATTAACTAATCTATAAGTAGTTTATCTTAATCATTCTATTGAAAATTAAAAGGAAGATTAAAGGAATTTGTCTAGCATTATTATACACTTACAAAACTCTCTTTAGAGTTTCTCTCTATCAAGATAAGAAATGATTAAATTTAGGAAAAATAAAATCTTTTTAAAATATGTTACTAATTTTTGTGTTAGTGTAAGATTAATTCAATGAAGGCCAGAACACAAAAGCGAGTTTAAACTACCGAAATGTGTGATTCATTTTCGTGATTATTTGGAGAGGATTTCGCTTCGCTTCGTGTTTTATTAAAAAACATTAATTTCCACAGAGGTAAGTTAAAATAACCTTTTTAAAGTGTTGCACAACCATCTCAATTTTTCCCACATAAACTGGCTTTGCAGTTTTGCATATGAAAAGATCGCTCTATGCATGATGCAATGTTAAACGCTAACCAAAGCTGCCAAGTCTACGAACATCCCACTATTGTAGAAACGACCTTAAAGCCTTTACGGCAATTTCTAGAGAAAATATTATTCTTGGATTGGTGTTTGAAAGACTTTGTAATATCAGATAGCTTTCACTGATCGGGGTTTCAGTTGATATTTTCATGATAAATGGTTTAACATTAAAGGTTGCTCGGAGGGAAAATAAACTTCCTGCAAAGAAAATTCTTTAGAAATTGCCCTATTGTGGGTTAGTGGGAGAATAGCTTAAAACCATTAATGGTCGAATACTTAGATTTATAAAGACATCACTTTCTACTGACTTTTGTATGAGTTTTACATAAAAGTGTGAAATTTGTGTATTGAAACGGACATTAACGTTGATTGAGAAAGCCATTGTTGTAAAATTGATTCATTCGCATGATAAAGTAATAAGAAATTTAAACAGTTTTGACCATGTATATAACAATAAACTATAAAAAAGGATTTAAAAATGAAGGTTGCTATTATTGGCTATAAAGAATAATATTTTGAAAGCGTGAAAGCCGCTTCAGAGTTTTGAAAATTTATGTTTTATAAATAAAAATAAATTCATTTGTTACTATTCCTTTTTGGGTATAATTACAGTGTTTTCTAAAAATCCTTACTGCATAGTTTTATTACAGCGTATGTATGCTTAGGTTTGGTTTAGTTTTGGGGCGCTACGGTCTACTTTTTGCAACACGAGGGCTAATAAGACCGGGACCTACTGTTTAAAACCGATTCCGAACGGCTACGAGCATCCATGCCGTAGGGGGATTCGAACCCACGAAGTCCGATTCCGAAAGTCAGCACCCTAACCATTCGTCCATCGTTCGGCATGCATTCTTAGCAAATAGGGTAAAAAAATAGGCTGTTAATGCAATATTAAAAGTATTTCTATAATTCTGTTATTCTTCAGTATTTTTCAGAGATCCCTGTGATTTAAATTTAGATTCACAAAGTGCTAACTGAAATATGAATAACATTGAAGCACGTTTTTATTATAACATTAGTGAAATTCGTTTTTAATTAAACATTATCAAAAAATTAATAATTTTATTCCAGAATAATAACTAAAAAATATTAGAATATAAAGAAAGTTATTAAATTATTAACGAATAATATCCGTTTTGAATTAAGTAAGGAAGAAAGAATAATTTCTAAAGAATAATTGCTTGAAATGTTCTTATAAGGAACGCATGCAAGTTTATATGTACTATATTTGGAGAAAACTTCTCAAATAATAATTTCATATCAATTAAAAATTTACAAGGAATCCTATGCATTTTCTGTAAAATAACTTATGTTAACATTCCCCGAGTAACTCAAAAATATTAGAATATAAAGAAAGTTATTAAATTATTAACGAATAATATCCGTTTTGAATTAAGTAAGGAAGAAAGAATAATTTCTGAAGAATAATTGCTTGAAATGTTCTTATAAGGAACGCATGCAAGTTTATATGTACTATATTTGGAGAAAACTTCTCAAATAATAATTTCATATCAATTAAAAATTTACAAGGAATCCTATGCATTTTCTGTAAAATAACTTATGTTAACATTCCTCTAGTAAAATTTAAAATTATTCAATGATTGCGCTTTTAAACTTTTGTGATGTAAATTAATCTTTTGTAGTCAAGACACGTTTAGAAATCAAGTACTTCAGTACGTATAAAACGTAAATCAAAATTAAGATTATCATAATATATAATTCACTATGTAAAGTTACCGCTGGTAATCTAAGTGTACTAATATATGATAAAAAAATTTAATATGGAAATCCCATGATTTTTTTGTAGACTTATTAAATTATACACATATTTTGCTACACTTCATTTAAACATATTTAATTTAAATGCGAGATACGATCCTCCAATTCTATAACAAAATGGACTGTTACACAAAAGCTAAATAATTTTCTTTTAATAACACAAAACAATTATGCAATATTCAACGATGAGTAGCATTGTATGCAGCAAAATATTTAGTCCAGCAGTGAGTAGACTTTAAGTACTACCATTTATCGAATCCCAGTAGCTTTGATAACCTTGATATTGGTGGTTTTTTTATATAGAGTAAGTATTGTAACAAAGATGAAGATACACAAATACGTGTTGCAACAGTTCTTAATACAAATACTAAACTTTCTACCATTAATCATTTTGAGTTATGCCTGGACGCATTAATATACGTCATATTCAACTTTTTCCCTACCTCAAATGAAGATTGCAGTCAAAAAAGGGAGGATCAAAACTAGATGTTACAAATGTCCTAAAAACAAAATATCATCATTTTCCGGCAATTTTTATTTTTTTTTAAATTTTACAAGATACATACTACATAAGTCGTCACGACGAAACTAGTCAAAATGCATTCAGAGATGGTCAAAATGAATATTTAAAATCTCTAAAGTTTCCTCATATGTAAATACGTACATAACACTGAAATCTGTGGAAAATGAGAAATGAGGAATGAGTGGCTTGGCCAAAAGGATAATTTCCGATGAATTGAAACAAGAAAATTTTCAGTACTTCCTGTATTCTTTACAAGGAAGTAAAAAGAAAAAAATACCCTATAAAATTATCATCTATATTTCAAAGCACCAACACAGTTCTCTTTGAAATTTGAAGAAGCACAAACGCCCTAAAATATATTAATCGTATTCGCTGCTGTGACGTGTTTAGTATTTGACAATAAATAACAGTCCATAATTGCTTTAAACTATCATCGTCTAACGACTTTAACCATCCTCTAGTTATCTAATCTGCAAACAAGTCGTAAAGTTCAAACGACTACATGTGGGTGTAAAATACTGACTCAACTTCAATTGATCCGAAAGAAAAGAACGGTCTGCATTGCGTGCCTGTACGCGAC
Source organism: Pardosa pseudoannulata (assembly GCA_032207245.1). NCBI lineage: Eukaryota > Metazoa > Arthropoda > Arachnida > Araneae > Lycosidae > Pardosa > Pardosa pseudoannulata. Next base: position 91,592,557 of record CM063511.1, on the reverse strand, counting down.
TTCACACAACGCCTACTATGATACTGAATCACCATGTTTAAACGATAGTCTTATGGTCCGAAGTCACCGAGGGTCTCTTTTGCATAATAATGCAAAAATGTTAATGAAAAGTAAAGTAAGAAAAGCATTTCTTAGGTTAAATATTATAGTATGATATATGGTGCAATATCTCTTCTTGATAGGGCAGATAGTACAAACTGGAGATAATTGTTTAGCTTCAGATAATTTTTTAAAAGTAGTAACAATGTAACATTTTGTAAACAACAGGAGTGAAATGTATTGGATTTTTAATAGAGGAAAACGTGTAATAAAACAGTAAAGAAATGCATAAATGTTAAAAGAAATTATAAAATGTTAAGAAGGTACGTTTAAATTCGCAGAAAGAGCAGTTTGCAGTGCAATTCTGTACGCAAATTCCCAAAACGCTTAGTGTCGTACTGAATAACTGAAGCTAAACCGACAGTCATATGGCCCAGAGTCGCAGAGTGTCTCTAATTGCCTAATAATGCAAAACTGTTAATGAAAAGTAAAGAAAGAGCATTTTTTTAGTTTAAATATATGATGATGCGTTATGATATATGATACAATATTTCTCCTTGAAATGATTGATAGCACAGACTGGAGATACTGCTAAAGCTTCAGATAATTTTTTAAAAGTAGTAACAATGTAATATATTCTAAAGAACAGGAGTAAAAAGTAAGGATTATAAAAATAAATATTAGTGAAAAGGACGGTCTGCACTGCGTGCCTGTACGCGAGTTTACATAACGCTACATCGTACTGAAACGATAGTCATGTTCAAACGATAGTCTTATGGTCCAGAAACACCCAGGGTCTCTTTTGCATAATAATGCAACACTGTTAGGGAAAAGCAAAGTAAAAAAAGCATTTCTTAGGTTAAATATCATAGTATGATATATGATGCAATATCTCTTCTTGAAAGTACAGATAGCACAAACTGGAGATAGTTGTTTAGCTTCAGATAATTTTTTAAAAGTAGAAACAATATAACATTTTGTAAAAGTAAATATCAGTGAAACATGTAATATAACAGATTTTTTTTGAGCGCTACGTTATACTGCTTTACTTCACGAGGGCTAATGATATCGGGACCTATTGTTTAAAACCGATTACGAATGTCTACGAACATCCACGCCAGAAACTGTATTTGAAAACGCGAACTCCGGTACTTCAGAGCAGCGCCCTACCATTTGGCCAAAGCAAATAACGGAAATGTATGGTATAACAGTGTACAAATGTATAAATGTGGTATAAAATTGTAGAAAGTTAAGAAAGTGCATTTTAGATTCGTAGAAAGAATGGTATGACCTGTAAGCGAATTCATAAAACGCTTAGTGTATCATTGAATCATTTATGTTAGTATGATAATGTTGCTGACCGGATAGGGGAAGATGTCTATTTGCATAATAATGATAAATTCTTAATGGAAAGAAAAGCAAAAAACAAACAAACAAACAAAAAAGAAACATTTCTTAATTTAAGCGTCGTGGTATGATATATGACGCAATTTTTCTTCTTGAACGAACGGATAACATAAACTGAAGATAGTTGTTTAGCTTCAGATAAATAAGTTTTAATAGGAAGAAGTAGACTGCAATATTTTATATACAATATGAATTCAAAAGTACTGGGATATATACGTAAGTAACAAGGAAACGTCTATTGAAAAGGTGTAGCAATACATAAATGATGAATAAAATTATACGAATGGATAACACAAACTTGAGATTGTTGTTTAGCCCCAGATAAATAATTTTTAATAGAAAAAAGTAGACTGCAATAATTTATATACAATAGGAATTCAAAAGTACTGGAATATATACGTAAGCAACAAGGAAGTGTCTACTGCAAAAGGTGTAGCAATACATAAATGATGAATAAAATTATACGAATGGATAACACAAACTTGAGATTGTTGTTTAGCCCCAGATAAATAATTTTTAATAGAAAAAAGTAGACTGCAATAATTTATATACAATAGGAATTCAAAAGTACTGGAATATATACGTAAGCAACAAGGAAGTGTCTACTGCAAAAGGTGTAGAAATACATAAATGATGAATAAAATTATAAGAACGAATAACACAAACTGGAGATAGTTGTTTAGCCTCAGATAAATAATTTTTAATAGAAAAAAGTAGACTGCAATAATTTATATACAATAGGAATTCAAAAGTACTGGAATATATACGTAAGCAACAAGGAAGTGTCTACTGCAAAAGGTGTAGAAATACATAAATGATGAATAAAATTATAAGAACGAATAACACAAACTGGAGATAGTTGTTTAGCCTCAGATAAATATTTTTAATAGGAAGGAGTACACTGAAATATTTTATATACATTATCAATTAAAAAGTACAGGGTTATATACATAAGCAACAAGGAAATGTCTATTGCAAAGGTGAAGCAAAACATAAATGATGAATAAAATTATAGAAATCTAAAATACGTTTAAGAATCAGTCTGCAATACTAATCTGTGTGTTCGTTCACACAACGCATTCTATCGCACCTAATCTTTGATGTTAAAATGATAGTCTCGGAGTGGCCGAGGAAACTATTTACATAATAATGCAACAACTACTAATGAAAAATAAAGTAAAAAAGTATTTCTTAGATTAAACATCAAGTTATTTCACATGATGTAAGGTGTAATCTTTTTTGCTAAACGTGCAACACAAACTGAAAATAATTGTTTGGCATGAGATTATTTTTTAAGGAACTAGTAGAATTTAGAAATTTATATGCAATAAAGAAGGCAAAAGTTTTGATTATAAAAAACAACAACAGGTAAATGTCTAATATAAGTGGGTAGCAGTATATAAATTATGAATAAAATCATTGAAAGTATAGAGGGTACATTAAAAATTAATAGAAATATAACGGCAGGTGATTAGTTAATAAAGAAATCTCAAAACCTCGAGAATTGCAATTTTGGAAGAAAAATTAGACACACCGCACTTATATGAAATTAGATTCCCCAAAGAATGTTTGATTGCATACATAAAATTTATCATAATAAATACGAAACTATATTTTGATTTTTGATGCACAGTTAATATTTTGAAACAGTCTTATAAAATAAGAATTGCAGTACAGAGTTATCAATAACCACAAAATGAACTGTCAGATCTTAATAACTCAAAATCTTTTCTTTATAATTTCAATAAAACAAGTTATGTAGATTAAAGGATTAAATGGAATAATAATTAAAAAAATTCCAATTCTTTTCATAATTAAAAATACATTAAGTGATATTTCAGTTAATTTTACTAAACGGGCAAATATTTTTAGTTTTTTAGTAGCTTACATACTTTAGTCTTTATTTGTCTAAAAATTTTGTTACTTTGTTTAAAATACATACATTAAAATTAAAAAAATCTGTAGAGGAATATAATAAGTTTTAATTTCTAAAAGCAGTTTAAAATTTCAATTTTGGAGTGTGAAACTAAATTTCTTTCTTTCTAAATCTGCTTATTTTACAGTCTTCCTTATTAATCAAAAAGGACAAAAACGATTTGTTTAACAGAAGTAGCATTTCTTTCTGTCTGGGTGAAATAAGTTTATCATTCGCTTTCACCACATCATGCACATAAAAATCACGCGCCAAGCGGAAGCGATATGCTTGTCATAACGAGGAAACTGAATGTTCAGAATCACAAGCGGCAACTAAGGATTTACTTTGCTTTGCCATTGCTGACTCATTAAGGCTTCAATTTCAGTTTCCGATCACACCCTTTAAGTCTTGGTACGTTTAAATGCCTTTTTTGTTCCGTACAATGCCAGTTAATTTCTAATAACCTTTTACCCACCAGTGATCTAAAAGAAGAAAAAAATATTTGGCGAATGATATATAAAGTATGAATATATATATATATATATATATATATATATATATATATATATATATATATATATATATATATATATATGTATATATATGTATATATATGTATATATATATGCATATGTACATATATATGTATATATATGTATGTATGTATATATATATATACATATATTTATACATATATATATATGTATGTATATGTATATATATGCATGTATACGTATATTATATATATGTGTGTACATATATATATGTATGTACATATATATATGTATGTATATATGTATATGTATATATATATATATATATATATATATATATATATATATATATATATATATATATATATACATATATATATATATATGTGTATATATATGTGCACATATATATATATATATATATATATATATATATATATACATATATATACATATATATATGTATATATATATATATATATATATATATATATATATATATATGTATATATATATATATACACATATATATATATATATATATATATATATATTATATATATATATATATATATATATATATATATATATATATATATATATATATATATATATATATATATATATATATATATATATATATATATATATATATATATATATATATGAAAGAAATGAGGGAGAGAAACAGACATTTAGATAGAGGAGAAGCTGGCTAATTTAACTTCTAGGATTTATATGTAATTTCAAATTTTATTGGTTTATTGATAATTGTTGGTAGCACTAGATCGAAAAGTTGAACTATCAGATTTATTAAAGATCTGAATACAAAACAAACATTTAATTTTTAATAAAATTTTGAATTTTTAAAAATCATAAGAGTTTGAAATCCTATCAATAAGAAAGGAAAATTTAATTGTAAGTATAAAATTTGTGATTTTAGTCAATTTTATTATAAGTATAAATATCAGTACAAATTTATTTTTCAAAGATTAAATTTGTTAAAAGGGATTCATGTGTGGACATAATGGGTATTTCTGTTTTTAGATGTTCTGGAAATAATTTCACAAAATTTTTTAGTGCTTTGTTAATGAAACAAATACAATCTGTTCCACAAGAGCTTGTCGCTCATAACTTCGTCAATAGATAGCGCGCAGATACCGACTTAATTGCACGTGTTCTTCATTGGAGAAGCATGCTTTATGGTTATATTCTTTATTCAATTTGTTTTGCTGTGTTTAAATCAACAATCGAAGTCGTGCGTGTACCGAGTGGAAGTGAAAATGGCATTACCACAATGAATTGGCCCTCTTAGTTGCCTGACGCCAATCTAATTGAAAAGTATGGTCTCCGATGAAGATGGAGCTCAGGGGAAAATGTGTATACCATATAAAGCAGCTAATATAAAGCTGTACGTCACTGGGTATGAGAAATTTGAAAATCTCTACCTTTGAAATTAGCCGAAAAACTTGTCGAAAGTTTTCCTCGAAGCTGCCAAGCAATAATCGACAATCTACACAAATATATTTGTACAAATGTACTGATACAAATAGTACAATGATACAATGGTACAATGGTGAAAATGTATTTTTAACCGATTCATTTGTATTTGCAGGGAAATAGACAAGCTCTTATGAAACAGACTGTATTAAGAACCCCTAGTGTATAGACAGTGACGCATATCATACGATTACTTACTTCAATGCGAAGTAACTCCAAATAGCTGTTCTCTGAAGTACCAGAGAAACAAAATGGCGGAGGAGAGGCGGTAGAGCATTTAATCGAAATCTCCCCGCGAGATAAAACAGTGTGATGTCACAACGCCCACTCGGATGCGAAGGATCACATCTCCATCCGCCTACGGATGCAACAGGTTCCGGTCGGAAGTTTTTTGTGCTAGTCCACGACTGGTTTTCTGGAGAGGGGAGAATGACGAATGGTTTCTAACTTGTTCGATCGCTATCGCATGCGCTCTTTTTCAGGTCCGCGCTGATCGAGGTAATTAAATGGGGAGCTGATGGAGGAAAAGGAAACCTTTTTTAATGCTTATCTAATTAGGTAGGGCCTGATGGAACGTGGCAGTGGAAAACGAGATTGAGCATGTTCGGGCTGCTGGCTGTAATTAGCTTAAATTAAAGAATTGACTAGACTACTATTAAATCCTTTCTCTAACATGTCTTAATCTTGGGAATGATGTGAATGGAATGTAGAGATTTGACAGCTTTCCTTATACCGTGCAAATCAGAATTCAAGTGGGTAAACTTTGTTTACATTGCATTAAAACCTTTTATAAGAGATGATAAATTTAATCTCATTTAAAATTCGTTAATCGTGACTTTTATTAATATCGATGTCTAAGGATTAAATAACAGTTAGTTTGAAAGGGTTTTCAGCACCAACGTGTTTTAAAGGACTTAGTATAGATTTGGTTTGGTTTGGTTTGGAGTTCTACGGTCTACTGTTTTGCAGCTCGAGTGCTAATGAGACCGGAACCTACTTCTTAAAGCCGATTTCGAACGGCTAAGAACATCTCTGCCACAGTGGGATTCGAACCCACGAACACTCGTACCGAAGACAGTACCCTAACCGTTCGGCCAGCTCTCGACGGACTTAGTATAGAAAAGATGTCTATAAGAGCTATCGCCAAATGGTGGTCCATGGACCACCAGTGGTCAAGGAAAAATTTTTGATGGTCCGCAGACAAATGGATGATTATTTATTATAAGCTGCAATACAACTAATAAAAAATTTATTAACATCCAGATTAAAAAATGAGAATTAATATCATTGACAAGATCACATTTTTGGCATTCTATAAAAAGTAAATGCCTATCACTGAGGGAAAATCACTGAAAGTTTTACTTTAATTTTCAACTGCATATTTGTGCTAAAAACATTTTCATGTGTCACAGCAATTAACACTCGATGCCGATCTCTGCTGGAAATAAAGATCTTCATCTTGCATTGACGTCAAAATTGGAGCCAAAATTCCACTTACGGATGGTCCATAGGAAATTACATATGTCACACTAAAAATATGTAATATCTAAGTAAAGTTTTATTTAAAATTACGTATAACTTTTTTACTTTTAATATGTGCAGTTTGTATTAATAAAATAACAGTTTCTGATTATTATTCTATAAATATATTTACTGTCTTTTTTATTTTAAATTTATATAATTGGTGGTCCGCTAAATAAAAATTATATATGCAGTTGTCCTTGAAGTTCTAAAATTTGCCAACTGCTGGCCTACAAGACGAGTGGTAGGAAAGGAAAAGAGAAAATAGCTATATTATCTGATAACACTAGAAAGACAGGAACTGTCATTTTTAATGCGAAAGAACGTTAAAGTACCTTGAATATCTCCTGCACCCTTTGAAGTACTGTTCATTCATTGAGTTTCTTAAATATTCATAACGATTTTGCAGATAAAAAATTATTTATTTTTACTCCTTATCATCAAAGCTATAGACGGTTATGCGTAGAAAGACAGACTGGGGTCATTTTGACTGCTGAATGTCTCAGCGTATGTTGAGCTTTATATTTTTAGTTTTTTCTATGGAAAAGGGGATAAACAAATCAGGTTGGTTTGAAATACATTTTAGCTTTTACTTCTAAAGGTATTTTAATAAATAGTTTACGCTCTACGACGTAGAAACCTAAACTTTTTATATAAAACAATGGCTCACGACAGCTTCAAAGAAATCATGAAATGTTTTCATTTAAAAATGTTTGAATTTAACAAGATTTGCAAGTCTTCAGATAAAATTGCTCGAGTACCTGGAACACTATTATTGAAAATTGTTTACTTTCTTATAAGGAATACGAAAATATACGAAAATATCGATTTGCACAATATATTCCATATTAAATCTTGGCTTTCATCAGATAATGTCAAAATTTTTATTGAATAGGTTTTATAATCAGAAAAAACCGAAAATAGACCTATTGATGACACGGTTGGAGAATATACAGTATGCTGCTTGGCAGAATCATTTCATAATACTGAAAAAAATTCCATAGCTGCCAATTTTTTTGCATATTTATCATAAGCAGGAAACATAAACAACGTCAATTGATACCACAATAAAACTGTAACATTTATTTTCATTGTTAAAAATCAATTTGTGGCTAGAATGTCTGGAACGCTGTTATTGACAAATTGTTTACTTTCTTATAAGGAGTACGAAAATATAACGTTTGGTGAGAAACTATTACCATGCAAATCATTTTGTTGATTTACACAATATATTCCGCATGAAATCTTGGCTTGCATCAGATAATGTCAAAATTTTTATTGAATGTTTTTTTATAATCAGAAAAAACTGAAAATAGATCTATTGATGGCACGGTTTGAGTAAATACAGTATGCTGCTTGGCAGAATCATTTCCTAATAATAAAAGAAACTCTATAGCTGCCAAATTTTCTACATGTTTATATTAAGTAGAAAACATAGACAGTAACAATTGATACCACAATAAAACTGATAACATTTATTTTCATTGTTAAAAATCAATTTGTTGCTCCTGTACAAACAGAGAAAAAACATAAGTACTTACTGTAAGAGTCTTTAAGAGCAAGTAATGTAAGTAGACTATATCACAATATTTTCTTTTAAATTAAAATAATTTTTAAAGTAAATATCAAGTGTGATATACCATTTATATAATAATTACAGGGAGGGCAAGGTAGGAAATTACACGTCACATGTGCAAGAAACTTTTCCTGGCATACTAAAAAATTAAAAATATTATGAAAAAATAAAGTAATTGTAAAACCGTCCCTTTTAGATCCCGAAATTAGGCTTTGCTGGATTAATGTTTATATAAGTATGAACAAACATGTCAACAATAAGCTAGATGGCATTAAAACATCACTTATAAAATTAAATATTGAGTTGCCAAACTACCTATTATAACTCATTAAAAATGTAATAAATATTGTTGGCCTTTTATAGAAAAATTTGTATTATGTAGATAATCTTAACTTATTTATAACATATAAAAATATACTGGTACTACGTATACAAAAGTAAGATACTGCCACTCGAAAAAATGTAGATTTCAATTAACTTTGAGTTTGGAACTTTGATAAAATCCTATCTGTCATCTTTGATATAGTATATTTTTGTTTCCCTGTTTTGTATAGATTGACAACAGTCATTTCTTTTCCCTAAACTACACTTAGGATTTACATATATCTGGCTCTATGTCATCGATGAACTTCATCTGTAGAATCAAAAATAAATATTTCTAATAATGGATTACTATATTTTTCTGCGGTATGTTTTCCCGTCGTATGACGGGCTATATGCTAGTATAAGAAAATAAACAATTAGTTTACATTAACACAACATTTTAGGTGAGAAATTTCGTTTAGTTATAAATATTGAAGTTTTTACAAGTCACAAGTATCCATATTCTGTGAAGTGGAAGACGCCTCAGTTCCCATAAGAGAAGATTTCTTTTTTTTCCTAGCAACTCAAATATGAAAGATTCCACTTTTCAGTCACGGCTGAAGAACAAAAGGCTGAATAAATATTTATCTAGCGGCATCCAATAACTGTGTGTTTTTTTAATACCTTCTCTTCCATTTTTCTCCAGTTCTTCACTCTCACTACCGCTCTACAGAATCCTGTCACTCTAAGCCATCTGTCAAACAAGCCTTTCACGCGGGCGTCTTTTTTTTCCCCTGGGCTTTGCTGTTATTGTAATTACGCATTGAGCTTTTCTGCCCATGCATTAAAAACATAAAAAAGCCGCTCTCTAATTCTTTCGCGTTTCTTCATTTCTTTTGGTTGGCATTGAATTGCGTCCAGGCGTGGAGGTTTTGCGGTGGCTTGCTTAGTCTCTGACAATACCAATTTGTTTTTCGCTCATTAAGTTTTGAATGACCGTTACTGATGTAAAAATACTTAGATGGCGAAATAAGTCTAAAGAAATGGCATAGAATCGTGGAATTTGGGGAATCGTGAATCATTTGCCTTCGTGGGTGTTCTGGTGAGAGATTATTTGCTGATGAATAACAAATATAATGGTTATGGCATTTATTGTTTTCAGCATTTTACTGTTAGAGTTAATGGCTGTCTGAAGAAGTTGAGAAATTTGAATAGTTAAAAGTTCAGGGACAGCGTTTAGGATGAATCACTACACTAAACTCCATTATCCCATCGTATTGTCTTCTTCTACGAAATCAATCAATAACACACCATATATAAAAAACCGATTATGTATTAAATTAATATATTTTCATGATACACCTAGTATGTTTTAAAATGGAAGAAGCTAAATAGAAATCCTCCATTATACCATCTTATTGTACTCTTCTACTAAATCAATCAATAACATACCGTATATAAAAAACCGATTATGTATTAAATTAATATATTTTCATGATACACCTAGTATGTTTTAAAATGGAAGAAGGTAAATAGAAATCCTCCATTATCCCATCTTATTGTACTCTTCTACGAAATCAATCAATAACATACCATATATAAAAAAACCTATTATGTATTTAATTAATATATTTTCATGATACACTTAGTATGTTTTAAAATAGAAGAAGCTAAATAGAAAAGAAGTATAATCAAAATATCACTTGATCTGGCTTAAAAAGGAAAATGTTAACTTGAGTAAATAGTAAGTTAAAAGGTTTTAAAGTAAAATAAGTTTAAACATGTTGCTTAATTTTAAAACACAAAATTTCAGTTGCACATGGGGCAATACCTAAAACTGATAAGCCCAGTATGTTTTAAAATAGAAGAAGCTAAATAGAAAAGAAGTATAATCAAAATATCACTTGATCTGGCTTAAAAAGGAAAATGTTAACTTGAGTAAATAGTAAGTTAAAAGGTTTTAAAGTAAAATAAGTTTAAACATGTTTCTTAATTTAAAATACAGAATTCAGTTGCACATGGGGCAATACCTAAAGCTGATCAGAAAGATAAAAATATTGGGCCAGTTAAAGAAAATCAGAATAATATCACCATAACTGAAGTTAGTCCTAGGCTAACTTCAATCTCTTTAAGCAATATAAAAACGTAACTAAAACAGCATGTATATATAGTGTATGAGTTTCTTGGCAAATGTCAAAGAACTGTGTTCTTAGCTAAAACTTAGATAAACTCCATTAAACCCTAAGTTATGGAGCTATGAATTTATTTTGCATTTAGTGGATATGATGGAAGTATAATTTCAGACATGATGTACTGGTTTGAAATGAGTTTCTTAGTATATATTAGAAAATGAGCATTCTAAAAAGTTGCCTTTTTACTTTGAAAATGAATAATTTTTCATAAATGATGATGTAGACATACAACGTAAAAGTTATATTCCACAGAGGTTCGTGAAATATCAATTTTACTTTCAATATCTTCTTTACTTTCAAATCTTTTTTATTTGCAAACTTTATTTTTTTTTTTTTTTTTTTTTTAGTTTTTGTTTTCTCTTTTTTCTTTTTTTTTTTGTTTTTTTTTTATTCTTTATATTATTTTTTATTTTTTATATTTTTTTTTGATTTTTTATTTTTTTTTTTTTTTATATATATTTTTTTTTATTTTTAGTAAAATTTTTAATTACAAAAAAATTTTTTATCGCTTTAATAACTTCTATATGGCAGTAAATTGAGAAATTTTATACCAAATACATACTAAAAACATGAGAAATAAAGAAAAGGTAAATGTATGGAATAAATTCCTATTGTTTAAATTTTATTTTTTAATTTCGTATATTAAAAAAAATTAAGTGAAATAAACTATTGTTCATATACATTTTTATTTTTTAGTACAATAATGATTGTATTATTATAAAAAATAATGCATTAAATTTTGTTTCTTTTTTTCAGACAGGAAACAAGTGTACAAATTGTGGGTTGTAATCATAGTGTTTATGTAGTGAATTGTGGATTGCACATTTTAGTTAGAATTTTAGTGAAAAAAGATGTAAAATTGGACAAAAGATCTGTTGTCTCAGATATTGTGGTATCAAATTATAGGAATTTAATATTGTTTGTGTCAGAGAGAATTGTCATTTACAGTTTTTATTGTAGAATGATTTATAATGTAATATTTAAAATATATCTTATAGCAAAATTTTAGTTTCGTTTCTCAAAGTTGCCTGATGAAATGCTGCCATCTGGCGGCGACCCGAAAAACAGTAAAAATTCAAAAACATACCCTGCAAATTTTAAGCTTTTATTCTGATTTTCTAAAATTGGATTTTAAAGATTAAAGCCTGAAAGGATGAATAAGTTGTCTCAGGAAATTGTGGTCTTAAACTTTATTTTTATGAATTTCAAGTTGATTTTCAAGAGATGGAAAATATGAAGTACAAGAGTATCTTTTTCTTTTCGTTAGTTTGGTTGATCAGTTTTTCTTTTGGTGTAGAAACTACTGATTGGTAAAATATATCAAGCATTAAATAACAGCAAAATTATTTTTTTTTGTTTTCTACATAGGTATAGGAAGAAGCTATGTACAGTATAAATGAGAGCTGCATAATCAAAATAGTTTAAAGGTTGACTAAGAAAATTTGGACAGTTACTTTCGTTTCACAAAGTTGTTTAATGAAATGGCTGTTATCTGGGGGGCGACCGGAAAGACATTAAAAATTTTAAAAAAAATCCCTGCATTATATAGGCTTTTATTCTGATTTTCTAAAATTGGATTTTAAAAGCACAGTTTCGTCTGTTTAATAATAATTATTACAACTTCGTATGAATACGTAAATAGCTTAGTGATGTGGACAGGAAATTTTATGTTTTAAATTAAGATATTTCTCCGTACAGAGTGAAGATTAGAATCAAATATTCAGATGCACAACTAGATGCTATAAAAGTCCGAAAAATAATATTTCAACATTTTAATGCCAACGGTTTATTAGTTATGCCATACATCGTACAAGAGATATATTTTAAAAATAGTACAAACCTCTCTCTCTCTCTCTCTCTCTCTCTTATATATATATATAATATATATATATATAAATGAAAAATTATTTATCATTTAAGCAGATAATTTTGTTTATTTTGTATTTTAGTAATATATCTTTATTTTATATAAAGTTTATTAGGTATATGAAATTAACTTTCAAAATCTGGAAAACAGTTAATTTGACAAGCTCAATTAAGCTTTTTTGCTCAAATTTCTTGCTCTTCTGGACGTAAGTTCTTAATATGCAAGTGACCAATCCTGATTAAACTTTCAAAAATATTGATTTTTTTCGAGGAAATTGATGATTTCTATGTAACCTTTACAACAAATATAAACATTTCAGCTCACCTTGAATTATTTGGTATTTTTTTTTACAAATTATCTTTCACTGCGTATCATGTTTGGAGAATTTATCACGCAAAGATAATCACATATATAAAACAGTTAAAAGTTTTAAATGTACACCTTATAGCAGATATCAATACCATGTATGAAACTCTTAGGAAGTGATATATTAGTTTAATCAGGAAATTTTCTTCACGAACATAGTAATATCAACATGATAAAAACCTACAATTTGCTTGAGAAATGATGCATGTCATCAATTTCGCCATAAGTACTATCATTCAAAAGTAATATTTAATCTTTGAAAAGACGTAGCAATTTACTTAATAGGAACCATTAATAAATATGTTTATTAGCTTTATATATATATTTATTCATTCATTCATTCAATGAAAACACGAAGTTCAGAACAAGAAAATAATGTGAATACATATTTTTATCATAAAATCTTCGCAAATGATGCGTTATTAAACTGAGGCTTTATGAATATATTTGAATACGAATAAAATAGTATTATAATTAAAATTTACAAAGAATAAATAGTAGTATAATTCAATGTGATAAATCTTCATTGAAAGCCTTTTTTTGGACAAATCATAAAATAAATTGTTCTGTTTTTTTAGAATTGAAGTTGTACAGATCCTTGAATAAGACTTCGTAAGTTCTCTCTCTCTCTCTCTCTTTCTGTATATATATATATATATATATATATATATATATATATTATATATATATATATATATATATATATATATATATATATATATATATATATATATATATATATATATATATATATATATTCATTCTCCCCCTCCTCCCACACACATATGATATATATATATCTATATATACATATCTATCTATCGATATATATATAAACAAGTAAATATATATATATATATATATATATATATATATATATATATATATATATATATATATATATATATATATATATATATATATATATATATATATACAGGGTAGCCATAATATATAACTGACAGTATATAGTGTTCTGTAGAGCGATCTATTTGCGAGAATGACGCCATATTTTGTAGGAAGATTAAAAAAGCGGTGGACAAAAGATTCCGGAAATAAAAAGTTCCGAAAGTTAACGCTAGGGGAATATTTGGCTCTGTGTTATAGAAAATAGAGTGTTAACAAATGCATATTCATACGGAATAAAATTACCTTTTATTATGCACATTTTCTGATTTAGTTCAAGTGCAATATGGCAAACACTTTTAAAAAAGCGTAAAATCTACATAAACACCGATAAAGTCTCGTGATCTGCAATATCACGTACGCTGAGCAGAAGAAGAAGTTCTTTATTCAAATTTCACGTTACATCCATTGACAAAATTAAGGAATTAATTTCCGTATTGACTTGCATTTATTAACACTGTATTTTCTATAACACAACTCCAAATATTCCCCTAGCGGTGACTTTTGGAACTAATTTTTTTTTTCTCAGAATCCTTCGTCCCCCGTTTTGTTTAATTTTCCTACAAAATGTGAAGTCATTCTCGCAAGTAGATAGTGCTACAGAACACTGTAAGCACTGTCAGTTTAATTATGGCCACCCGGTATATATATACATATATATGTATATATATATATATATATATATATATGTGTGTGTGTGTGTGTGTGTGTACATTCTCACAGGTTAAACTCGATTAATCGTTTTTGAAGGGAATATGTAAAACGATAGATGTATATAATTTATTTACATCTACTCTAAAATGAATCGCAGACACTGTTGTTAAATATAAATATGATGCCATTGGATTCTAAAACACCTTTACATTACTAATAACTATTTTACCAAATTCGTTTATTAAAGTTTTAATTTTCTTTATCAGCTTTTAGGATTTTTACAAGGGTAAATGATTTTTTGACAAGGCCTTCATAACAATGAAAAATTTTCTTGTAAAGCAACTATTCTTACCAAATCCCTTCTCTGAAAATGAAATTTTTTCCATACTTTAGAAATTTTTTAAAAATATAAGGTTATTTATAGTAAAATTGTTATGCTATTATAATTTACTCTATCTTTTCGAAACAAAGGAAAAAACCTCCTGTAAATAGATGATTAAAATTCAAAGGAGAAAATTACCCCATCAATTTAATACTTTATATTTTTCTTCTTATGCATTTATACGTAAACTGCTATAAATAATTAAACAAATTATTCATGGCTATTTTAATGAAATTGTTGAGCCCTACAGATTTTAATTGTGATATAGAGGTTTGAAAATCCTTTTGAACCGTAAATTTAGATACAATCGGAATTTTAATTAAATTGAATCCATTCCCTCGCACTTCCGTGATGAATAGAAAAGGTGTTTATGGGTCCCATAGAGCAAGGAAATATATAAACACTGATAAAAATCACGCCCATCCCACGCAAGCCTTTCTCTTCCTTCACCTGGCCACGGCATTAATCTGTCGACGAACAAATTGAAATAGTATCTAAAACATCAGCAAGTTATAAGGTTTCTTTGTGTTTGTTTTACGATGTGTGGCAGATAAAAAAGTATCTGCATTCAAACGCAGATCACGAGACTCTATTTTAATCTCTTTTTTTCCGGAGACAGAGAAAAAAAACCCATCACTTGAAATTAATGGAAAGCGATCGATTCTGACTTTTCAAGCTGCAGCTGTGCAAGGAATAGATAATTGGAAAATCAGGAGTGAGATCGTGATCCAAAACCTACTCCTGGTGGGCCTTGGGAAGAGCGATTCGTGATCAGAGCAGGCAGAAACGCGATTTCGAAGTAGGTCAAGTGTCAGTTTGGAATTCGTGAGCAAATCTCTAAACAGAAGTGATTATTGTTGTTTTTAAGGTTCCATGTAGAACTTATTGTTTCTTCGTTACTTTGAAACACAGGTACAAAGTACAACTAATTAAATAAGATATGTTTAATATGCACTTGTTTTCCTGCGGAGATTACTTAATATATCGTTCCTGACAGAATAATAAGTGAGTTGCTATTATATCGTTTCGGTAGCCGAAACCATTGTCTTTTTTTATAGGTTTTAGCATGATTCTATAGGAAAACCCCAACTAAGAACAGAATTTTAATACCAGTCCATGTGGTCACCATGAAAACCCGTATACTTTGTAATGATGAACAATCTAAACAACAAGAAAAAAAGAAGACCGCGAAAAGCTAGAACAATGGAAAGAACTAACACGTTTGGAATTATAAATGTAATCGATTTTTCTCAGATTTGTTTCAAAATCTCACGATTTTCTTCTCAAATTTGTTAATAATTAGGTTAAAAAATTTAACTAACCGTAAAAGATCTATTGATAGGAATCACATATTTGATTATTTTAACTTAGATGCTTATTATAATTTTTTTAATCCTGTGTACCCCAATAACACTGACCTAAAAATAATTTTTTTATTTTAGAATAAATTACTTCAACCATGTAGTTATAAAAATAAAATAATAAAATCTTCAAAATAAATATAAATAATTATAAATCATAATTATAAAAAATCTTAGGAACATAAAAATTAATATTTTTGATTAAAATGCGTATATTCAGTTCACCTTTTGAAAGGGGGTCTCTGAAGAACTAATACATTTGCAGGACACTGCTGTCCCAGCCCCTCTGAAAAGGTTAACAGAAAGTTATATATTCTTACAAATGTTGTACAAAGATTCTTTACATTCAAAGCATTGGACCTTCCTCTAAAAATATTTATTTTTGTACCCTGCAATCAAAGAAAAAAATAAGTAATTCAAAGTTTATGCTTTTGTGACAATCCAAACAACTCATAAATGAGACACTGCTATGAAAAGTATTGCTATTTGTTGGGAATTCTTGTTACAAACTGTATAAATTGCAATATTTCACGACAGTAAACTGTGTAAATAATATTTATTGAGAACATTATTTACAAGCATTAAAGCTTTAAATGGTGAAGGTATAAAATATCTTTTAATGTTTGCATTTTATTTAAATTTACTACTTCTTGTTACTTTTAAAAAATTGGAATACAAACTTTCAGTAATTTAGATTTACTCTATTACTTATGGAATGTTTAAAATAATTAAGGCTACAATATATTCAATGATTCCCAGCCTGTTAAAAAAACAATAACACCTACTGAGCATTTATCAACATTGCAGTAACACTTCTTGTTAAATTTCTTATCACTTGTTACACTTCTTGTTACTTTTTCTTGTTACATTCTTGTTAACTACTTCTTATTACCTTTAAGCAATTTGAATACAAACTTTCAGTAATTTAGATTTACTCTATTACTCATGGAATGTTAAAATAATTAAGGCTAGAATATATTCAAAGATTCCTATGGACCTCCAACTTATTAAAAAAAACAATAACACCTACTGAGCATTTATCAACATTACAGTAACACTTCTTGTTAAATTTCTTATTACTTGTTACACTTCTTGTTACTTTTTCTTGTTACCTTCTTGTTAACTACTTCTTATTACCTTTAAGCAATTTGAATACAAACTTTCAGTAATTTAGATTTATTCTATTACTTGTGGAATGTTAAAATAATTACGGCTAGACTATAGTCAAAGATTCCTCTGGACCTCCAGCTTGTTAAAAAAAGAGTAATACCTACTGAGTATTTTTCAACGTTAAAATAACATTTTTAAAACGTTTATTAATTTCCTTAAATAGATTCACAGCTAAATATCTACAGTAAATCTTCTTTTAAACGGTCTTTTATTTTTTAAACTTTATTGGTACAAGAATATTTTGCTTATTCCTTCATAAAGTAACTTCCAAACAGCAAATTGCTTTTCTGTTTAACGAACTTTCTCCGGGATCTCATTTTTTCTTCTTATTTCTCAAAATATTTCTGGAAAAATCTGATTTATGCTTCCTTTTAACAATTTTTATGACAACTTTAAACTGGTTTTAAAATAGCATTTTAACATAATTTTTTTTCAAACTGAAGATACAGTTTATTCCCGAGCAATACTTTTCTTTATTCTTCTTTTCTTCACAGACTTCTTTTTGATGGGTAAAACAAATATAAGAAATTGATATTAATTTATACAGAAAATGTGAATAACTGCTTTTTTTTAACAATATTTAGTCTTTGTAAGTTTGAAATATGTATTTACGTATTTTAAAAGTTGAATTTCTAATTAATGTATTTATCCTAAAATGACAATTTTTAGAAATTTAACAACATCTTAAAATAGTTATATTAATTTTTAATGATATTATAAGATGTAGACTTGAATATAAAAATAAAGTTTTTGAATGATATTAAGATTGCATGTGAAACTTTTTAAAGTCGTTTCTATATAAGTGATTTTTTAAATTAATGCTATTATTAAAAACAGCCTCTCTAAACAGCCCAAAGATGTGTTAAAACGTGAAATTAAATTTCGAGGAGGCATATGTCCTTGGCTTTATAAAAAAGAGGGTTTCGACTAGCGATAAACAGTTTTCAAACTGTGGGCAGTGTGTTCCCACACTGTGGCAAGTAAGGATATAAAATTGAGCACTCACGAAATAAAAAAGGACGTAAAAACGCGTGAAATATGTAGGTTGGTTTCTTATTTTTTTAATTTGCTTAACTTAGTATGATTCTTCTTCCTCTGAATGATTTTTATCCCTTTTCAAAGAAACCAAGTCGTATCTAGGAAACGTTTTGCTAATTTAAGGTAATAAAGCTATTCTATTTTATCAACAGTTAAGTATGCTTCCAGAGTTGAGTTGTTCATAAAATTCCCCCTGTCCTCAATTCTCGTTAGAGAGGACATTTCTATTACGATGTCAACTAGTTATAACCTATTTAATAACACTGTCCTAGAATGAATAAGCATTTTTAATAAGGTTAACTGTTTCACATTTACTTTTATATACAGAATACGACATTCATGGTAAAAAATGCGCATCACTTAATAATTTCTCACAAACTCCATTATTTTCTACTAGATATAACATTAAGTAATTTTGCTATTTGTAATAACATGAATAATTTACTTATAATATTATTATTTATAATTTATTTTGTAATGAATTATTTATTTATTATTTATAATTATTGCATGAATTATTAATTTATTTATAATTTATTTATAATATTTATATATTAATATTTATAATAAATCATATTCATTAAAACAACAAATTTAAAATATTTTAGTTAGACCAAGTATTAGAAATCTAATGCTCAGTAAAAGTTTTCACTTATAATTAATGACATTGAAAATGATGCATGGGATACTTTAAAAGATGTTTTTAAGAAGTTTTTAGTAATTATCAAAAACTTGAGTTTATGATAATGACTAAAATAACCAAAAAAAAAAATTAAGTATTGAAATACTCAATGAGAGTAAAAGTCATTTCTTTCAGTCATATCTAGATTTTACAACAAACAGTGTTAGCTTGGTTTGGAGCACTACAGCCTACTTTTTACAACACGAAGGCTAATGAGACCGGGACCTACTGCTTAAAGCCGATTCCGAAAGCCTGCGAACAACTATGGCTCAGTGGGATTCGAACCCACAAACCGGTCATGATCAGCGTTAACCATTCGGCCAACTTTCGGCATCTTGATGTGGTAAATGAAGCAGAAATAATGCTTCCGTTGAAATATGTAATTCATCATACTTGGCGACTTAGGTTTCTTATTATTATTTAAGTAATCTATTTTAAGATTTTCTTGAGTTGATCCTTTTATGTTTTCATTGGTTGTGTTTGATTAGTTTTGTCTTGTGCTGTAATTTGATTGGATAGGATCTATAACAGGATATAAAACTATAAAAACCCAATGTACCTTATATTTTTGTATTATCAATATTAAATTATCATCTTTATTATTATTATTATTTTGGTGTCTTTAATAAAAGTGTTTTTATCTGCGGTCTTCATTGCGTCAACACTTCGTTAAGAGAAAACAAAGAATATATCAGGGTCGTTGAAATATTTACATGCTTGTAGACTGCTTCTTGTTGCTTTTTTAGAATAATTGAGAAGTATCACATAACAAAAAATAATTAAACAAAAAACAACAATAAACTCAGTTTTGTTTGACAGCATAAAAGCCAATATAATTCTCTGAAGTAATAAAACCATGTTGCTTTTCTGATGCCACTTGGTCAAACCAAGCACAATTGAGCCATACGCTAATCGTATTAAGGCAAACGGATACGCCTTTCGTTTTAATGAACACCGCTGTGGTGAAAGTATGATCAAGTGGTTCCTCTTAATTTAGAAGCAAGGTACGAAAAAGAAGATCTATAGGCTTGGCTTGCCACCCGAAGAGGTGTTGATTGAGAACTTGGAGGACATAGTGGTCACGAACATATTTTACATTCCCCAGTCACCTCTAACGAACACGGCGGACTAACTAGGACTCCGAACCGGCAATCTTCTAGTTACGAGAGCGTTGCTTTTGTAGACTGAGCTACCACGGCTAATTAAAACTATGTAATAAGTGTAAAATTAATTAAAAGATAAATGGATAGAGTTACACAGTAATTAAAATGTGATATTTTATACAACTTGAAAATTTAATAACTACTAAACGAATTTTTTCTTAAATTCTCATATTTATTTAGTATAGCATGCTACATAGATATTTTTTATTAAAAAAAATTTGTAAAATTGTGTAAAAAGTTATAAACGGTTACACATTTATGTAACTTTTACATGTATATTATATTTTATGCGATTTGTAAATATTAATTTCAATTTAAATTGTTTTTCATATTGTACAAATTATATTAGTACAAAATCTTTTAATACAAAATGTATTAAAACAATACGTGAAAGGACAAAAATGAGCTTACATTTGGAATAAGCATCAGAAAAATCAAATAAAACCACCATAAAGTGTTGAAAGATTCTTCACAAATATAGATTTTGTAGAT
>CM063511.1:91554029-91566529 GCA_032207245.1 Pardosa pseudoannulata | reverse complement strand
ATATATTTATTGAATTCCTGGTTTTTAGTAAGAATCAATGATTGAAAGCTTATGAAAAACATTTATTTTGTATTTTTAGGATGGTATTTGTAAATACACATACATATATATTGTTAAAATACATGTAACATCTTGTACTTTTACTAATCCTAATGTTTACATCTTTTTAGATTGTCTATCTTTTCCAAGTTTTATTTAATAACACATTTTATAGTTCAAGTTATTTTAAATACAAAAAGCACAGGAATGAAATTTTTATTACATTGGCCTTTTTTGTAACCCACTTCTTGTTCAGCCCATCCCAATTCTGCATTGAAATTCACTTGCATGTGGCAGATATCTTTTGAGAGCATTTCAATATAATTTAACGATTAAAGTAACTGAAAACACTTAATACGGAAGTCATTTTACTTGCAAAGCATGCAAATTACAGATCAGGTAAAATACTCTATTTAAGCATTCCTTTTTCTTTGTCAATCGTTTAAAACTTTTCTCTGGGTCATTGTATCAAAGCTCACTTAGCTGATATAAACACTTTTAATTATAACCCATAGTGCAGTTCTACAGAGATCCTCGAGGGAGTAATTTCCAACAGCATGTGGCACAAATTCTTATCACGTTCGGTTTCCAACAGCATGCTGATGACAGGATAACGTGACCTTGTTTGTTTCAATCTGGCAGTGTACCTGATTTTATCGAATTAAACCCATTGGGGTCGTAGCAGCCGTTGTTGTGAGCATCTTCCTGTTTCAACATACTCGTCAAAGATGATCATGAGTTTGAAGATAACCATGAGCGTCAAACGAGACCATGAACAGTGTCACGTTTGATTTATCGTGGGTGGTCACAGGGATCACGAATGAGGAATCCAAAAACTTTTCCATCATTCGTGCGAGCTACGTGAAATCGAGAGGGGGCCACCCCAATCTGTCAGCTTCATCAAGAACTACCCGGCTGGTGGCCAGTTCAAAAAGTCTTCCCACAGCACGAGCTGGTTCTACCTTTTGCGCAACTGATTGATCGCTTGGGATACGGTTTCTAAACAAAGCTCTGGTGATCACTGCAATGCTCACTGATGTTTACGTATGCTCAGATGACATAGAATATTTTATGAGCATTAACGACTGTTAAAGCTGGTAACACATGCTCATTTTTTATTAGCAGATTCGACATGCGTAATTGTTTCGAAAAATGCATAAATGATTGATTGAACGGTAAAAAATAATGAATAAAAAGTAAAGGTCATAATTAAAAGTTCATCAGTTTTCTAAAGAATATTTCTAAACAACTTCTTTAAAATGGGAAAGTAGTTTGAAAATTAAGTAACCAAGTCTTGTAATTGCTGTGATTGAATACTTATTTTTAACACTATATTATGCGATGAACGAATGTTTATATTTACATGCACATGAGGTTAAAGTGAAAAAAAGTTTGACGTATTTAAACAGGAAGATTGAAGGAAATATGGAAGGAGGCGTTATTTTTAAGAAACCCCTCCTCCTCCAACTTAACAAGTGACATTTTTCTTAACTCCTTACTTACTAATCATTTGTGTTTATAATAAATGAAATATGCTTATATGAAAACAAATTACGAAACTTTATTGATTTCAGAAAACTGTTTTTAATTACATGCTTAATTGATTTTATATTCAAAAAGAACAAAACAAAGAAACTCACTACAAGTAAAATGTGATGGGAAAAACGATGAAGAATTATTGAAACTTTTTATAATTCTTTAATTGCCAAAAGCTCAGGAAAAAAATTAGGAAACTGAAGAAAGATTTCATAATAAATGAATTATAATTTCTTTTCAGAAAATAAGACAATTAAGCAAATAAATGTATCTAAAGAAAGAAGAGAAAAATATTGCCATAACTATTATCATTAAAACTTAGTCATTTGAAAGCAGTACTAAAATTACTTATGACTATTAAACTTCACTTTGATTTGTCAACATTATGGTTTTGAAATCAAGTTGCTTCAAATTATAATAATAAAGCATTAACATTTTAATTGTTCTGAATCATCTATGAATTTTGCACCGGAAAAGAGCGAAGACAGGATTGTTATACAAACTTTACAGCAAAAAGGTTTGAGCAGATCTTATATTTCAGTTTTTCCTCACAATGTTCGGAAACAAGTCTAATGATGTGTGTTTGAGTGTGTGACTTTATATTATCAACATCTACAATTGACGTTTGTTGTTGTAACTGTTTGGTATCTACTTTAATCAGAAGATACTGAACTAAGGTGTAGTCTAGGAAGGAACTCTTGAATAGTCAAACAATATACATAGCAGCTTCAAGTAAATTCAATACAAACTTCTAGTGAAAACAAATCTAGTGATGTCTGCTTCAGTACATGACTTTATATTATCAACATCTACAATTGACGTTTGTTGTTGTATATGTTTGGAATCCACTTTAATCAGAAGGTACTGAACTAAGGTATATTCTAGGAAGGAACTCTTGAATAGCCAAACAATATACGTAGCACTTTCAAGTAAATTCCATAAAAAACTTCTAGTGAAAACAAGTCTAGTGATGTGTGCTTCAGTACATGACTTTATATTATCAACATCTACAATTGACGTTTGTTGTTGTAACTGTTTGGAATCTACTTTAATCAGAAGATACTGAACTAAGGTATAGTCTAGGAAGGAACTCTTGAATACCCAAACAATATACATAGCACTTTCAAGTAAATTCCATAAAAAAACTTTAACAACTTAAATGTAATAGAAAAGTTATTTCAATACAGAAAAACGTAATCCAATTATCTTCTTTCAATTGTAACTGTTTTGGTATAACGATGCATAAATAAATTTATAAATTTCCTTCAACTTAACTTTCCTCTTAAGTGGTAAGCAACCACGATATGCAATCTTCAAACCATGAGCATCGAAATGTATAAATACAGAAATACTATATCAGTGAAGATTAAATGCAAAAAGGGAAAGAAACATTTGCTTTCAATTCATCAAATATCACAAATTACGTAATAACAGTTTTCTAGTTTAACCCTCAATGCATCACGATCCTATAAATCAATCAATCTTACCAAAGATCCGATTGGTTGACGTACATTATACTGGCCACACCTGATAACATCTCAATTTCAGCCGTAGAATCATTCCACGATCGTCTCAAAATCATTCATTAAAGACAGTCTTAAAAGATACAGATCGTGATATTTAGCAACCGTCGTCTGTGGCATTGTGAATAGACTGCTGGGGTCACACAGTGAGCCTCGAACAAATGATAACATCACGAAATCTGTTTACTGTAGCCAATAATTTACACAATTTCACTCTGGTACCATACCTTCATCACAAGCTGACCTATATTTATCTGGGAACTTTCTTTTTACCCAGAGGTAGAGTGTTTTGCCAAGAGTTAAGGCGCTCGAAGAATTATTCATGAAGATTTAGGGACATCTGTGAATGTGTTTAGATAACCATTTGTCAGGATTTACAATCATTCAGCACTTCGTTTTCTGTAGAAGCTTTCGTTAAAGAGATTCGTGATTGACTCTCTATTATAATTTGCTTGAAAGAAATGTTTCGAAATTTCGTTTTTCTTGCAAAAGATTACAATTTCAACAATTTCAACACAAAAGACAATTTTCATTAGATTGCCCAGAAAGAGAAGATAAATATATATTTTCTGAATTCCATAAATGTTTTTTACAAAGTTATTTCATATTTTAAAATATAGTATTTAAATATACTATAACGTACTGTTTTAAAACGTGATACACCAATAACATAGAGCGAAATTACGACTGATCTCTTGCAACATGGTCTTCTCTTAACCAGTTTTTTGTAAAAGAATATATAGCTTGTAAAGCTACATATAATACTCATACAATAAGCTAACAGGTTACTATTGGTCTATACTATATGGTATTTCACCTTATAAGCATAAAAAGCTGTTATACAATTCTATTTATTAACCGCATCAATCACAATTTATCATGCTGAGAATGAAGTTATTTACAGATCATGTACATATTAGGTATAGTTTAAATTTATGTACAGATTATTTTTTTCTAAAATTCTGCTTACTTCTGGTCTGTGTATAGCTCCTTCATTGTTATAACCCTACTAGCTGTATAAGTTCTTCTGGTCTCTATAGTTTGAATTTTTGTACAGATTATTTATTTCTAAAATCCTACATACTTCTGTGTATAGCTCCTTCATTGTTATGACCCTACTAGCTGTTTAAGTTCTTCTGGTCTCTAGGAATAGGTACAGTTTGAATTTTTGTACAGATTATTTATTTCTAAAATTCTACATACTTCTGGTCTGCGTATAGCTCCTTCATTGTTATGACCCTACTAGCTGTTTAAGTTCTTCTGGTCTCTAGGAATAGGTACAGTTTGAATTTTTGAACAGATTATTTATTTCTAAAATTCTACATACTTCTGGTCTGCGTATAGCTCCTTCATTGTTATGATCCCACCAGCTGTTTAAGTTCTTCTGGTCTCTAGGAATAGGTATATTTTGAATTTTTGTACAGATTATTTATTTCTAAAATTCTACATACTTCTGGTCTGTGTATATCTCCTTCATTGTTATGGTCCTACTAGCTGTTTAAGTTCTTCTGGTCTCTAGTAATAGGTATAGTTTGAATTTTTGTACAGATTATTTATTTCTAAAATTCTACATACTTCTGGTCTGTGTATAGCTCCTTCATTGTTATGACCCTACTAGCTGTTTAAGTTCTTCTGGTCTCTAGGAATAGGTATAGTATGAATTTTTGTACAGATTATTTATTTCTAAAATTCTACATACTTCTGGTCTGTGTATAGCTCCTTCATTGTTATGATCCCACTAGCTGTTTAAGTTCTTCTAGTCTCTAGAAAAATCCTTGATAAGCTAGAATTATTTTAGTCTCCCCTTGAACCATTCTTATGAACACAGAAAATTTCATTCTTAGTTCTTTTAAATTACAGGAAAACGATTCTTCTCTGAAGTCAAATCAGCAGGTCAAAAAATATTCTGACAATAGATGCGGTATAGCAAACAAACAGGAATGGGGGGAAATTAACATGAGCTCTCTGGGGATAAATTCGGAACCAAACGAATTGAATCATGAACGCGGGAAAGATAGAGGTTCCCTTCTATATCGTAAGCGTCCTGAACAAATCATACGCTCACGATTTCTCATTATGAAAACAGTAAGGCGGAACTTCTGCTGAATGTTAACATCTATTTATGTCAATGATTATCATTAGATATATCTATGTACAGATTATGTACACATTAGGTATAGTTTGAATTTTTGTACAGATTATTTTTTTCTAAAATTCTACGTACTTCTGGTCTGTGTATAGTTTCTTCATTGTTATGGCCCTACTAGCTGTTTAAGTTCTTCTGGTCTCTAGGAAAACCCCTAATAAGCCATTATTATTTTAGCTTCCCATTGAACCATTCTTATGAACATAGAAAAATTCATTCTTAGTTCTCTTAAATTACACAAAAACGATTCTTCTCTGAAGTCAAAGTGGAGAGGCTAAAACATTCTAACAATTGATGAGGGATAGCGAACAAACAAACAGGAATGTGGGAAAAATTAACATTAGCTTTCTGGAGATAAACTCGGAACTAAACCAATCGAATGACCAATGAGGGAAATATAAATAGAGGTTCCCCTGTATATCGTAAGCGTTCTGAACAAATCATACGCTCACGATTTCTCATTATGAAAACAGTAAGGCGGAACTTCAGCTGAATGTCAACATCTATTTCTGTCAACGATTATCATTAGAACTATCTCTTGTCATTAATTGTTTAGTTAACTACATGATCATGGACTAGAGAAAGCTTTTTTAATCTGACAGAGTTAACTCTAAAAAACTAATATATTTTGATTGCTGTCACTCACTGTTTAATGTATGAGGGAGAAGTTCGAAACACTAATTTACAAAGACTGTTAAAGATCATTGTAATGTGAGAAGCTGATTCCGAAGCTGAAAAAAAGTAACAACTGTGCAATGACAGCTTGATCGTTATCATTATTTTATCACTATTGTTCAATTTCTTTTTTTAATTTTTTCACAATTAAATCAATAACAATATGGTATATAAACAAATAAATCTAGATAATGGTATTAGAACTTAAAAATTGAAATAAATAAATCAACTACAATATATTTGAAAACTGTTTAATAATAAAGCAGAAAATTAACTGTGATATAAACTTTATTCTGTTTAGAAGATAGATGATACAAGAAGATTATTTTTCCAGCTTTTAGATTTAAAGTGTTAATTTATCTAAATAAAAGAAGAAAAAAATTAAGAAAAAGTTGCTATTTAATAATTTATTTGTATATAAAATGTATGACAATTTAGTACAGCGATGATTGCATTGGGTAAAGACCCAACAGGTAATGTGTTTAATTTTTAATTTTTAGTTACGTTTTTAAGAAGCGTTGAAAAACATGTTCTGATATAAACTCAAATTAAAGAAAGACACATTTATTTTAACTACGACTAAATATAAAGCCTAATTGAATAACTGCCGTACTTTTTTTAAATATGAATTGAATAACAAAATTTAGTAAGCACTTTTTCTATGTGAGGATAGATGATACAAGAAGTTACTTTTGTCAGATTTTAGCTTAAAGGTGTTAATTTATCGAAATTAAAGACTAATTGAATAACTGCCGTAATTATTTTTTAAATATGAATTTAATAAATGAATTTAATAACGAAGTTTAATAAGCACTTTTTCTATATGAGGCTAAATGTTACCAGAACTTTGTTTTGTCAGATTGTAGCTTAAAGGTGCTAATTTATTTGAATAAAAGTAGAAAAAATTAAGGAAAAGTTACTATTTGAGAATTTATTTCTATATAAAATGTATGACAATTTAGTACAGTGATGATTGCATTCAGTAAAGACCCAATAGGTAATGTGTTTAGTTCTTAATTTTTAGTCACATTTTTAAAAAGCGTTGAAAAACATATTTTGATATAAACTCAAATAATAGAAAGACACATTTATTTGAACTACGACTTGCATGTAAAGCCTAATAGATACACTTTCGTAATTGTTTTAAATGTGAATTTAATAAATGAATTTAATAACAAAATTTAATAAGAATTTTTCTTTGTGAGGATAAATAATACAAGAAGTTAGTTTTGTCCAATCTTAGATTAAAGGTGTTAATTTATCAAAATAAAAAAAGAAAAAATTAAGAAAAAGTTACTATTTGAGAATTTATTTGTATATAAAATGTATGCAAATTTAGCACAGCGATTATTGTATTGGGTAAAGACCCAATAAGTAATGTGTTTAACTCGGAATTTTTAGTTACATTTTTAAGAAGCTTTGAAAAACATGTTCTGATATAAACTCAAAGAAAAAAAGACGCATTTTGTTTAAACTACGACTTGCATGAAAAGCCTAATATAGTAACTGCCGTAATTTTTTTAAATATGAATTTAATAAATGAATTAATAACAAAATTTAATAAGCACTTTTTTCTATGTGAGGAATATACAAGACGTTTGTTTTGTCAGATTTTAGCTTAAAGGTGTTAATTTATCTAAATAAAAGAAGAAAAAATTAAGAAAAAGTAATGATTTGAGAATTTATTTTTATTTCATATATATGAAAATTTAGTGCAGAGATGGTTCATTGAGTAAAGACTCAATAGAAAATTCCATTCTTAATTTTTAGTTACATTTTTTAAAAAAAGTTGAAAAATATGTAGTGATACAGACTAATAAAGATACATTTAAACTACTTCTTGTATGTAAAAAACTGTCTTTGTCTGTAATTGTCTTTGTTTATATGTAAAAAGCAATCTGTCTTTCTAATAGAAATTCAATAAATGAATTTAATAACAAAATTTTATAAACACTTCTATCTGAGGATAAATGATATAAGAAGCTTATTTTTCAGATTTTAGCTTAAAGGTGTTAATTTATCTAAATAAACAGAGAAAAATAAATCAAGTAAAGCCGTTTGAGAATTTTTTTAATATGGTATATATGAAAATTTAGAACACGGAGGGTTCTATTGATTGAAGACCCAATAAGAAATTCATTAATTCTAATTTTTAGTTTCATTTAGACACATTATAAAACATGTTCAGATGCAAACTTAAATAAAATAAAAACTCATTTTATTTAAACTACGCCTAATATATAAAAACCTGATGAAATAACTTCAGGCCGAGTTTTAACTAGGAAAACAATAAATAAATTCAATGCTAAATTTAATAAGCACCTTCAGAATAGAGAGATTTTGAAACTGTTTAATCTGCATTGAAATTGTCTGAAGACTGTAGAATTCAATAAACAAAATGTGTTTTAGGTGATACTGTTCAATTTCTTTATTGCCTGATCCCTTCTACTTCAATATTGAAGTATACCGCTTTTAAATTAAACGTTAATGAATTTTATCTGTGCTTGGGAAAGAAGATTTTAAAATGTGCTTTTAGTAGAGACGAAAAATGGAAATATTCCTGAACTTCATAATAACAATCCTAAAATATATTAGTTTTGATGTTAATTGCATTACTAAATGCTAGCAGTAGTAAATTAGAAAAAAATGATACAGATAAAATAAAAACTTTCATAATGTTATTTGATAATTCTAATAAATTATTTTAAATGGTATTAATAGATTAATTACAGTACTTCGAGGAAGAAATCAGATTGAAACGTCCTTTTTACAGCAAAAGGGGAATGAGATTATTAACTTTATTGCACATACAGTGCATATTCACTTTACTATAGAGAGATTCCTTCTTTACAATAGGGAAACCCACCCCTCTTTTCACCACAAATGGGTCGTTGCAACCTGATTTCAACCCTAAATTACTATAGCTAATATACTAAGATATCCTTGAATGCAGAAGAAATTTTAAAAAATTTAATTTAAATTTCAATATTTAAATATTATAACTTTTGTCACAGAAGAATATAACTTTTTCTGTTACGGTTTTTAAGACAAATTCTAGTTCTTAGCAAATAGAGGAAGCTGGAAAACGTATAAAAATTTGTAATTCTCTCAAAATTGAATTTTTAAATTTGGAATATTATAATACGAATGCCTAACTTATTCGAACTTCTTTTGGAACTGTAAGTATACTTCAACGACCAACAGTTGTTGGGTAAAAGACTAGCCATGGACTTATTATGCACCCTAGGACGTAGTTCTTAGGACGAATTCCAGTTCTTAGCAAATATAGAAAGCTGGGGAACGTATAAAAATTTAGATTTGTATCTCAAATTTGAATTTTTAAATTTGAAATATTGTAATCGAACTATTTTTCTAACTGTGAGTAGACATCTACTATTAACAGTTGTGGAGTAAAAGACTATCCATTGAATTATTATGCACCTTATTCAACTAGTGTCTATTTTGTACAGTTTTACATTTTCTAAAACCCCTCATGTTACCCATAGGGACATTCTAGGCCCAAGACCGACAGCCCAGGATTCTGTAGAATCCTATTGCAAGACATCAATTCTACACCACAAAAAATATAAATGGAAAGTAGCGAGTGAACATTTTTTTATCATTTCATTGAAAAATGAAAATACCCTAAATGCATAAAACATAACGAAAAGTCTGAAAAATGTCTAAATTATTTAAATTCGTGTTATTTTCTATCAACGAGAATTAACCTTTGCACATCCTAGTGAACTAGCTATCAATTTTAATCGATTTACTCATTTGCATAGCCCGCTACCGTGTTCAGTTTCGTCATAAAAAATGAACTACTTTTGAACCAAACTTGATATCGTCGAGCGAATTTATTTGTTACTATTGCTAATCTATTCAAAATGGATCTCACGAATGCAGGTTTTTGAGAATAAAATAAAATTTCACATAAAAGTTGCTAATTTCTTGCTTAAATTTATAGAAGTAGCCAAAAATTTAGAAATCGGTACTTAACCCTTAATTTGGCTAAGTCCGCTACAACGAAAAATCAAATAAATAAAATCTTTATAATAAATATATATTTTTATCGATAATATATTATATATTATTATTAATTATAATAATTATTATTACTTAAATTATTATTATTATTTTTATTATTATTTATTTAAATATATTTTGAATCGATATTTGAAAAAACATCTTGTCAAATTAAGGGTTAAAATTGGAATGACGCCTATGGTAAATCAAGCTGTTATAGTTTAAATTGGAATAAAACAAATTTTTAATATAGGGTTCCCCTAATGTTTTACTCAAAAACTGAGACATTCTGAAATTTATGCTTTAAAAATCTGGGACACTTAAATAGAAAATGGTACATAAAAAGTAAGAAGCCAAAATAATCTAACTAATAATTCTATTGAAATTTGAATTCGTAATTTAGCAAAATACAAGTATTAGAATTATATCTATTGACAAGAAAGTTATTAATAACAATCATATTTAATTAGAAAAATATTTGAGATTTATGGAACTGTTGAAGAATTTTTTTGTATATAATATTTGATCATAGAAATCAGTGCATGACACTCTTTTTTAACTATTAGTTGGCTAAAATAAAAGTTTTTATTAACTCAATTTTATTTCTGTTTTTTATCTGTTCAGATTATATTTATTAATAAGAATACACATTCAGCAGTCGCATTAGTTCCTAGGAGAGTATGCAAAAACTAGCTAGGCAGTTAATATTCCTAGAATTTATACATTTCTAAGTAAAATAAACAAATATGTCACATCTTTTTTCTCTAAATCTCGATTCTTCTATTCACTACGTAATATTTTTTTTACGAATACAAATTAATGCTTTAAAAATCTGGGACACTAAAATAGAAAATGATACATAAAAAGTAAGAAACCAAAATAATCTGACTAATAATTATATTGAAATTTGAATTTGTGATTTAGCAAAACACAAGTATTAACATTAATCCTATTTACAAGAAAGTTATTAACCACAAGCTTATTTAATTAGGAAAATACTTTTAAGATTTATGGAGCTGTTGAAATATTTATTTTGTATATAATATTTGATCATAAAATTCAGAGCATGACAATTTTTTTTAACTATTAGGTGGCTATGATAAAAGATTTTACTAACTCAATTTCATGCCTGTTTCTTATCTGTTCAGATTATATTTATTAATAAAAATACACGTTCAGCAGTCGCATTTGTTCATAGGAGAGCTATGCAAAAATTAGTTAGACATTTAATATTCCTAGAATTTATACATTTCTAAGAAAGATGGACAAACATGTCACATCTTTTTCCTCTAAATCTTGATTCTTCTGCTCATTACGTAATATTGTTTTCACGAATACAAATCAAATAGTCTTTAAAATAAAACTTTTAAATTAAATTATTTGTATAAAGAAGGAAAAAACGGAAAAACTGGACGAATGGGGATCTTGTCTTGATATAACAGGCCTTTAAATCACTGAAATATATGAAAAATTACTAAACCTAGCTGTCCATATAGCATCATAGGGCCAGTCTCTTCAAAGTCGTTTAACGGTTAACCGCGATTCATCTTTGTTTAAACGGAGAATTGCATCCCATTTGTTGGTGCCATTGGTTAATCGCGGTTAGCTGTTAAACGACTTTAAGAGACCGGCCCTTAAACAAAGATTAAGGGCCGGTCTCACTAAAGCCGTTTAACGGCTAAACGAAATTAATCTCTGTTTAAATGGAGAATTGAGTGCCACCATTGGTTGGTGCCATGGGCTAATCGCGATTAGTTGTTAAACTACTTTAGTAAGACCGGCATTAAGTCGAACTCTTTCTGAGGCCAATGTAAACATACTTATTGCCAACGTCAGAAGCCAAAACAAATTCTTTAACTTAACATTTCCTTGTTTTATTATTAATAAAAGATTTTTGGTTTGTAAATTTGATACTGAAAAATTATCTTTAAAAGTTTCGAAAATTATGACACAAATAATTTAACTATCTTAATGAAATTTCATATAATTGGAGGAAGTAATGTATTGTATTTAATTGGGAGTTAATGAAGTGCTGAAATGAAATAGCAACTAGTGAAAGATTTTTCATTTTATTACGGTATTATTATAATCACTTACTTTTCATAATCAAAGAATTTAACCATCATAAGGGACAAGATTTAATGGATCATGTTACATGAATTGAAATAAACGTGACTATCAGGAAGACTATTACGAAGTAATGTATTGTATTTAATTGGTAGTTAATGAAGGGCTGTTCTTTTAATTTAGTCTGTCTGAAAAGCCAAGTAAAAGACATTATTTTAAATAAATATATATAATTTAAAACAAAACATTTAGGTTGTTTTTAAATTGCAGGCTAGTTTAATGAAAACATAATTTTTTTTAATTAAATGTAGAAACGTCAAAATAAAAGTTAAATTGCAATTAGTATCAGATTTTTCATCTTATTAAGATGTTCTTATAATCACTTATTTTTCATAATCAAAGAATTTAATCAGCATAAGACACAAGATTTAATGGATCGTGTTATATGATTTGAAATAAACGTGATTATCAAATCATATTAAAGTTTT
>CM063511.1:91544029-91549029 GCA_032207245.1 Pardosa pseudoannulata | reverse complement strand
ACTGTCGAAGCTGTCTCTGATTACTTTTTTTTTCCTTATCGTATGTGTGGAAGGAGCTGTTTTCCGGTTGCTGTTTTTATGAACAGCACGTGCGACTCAAGTTCATGTTTCAGTCTTCAATATTAACACGTTCTGCTAATTTTGATGCGGTGCATTATAGTGATGAGTACTTAGACATAAATTTTTTTTTTATGGTTAAGGGGACATAGTACTTTTTAGCTCAAAACTCTTTATTACTTACATACAAGGTAAGTCTAAATTGTTTTTAACAAAATAACGTAGGTGATGGTACCCATTTAGATTAGCAATAATGCAGTTAAATCTTTAAAAAATTGCAGTTTAATATATAAAAAATCTAAATAAAATATTTTGTCGAAGCTATCTCTGATTACTTTTTTTCCTTGTCGTATGTGTGGAAGGAGCTGTTTTCCGGTTGCTGTTTTTATGAACAGCACGTGCGACTAAAGCTAATATTTCAGTCTTCAATATTAACACGTTCTTCTAATTTTGAAGCGGCGCATAATAATGATGAGTACTTAGACATAAAAAAACTTTTTTTATGCTTAAGGGGACATAGTACCTTTTGATCTGAAAACTCTTTATTATATACAAGGTAAGTCTGAATTGTTTTTTACAAAATAACGTAGGTGATGATACCCATTTAGATTAGCAATAATGCAGTTAAATCTTTAAAAAATTGCAGTTTAATATATAAAAAATATAAATAAAATATTTTGTCGGAGCTATCTCTGATTACTTTTTTTTTCCTTATCGTATGTGTGGAAGGAGTTGTTTTCCGGTTGCTGTTTTTATGAACAGCATGTAAGGCTCAAGTTCATGTTCCAGTATTCAATATTAACACATTCTGCTAATTTTGATGCGGTGCATTATGATGATGAGTACTTAGACATAAAAACACTTTTTTTATGTTTAAGGGAACATAGTGCCTTTTGAGCTGAAAACTGTTTATTACATACAAGGTAAGTCTAAATTGTTTTTAACAAAATAACGTAGGTGATGGTAGCCATTTAGATGAGTTATAATACAATTAATTCCTAAACGCTCGAGTTAACTCGATCGCACTAAACTGGCCAAACTGTGCACATTCGAAATAATTCGAGAGGCGTTGTACTTTATGTTGCTATAATTTTTCACACTCGAATGCAATCGAGAATTGAAAGTAACAAAGTGAAAGAAAAAAAAATCGTGTTATTGATATTTATCATTTACATGGGATTGTAAGCTATAACACTTACTTATTCAATTATAAAAATATATATTTTTTCTTCTTATCACTTACGACTTATCTTTTCCTTGTGATCCACTTTCCGACAGCTTATTCATATGCACGACTTATAGTGCGTGTAATATTACAATATTCGACTATCTTCTTCAATGTGATCAAAATCCAAAATTGCAATAAAAATTTTTAGATTCTTTTTGTATTTTTGTAATTGTTTTGGCAAGACAACGTTCTAAATTGTGTTTTTTACATTAAAAAAAATTTCTTTTGCCTTTTTCAAAAAAACTGTTCATTAAAGGATTAAATCTATAAAAAATTATAGTTTAATACATAAAATATAGAACTGAATATTTTGCTAATTTTATAGTTTTATGACCTTTTAAAGAAATAAAAATATGTAAGTTCGAGTTACAGGGATAGCATGGTATTGCTCAGATGTTCGAAATTGTTTCTAACCAAGAAATGGTAAATAAGATTTTATGAAGGTGCCAAAATCTTATGTTTCTATATACATAATTTTTTTAATTAAATAATACATAAAACATAGTGATTAATGCAAATTGTTTTACATAAAAATGATCCCTAAAATTATTAAATTTTAGTGATTAATGTAATGAATGGATCAGCAACTCAAAACTAATTTATAAATGACATTTAACATCATCTATCGGATAATTGAAGCAATTATTGAGGCTCATATAATATTAAACCAGCATAACGACATTTCATGACGTAAAATATTTTAATTATTAAATTACTATTCATTTTTATTGATATTTTAAACTTATGGTGTACTAGACTTGGCACACGTATCATGTAATTGTCATTCATGCTTAAAACTCTAGTCTTTAGACTCTAGTCTTACACTTCAATAAAGAAATATTGACTACAGAATCTCAAACAAGCCAAAGTTCTGCTTTAGCAAGGCATTGCAAAATATTGTTGTTTAAATTTCCCGTTGGATACAATCGAGTTACAGTAATTGCTAAAGCCGAACGATGGCCGATTGGTTAGGGTGCTGGCCTTCAGTACACGAGTTCGTGGGTTCGAATCCCACAGTGGAATGGATGTTCGTAGCCGTTGAGAATCGGCTTTAAGCTGTAGGCCCGGTCTTATTAGCCCTCGTGTTGCAAAAAGTGGACCGTAGCACTCCAAACCAAACGAAACGAAATAATAATTTCTAAACAGCTTTCTGTATCAAAGAAACATATAGTTTCTTACTACATCAAAGAAAATCTTCTAAACATATTTTAATGCGTTACTAATATTTAAGTTAAATACTTGAGAAATTCTGTAAGTGATATGTGATAATTTAAATAAGCATTAATTGCCGCAAGTATTAATTAACACGTTGAATAGCAAGGCAATTTTCAGAAATCTGGCCTAAAATGACAGTTTGATTTAATCACATTATATTATTAAAACTCTAATTTAAGGACAGAAATTCAAAGTCCTGAATTATTTATTTTCCAAAAGCATTGATTTTTTGTTCTTTTTCCATAAGCTATCTATCGATATTACATTGATAAACTACGAGTTTATCCGTAGCTGCACACAAATAGCAAGGAAACACAGTACGAGATAACTCGTAGTTGGCGTCCTAGAAAAGAAAGTAATCTACAAGTTATCTCGTAGTTGGCGGTCAACGTGTTAATGAGATTAACAAAAAATGAATTATACGTGTATAAGTGTATGTGAATAAGCTTAAACACTGAATGCAAGACTTGCAACAATTATGAAAATTTGAATATAAAGAAAGTTATACTTTGCTTTTTCATTATTGTTAAATAGTCATAATGACCATAGCTGCAAGCACATCAGCCGAGAACATTAAAATGATTGCACCATTGTGAATAATTAGACTTTATTCATACTGTGACCGTAACCAAATTCAAAAAATGGCGTCCTCCAGTCAGTGATCAGTCTCATCCTATATGCGCATCATTAAGAGCAGCAATTACAACTTCGCAAATAACCTGCTTTAATAGCGTCGTAACCGTAAATTACCGACGTCAAAACGTTTTATTTTCCCCTTTCCACCCTTTCCCGAAGATTGCCCAACGCAACGAAAGAATCCACGACCATCTTAATGGTCCTCCTCTCGAATTTTTCCTGCCTAAAGTGGAAATTTATGGTAAAAGAGGAGAAATTTATTACCCAATGCTCACCCCTGCAAGGTTAAACTGCAATTGAGCAGGCCGTGGCCTAAGATGAGATCCAGTAGAAATACGAAGGAATTCCTTCAAAAAGGTGCCACTTGATTGACAGCTGATGGACAAAACGCATGAAGGATCACACAGGTTTTCCTTTTCCGTGGTTTTGAAAACACAGGGAAATGAGGACGCTTGTTAATTGATTGACAGCTGCTTCTATCAAACTTCACCACTCTACCGAGACCTTTCTGAGATATATTGAACACTGATTAAGTGATGGCTAGATTTATGCATCAATTCTTGCATTTAGATTTTAAAATACAAAATAACATATTATAAATATCATTAATAATGTAACATTCGGCTACTCTCGTCAGCACAAAAGATAGGAAAATAGGTCATCTTTTATTAAGGGGACAGAGAACTTTCAAAATTAATTAATTTTGTTCTTGACCAATATTCCTTTTAATATGTTAGTAATATGTTTTTATGTTATTAATTAATATGAAAGTGTTTACGACTTTAAAGTAATATCTTAATAATTTTTTAATTATTGTTTGTCTCAAATTTGTGACGGTTAATTCCCATGCCTTTTACGTATAAGATGATTATTTTTATTAATAGATAAATTTCAGGCCTTAGAATGAAACTTAGTTGTAATCGTAAGTATTCACTGGAAATATAGTAAGAAGAAATAATAATAGTTTAAATAGTATAGTATTGTACGGTATAGTCTAGAATAGTATAGTTTAGTATAGTATAGTATAGTATTAGTATGGTCTAGAATAATATAGTTTAGTATAGTATAGTATAGTATTAGTATAGTCTAGAATAGTATAGTATTAGTATAGTATAGTATAGTATAGTATAGGATAGTATAGAATCGTATAGTCTAGAATAGTATAGTTTAGTATAATATCATATCGTATTAGTATAGTATAGTTTAGTATAGTATAGCATAGTTTAGTATAGTATAGTTTAGTATAGTATAGTATAGTATAGTATAGGATAGTATAGTTTAGTATAGTATCGTATAGTCTAGAATAGTATAGTTTAGTATAATATCATATCGTATTAGTATAGTATAATTTATTATAGAATAGCATAGTATAGTCTAGGATAGTATAGTTTAGTATAGTATAGTATAGTTTAGGATAGTATAGTTTAGTATAGTATCGTATAATCTAGAATAGTATAGTTTAGTATAGTATCTATAGTCTAGAATAGTATAATTTAGTATAGTATCGTATAGTATTAGTATAGTCTAGAATAGTATAGTTTAGTATAGTATCATATAGTATTAATATCGTATAGTATAATACCAATTTACCATACAAAATGTGTATAGTGATATTTTTAAATATCTAAAAGGATGTATTTTCGCTGTGTGAAATATTTTGACTTTAACTAACATTTAATTTCTCTATAAGGAAAACTGTCTTTAAATTTTGAAAGCATATGACAGTTAGAAATTATTTAAGTGCTGGTAAAATTAGAAAATTGGTGTTTTACAAACTGTTTGACAGTAATTTGTTCGTTTATTAGCAATAACAGAGTTGCTTATAATGGTAATAATTATATTCATTATAAAGAGATAGATAATA
>CM063511.1:91494029-91539029 GCA_032207245.1 Pardosa pseudoannulata | reverse complement strand
ACACTACTAAAGAGGTATTAGAGCATGTTTGCAATAACCAGAAGCACACAAGCATTTTTTTTTCAGATATGAATATGAGAAATACGCTAAATCCGTGTTCTGCTAAACAGAAGAATTAGAATTCAACCCACAGCTTCTGTACAGTGACCCACTACGCAGGAAATAAAATTAGTGTATGTTTTTGTAACAAGCAGTTCTAGTATCCTTGTCCAAACAGCTCCTCATTTGTGAATAATTCAATGAGTTTATTCTGTAACAGTATGGATTCATATCACTTTGTGGATTTACTTTCAAAGGGTCCAGTGTAATTGGGGATTCACAATTGATGAATGTTTTGAACTATTTGTCTAAGGTAGTAATAAAAGACTTGTAAATATTGACGAGTAAGAAATTTTTCTCCTGATTTTAAATTAGCTGTCAAAAACTGGCTACCAATGTATTTATTACTATTTATTTTAGCACAATATTTTATCTGCTACCTTTCGTGAGCCGAATAAACATTGCCGACTCACCCCCAAATTAAATTTTATTTACTACGTATCTTTTTAGTGTTAATACGGACCTATGAGGTTCGTAGGAACCTCAGGGACTGTACTTTGGGAACTACTACTTTACAATTATATATAAACCACGATTTTTATGGGACATTTTTGAAGCCAGTTCCATATTTTCTGTCTATTAAAAATGACATTTGATTTTAAATCTCATTAATTTAGTTTTACTTTATTTCAGCTTATGTTAATTAAAGAAGAGTATTGTCAGTTAAAGTTATTTACATTATATCTATACATAACTCGAAAGAGTAGTAGTTACACTATATAAAGTCTAGTAATGATATAAATTATTAATATTTTGTGCACAACAAGATTTGCGGTTTACGTTGTATCATTAAATGAATTGATTTATCTTCTGATTTATAGTTTTTCAATTCAGTTTTGATATTGAGGGAACTCTAATGATTTCCTATTTTTATACTGACAAGTTTTAAAGTCATTACAATGGTAAAAATGTTACAATGTGGTCATTATCCATAAGTAATAAATAATAGTCACCAGTATGTCAAATATCAGCATTTACATTATTACTCCAAATTACACTGAAATAACGTCTTGATTTTTAGTAAAACAAATTCAGCATTTCATTCACATATTGATCTACTGATTGCATTAAAGGAAGAATGTTTATGGGGATAAGCATATTATTATGAATTTTAGATATGAAATGGGGTAAAATACTAACAGTTATATTGATATTATTATATTTTAGATATGAAAAGGGGTAAAATGCTAACAGTTATATTGATATTATTATATTTTAGATATGAAAAGGGATAAGATACTAACAGTTATATTATTATATTTTAGATATGAAATGGGGTAAAATGCTAACAGTTATATTGATATTATTATATTTTAGATATGAAATGGGGTAAAATACTAACAGTTATATTGATATTATTATATTTTAGATATGAAATGGGGTAAGATACTAACTGTTATATTGATATTACTATATTTTAGATATGAAATGGGGTAAAATACTAAGAGTTATATTGATATTATTATATTTTACATATAGCAGCTTTGTTAAATAGAGGCTTTACTTTATTTTTATTACATATCCACTCAATTTCTTTGCTTAGATTTTAGAAATTTCAGTTTAAAACTTTATTACAAATTTGAAACTTTTGATGACATTAAAATTATTTCAACATAAAATTACCAAGACTTTTATGTGCTTAACATGTAAGCAATCAAAATTTTAAACACTAACTACAGAATAGTTAAAATGAGGAATTTTTCTTCAAATGTAGCAACACTATGCGAATTTTTTAAAAAAATGAATGAAATTTTAGCTAAAATAGAATCTTTGCCATTAAATTACAGTGTGTGGGAGACTTTAAAATAAAAATGTTATTTGCTTCCATTTTAGTTACAAACTAGAAGAAATAAGATAAAAAAAAATAATCATCTTTATTCATATTTCTTAGAATCTTGCATCGCATATTTTAATATCCGTCCCTAGAGGGATATGCGAAAAGTTGCTCTTACTACGTCAAACCATGCTTTGCGGTCAGAGTTACGTTGGGATGTTTATTTTTTGTCGACATCAAAGCGAAACCAATGGGCAACCAGCAGTTTCTTTATGAATGAAATACACAGAGTAGCAAGACAGGGGTTTTACGCCGGATTTAATGAATTAAGTGAACTTATCTTGCGGTTTTACTATGCTTAGCTGTTGGTTATGTCATACAGTAGGGTTTACGTCAAATTACAAGAAACTGTTTAACGGGAGATGCAACAGCTGAATTCTTCATGCAATAGGTTTCGCTTTAAGAATGTTCAATGGATATATGCTAAACCAGAGCTGGTCTAACGTTGGACTGCCAGTAAAATTTTGTCAAAGGATGAAAATCATGAAATTTATAGTTGTAACGAATATTACATTTACTAGCCTATAGCCCGTCATATGACGGGATTAGTAAAAATTTTAATATTCCAGTATTGTAAAGTATTCTATTAGCCAGGTAAAAACATTGTTTGTATTTTTGCTGAGAATTATCTCGTACACGCTCAATAATTTGTCTATGTTCATACTCCTCTAAATTTTAATGATACTATGAATGCAGTTTAGAATCAAACTGAATTCATTTAGTTAGTCATTAACTGAATTCATTTAGTCAGTTTCGTGAGGTCAAACACACTAACAAACAAACTTTTTAATTTTCAAAGATATTTAACTTAAACTCTGATATTTATTAGTCGTGAAATAGACTCCTAGACATTTATGAAAAGAATTTATTGTTAATACCAGTGATAAAGTTTTCATTGCAACAAAAAATAATCGATGATTAAATTTAAAATTATTACATGCGTACCTTATCTATTATTTAAGCCAAATATAAAAGAAACTTATTTACGTGATATCTAAGTTCAGTGATAAAACGTATGGAAAATAATGTAGACTATATTTAAATAATTTAGGGCCGGTCAAACCAAACGGCTAACCGTGATTAATCTTTGTTTAAACGGAGAATTGTATCTCGCCATTGGTTGACGGCCTGGGTTTTTGTAATTATGTAAGTATTGGTATTACGTAAGTAAGTTTCTTTTATATTTGACTCAAATAATAGATTAGGTACATATGTGATAATTTTAAATTTAATCATCGATTATTTCCTGTTACAATGCAAATTTTTTCACCAAAATTAACAACAAACTGGAAAACTAAAATTTTACTGATCTCGTCATATGAAGGGCTATATGCTAGTTGAAAAGATTATTCTAATCCAGCATGAATATCATAGTGCATGGGTCGACTATAATTACTAGCATGGATGCTCGTAGCTGTTCGAAATCGACTTTGAACATTGAAATTAGTTCTGTGTAATTAGCCCTCCGATTGAAAAAAAAATACTCGTAAAATTCTTATCCAAAACAAATCTATAAATCATTCAACAATTTTACATGTAAAATTGTTGAATTACAATGTAAGTTCAAAGCTATATTCCACTTAATATAATCTGTAGAAACTCACTGCATATTTAATTACTTCTTGTATTTGAGGAATTATATTTAAAAGATTCAATAAATAATTCAAAACATTTTAATCACTTATATAAAAAGTAGAAAAATCTTGAAACATTTTAAGAAAGTTATTAAATTTATCAAAGAATATGATGAAATATTCTTATATTTGTTACGTTTAAATTAATCAGAATAGATCAGTTTGTTTTGCAGCTGGCAATACACCTGCTTTAAATAAATAACTTGACTCTAGATGCTCAGGTCAACCAAACTAAATACGACTTAGTTAAAAATTCAGTTCCGAAAAAGAAATGATTACAATAAATTGGAAAAATAATTTTATTATCGTAGAAACGCAATTACTGGAATAAAGTTTATAAAGATTTATTAGAATTTGTAACTTATTTGACTTTTATTTAAATACTGTCTTACGACAGGGTGAGGAAAATGATTTTGAAATTCGTATCTTCTATTTATCTGCAAAATGATATTCAATAAATTTACTAGGCAAAGAAAAAATCGGTTAAGGTAATGCAAGTAGTAGATATCATTTGAAAGTCAGATAAAGTCATTAAATTTGTTAGAATATGCATGATTCATTATTTGACTGATTTGCTAAAGTTTAATTAATCAGAATAATAAGCATAAAAAAGCAGCTGCTAAGAAATAAGTCACACGAAAGGAAATTCTTGAGTGTTTTTATATAATTGAATGCTATGTTGGGAAGAAATCAGAATTGAGAAAACAAATGTCAAGCACTTCTTTAACTAAAGAAATTTAATACGTGAGATTGTTTTAGAGGAATTTATTTTAGCTTCCAGTTTATTTAGGTTATCGTTTCTTTAAGTCATAACTGTGTGAAAGTAATATTAATAGTTTAATTAATTAGAATTATAATCATTAAAAAGCAGGTGCTTGGAAATAAATTATACGAAGGGAAATTCTTGGGTGTTTATTTAATTGAATGCTGTGTTTGCAAGAAATCAGAATTGAGAATACAAATGTCAAGCACTTTTTTGACTAAAGAAATTTAATACCTGAGATTTTAGCTTCCAGTTTATTTGGATTATCGTTTCTTTTATTCATACCACGTTGAGAGTAATATTAATAATTTAATCAGAATTGTAAGCATCAAGATGCAGATGCTTAGAAATAAATTATTCGAAGGGAAATTCTTGAATGTTTATTTGATTGAATACTGTGTTGGTAAGAAATCAGAATTAAGAAAACTAATGTCAAGCACTTCATTAAAATAAAGAAATTTAATACCTGAGATTATTTAAGAGATATTTATTTTAGCTTTCAGTTTGGATTATCCTTTCTTTCAGTCATAACACTTTGAAAGTAATACCAACAAATTTTTTATCAAGAATAATGATTGGCATAATTAGTAAAAATCATTTAAGTTCAAATAAATCCATTAAATTTGTTAAGATAAGATGAATAATTCGTCTGTTTTTTTAGACTTTGTTAACACTAAAACTACCGGACATTTTTTATAAGGGCAAAAATAACGAAAAATGAGGTCATTTGATCCCTCTTGGTAGATTTAGTGTTAATTATAATTTTATGTAGTCTGGAATTCAAATACAAAAATGAATTGTTTAAAGCCCATTTTTTTGGTTCTGATTTTATTGATCCATTTGTATGTAAGAAGTCCTGATAAAATGAATGCCACAAATGTCTTTAAGTATAGAAATTTAATTCCTGGAATTGTTTAACAACCATTTATTATAACTTTTTATTTATTTGGAGCCTACCTGACTTAATGTCGTAACACTTTCAAAGTGAAACAAACAGTTTTCTATTTATCAACCATAAAGAGTGACGTAAGTAGTAAAGAAATTTAAATTTTAGATGAAGTCGTCAACTTTGTTAGGATAAGATGGATTACTTATTTAATTTGCTAGACTTTGATTAATCAGAACTTTAAGGTTCTCAGAAGACAGCTGCTTTAAAATAAATTACTTGAAGGCAAATTCTTGGGTTTTGATCTAATTAAAATCTTTTGTAGGTAAGGAACCAGAACTGGAAAGGCAAATTCCGTAAACTCCTTTTATACTAGAGTAATTATTAATTAAAATAAAATCACCACCCATTTATTTTAGTTTTCAGCTTTTTTGGAACGTGTCACAACACTTTGAAAGTGATACCAACTAATTTTTTTAACAAAATTTACTAAGGGGAAAACATTGGTATCTTAAATGGTAGAAATAAACTCATTTAAAAGAGAAAAACATTTTGGTAAATGAAAACATTCATGAATCTTAATTAAAGGCCCACCCACCTAAAGTAAATCTAGGATTACAATAAAAAGAACAAGTCATCAGAAACTAATTACTATGATTGAAGAACATTTATCTTAACATGATTAAGAAGGGAGTTTTTCTTATTTTTTTTCTGGTGAGGATAAATGTTGATGATTTTCTCTCAACGCCAACGTCAAGATGATATTTCTTTTGTTGCTCAACACTTTTTTTTTGTCGATTTCTTTTTTTTTATTCCTCCGGTTCGCACTCCTTCTTTATTCTTTTTTCACCCAGGAATACTTAGGAATAGGTCGAAAGGTGCTAGATGCAACAAAGGTACAATGGAGTATGTATGTTAAAAGCTTATTTTGTATGTATTTTTTCATATGCTTTAGACGTCTTTTATATTTTTCCAAAAGCATGAGAAAATAACAGGTAGAAAGATAGGGTGGAAAGTGTTACAAACGGTTTTTCTTATGAATAATTTATAAAATTGTTGTTTAAGTGTTGAATTGTTGATGGCTAGTATTGTCTTAGATGTATACGATCCATTCTGCTTCCAT
The DNA here is from genome assembly GCA_032207245.1 of Pardosa pseudoannulata. Taxonomy (NCBI): domain Eukaryota; kingdom Metazoa; phylum Arthropoda; class Arachnida; order Araneae; family Lycosidae; genus Pardosa; species Pardosa pseudoannulata. The sequence goes on along the minus strand of CM063511.1, from coordinate 91,532,690 downwards.
TTTCTAAAGAGGTTTCCTTATGGCGGTAAGAAAAGATCTAACAGTCATGATTGGCAATTCTACGTTCATTTTAATACTTTTGCAACTGCAGTATACCACAATGTATGCAAATATGTATTATCTTGCTGATTTTATAAAATATGTGCAAATGTAATAATTTCTAAATGGTAATGGCCAAACAAACGAGTAGCTTTTGAAAAGATGAAATTGCTAGGATATATAATTAGATAGCACATTTTTTCAAAAGGAATTTGCAAACCTAAATTATACCTGTTTAATAAGGACATTAAAAGCTACAAATTGTTCCTTTCGTTTTACAATTAAATGGTATTAACGTATAGTACAATCTTTAAAATACAAAAATAACAAGACAAATTTCCTTAATAACAACAAAAACAAGAATTTATTTAAAAACAAAATACAATTTTGGGTGAAGTCTCTCCTAGACTTTCTCGCATATTCATAGAAAAGAAAACTATTTTCAATAGTCATGTTTTTGTTCTATTACTAAAAATATGAACACTATCACAAAAATAATATTCATCTTTTACCTACGATAACATGTTATTTTATAAACTTAAATAACAGCGTCAAGCCGGATAGTAAACGGAAGTGGTCTTTCAGTAACCGAAAGAAACACAAAAGTGATAGAAAGCCATAATTTTGTTATAATGTACACATTTAAACTTTTGTTTATTCATGGGAAATTGTACTAGAATTATCGTGTTTGCATACATACAGAAAGATAGAAAGATGCAGACATATAATTCAAAAATTGGTATTTTCGGACTCAGGGAGGTCCAAAATAGGAAAATCAATGAAAATCTCAAAGTCGAATTTTTAGACTATTTTACTACTTTCCCTACACAAAGTATACGAAAAAGTAAAACGAAAACTGTCATTTTTAGACAATTTAATATGAAAATCTATTTACAGAGTTTGATTTCTAACAATGATCTTGATTAATTTCATGATAATAAATTATTCCAATAAATAAAATTTGTATTATCAGTTTTTTCTTTCTCTTTTCCATCTAGTACGAGGTGTGTACTTTAAGAAGTAAAATTTCGAAATTTGACATCTGCAGTGCAGTCTATAATTCAGCATCTACTGTTTGGGAAGAGCACATTAACTATCTGCATCTGTGGGTTAACCACAGAAACCATTCTAGGAGAATACAACCGTCTTTTTAAGTTTGTATGCATTCGAAATTCCACCGACTCTGAAATACGCTGCAATTTACTTTTTTTAAAACAAAAATGTGAAGGACGATGAAATTCCTCGGAAAATATATGGACAAAATGTCTAAAAAAACGTCTTAAGCATTTAAATTTGGTCGCATGAATATATATGTATAATTAGGAGAGAAGGGATTTCTGTCATTACAGAAGACAATGATTCAGGTGATGGAAACGTTTTATAAAACAGACGCTTCACGATTTCATCTTTATTAAATGAACTTTCTCAAGTTTTGAGATATATCTTTTATAGAATTTTGGCACAAGACCTAAATTATGTTAAGTTTGTCTCACGATGGGGAAAGAAAATAATGACTGGAGAGATACATAATAAAATGTTTAGGCTGTGAGTAGACGATGGCATGTTTCTATATGAGATTTGAGGATGAAATAGAAAAGTTGGTTCCACGATACGACAAGTATTTTTATATTGGTCAAAATTATATTAAAATGCAAAACAAAATACAACATTAGATGACATAAGTAATATAATATATTTGAACATCTCAAGGTACCCAAAATTTATCAAACCTCTTTAAAGTGTGTTAGATATCAAATAAGATATATCGCTGAATTCAGTATATAATTTTAACTGTACCATTTTTAAATCGATGAAAATTGTTTTGAATATTATTGCCATTGATAGCTTCCAATGATACTTTAAATATTTGAAATGCATCATGTATAATAAAAACTGATAAATATTGTACAATTATGTATGTTTAATTTCACAAAACACTTGAAAAACAAGCCTCGTGCAAGATTTGACAAGACATGTTAACACATTGCGGGTACATTTTGCAGCGGAATTCTACCGGGATCGGGCGTTTTGAGAATAAATTTAGTTACTCAGTTAAATCTCAATATATCGAAAATTATTTAATTTTTTAATCAACTTATCGTATTTTATATTGAAATATATAAAGCAATTTATAAATAGACAATTAAAGAAATATATATTTAAATACAAATATACATATAATATATAAATATACATATATATATATAATATCATTTTCGCAAAGATAAATAAAAAGTTAATTTTAAATCTAAATTCATTTTTTTAATCAACCTTCCCGTTCTGTGGTTCCGCATCGATTGATGTTAAAACTGATTTTTATTTGTCTAAATTTTTCCAGAATCTATGTAGTAGACAAGAACATTCTGTTTCGTTTTCCTGTATAAACCGTTATTTTTGTACCCACAAACAAATCATGTTGTTACACTAATGCTAACTAGTACGTGACTCGCGCTCAAGTATCAATCGTCAGAAAAAGTACTAGTACTTGTCCCACATACAATGTGTTAAGAATAGTGGTGTTCAATTACAAAAACATACTTTTCGCAATCAAAATAATTATCATGTTCAAAGTCTATAAGAAGCATAATTTTAAATTGTTTTCCGGTATTAAAAGGATTTGTTTTCAATTATTTGCTATGGATATTTTTAAAGAAAGTTGTTTCTTTAAATGCAGAAAACGCGGAACTTAAAAGTGTATTAAAATATTAAAAATGAGTACAATTGCAAAGTATTAATCGTGACATAGTTAAAACAATGTTCAATTAATTTAAAAGCAATGCAATTAAAATTATGAGTTAAATTCAGCGCTGAATATCAATTTATTTGTCCAATAATCTTATAAATTAAAAGGATGTGGATTGAGTGTATATGAAATTTAAAATTATTATTAGTTGGCTGATATTTTAATCTAATATAGAAAACTCAAAACCTTATTTAGAACTTTATGAAAAACTTATTTACGTAAATCTCTAAAATTTGACCACCGGGTAAAATAATACCAAATAGCGGGTTTGAATTCCTCTGCTGACATGGATGTTCCTAAACTTTTAAAATCACCTTTAAGCAGTAGTTCCCAGTCAAATTAGCACTCCTATTGAAATATATTGAATATGGTTCTTTAAATCAAACCCAATGATTTGGTTTGGTTTGGTTTAGGGTGCTACAGTCTACTGTTTTGCATACGAGAGCTAATGAGATTTTGATCTACTACTTAAAGCCGATTCCGAACAGCTTTGATCATTCATGCCCGCAGATGTATTAGAACCCGAGAACTCCGGTTTCGAAGAGCATCGTATACCATTCGGTGTAACGGATTTGGAAGAATCATAGTTTATTCAGGTTGAGAAAAATTCAACGTAGTGCTACAAACCAAACCGACTTATTGCCGAACGCTGGCCGATTGGTTAGGGCTCTGATCGTCGGTACCGGAGTTCGTGGGTTCGAATCCCACTTTGGCATGGTTGTTCGTAGCCGTTCGGAATCGGCTTTAAGCAGTAGGTCCCGGTCTCATTACCCCTCTTGTTGCAAAACAATAGACCGTAGCGCTCCAAACTAAACCGACTTATTAGGAGGAATCCTAGTTTGTCTATGTTTCACAATATTGAGAGGAATACTACAAACCTAACGAATTCACTTGGAAGTAAAATAGTTTGGATTTGTGAAAACATATATTGATAACTTTTTTCCTAAACAGACAACTATGGATTAGTTTATAGATAAGAAAATAAACTAATTCGATAAAATATTAATAGATTTTTATTAAATCAGCGGGACTTTTATTCATAGATCTTCCTACTAAAAAGAATCCTTGAACCGAATGTCTGCACAGCCGCCCTAAAATTACTCACAAAAAAACAGAGTCCTCCCTTGGTGAAGCTTTATTTTACGAAGACATCTCGCTGAACAGGACGCTGTAGGGTTCCTAGGCTTACTGCTGTTCGGAAAATGAGAAACGATTTAGTAATGTCGGGACCTCAACGTGCCCAGGCCGGCTGTCATTTCGAGAGGTCACGTGCGAATTGAAAACGCAGCATTAGACGCCAATTACAGAAAAAGACCGAGGCAAATTGGAGGGACTTTTGTTTAGTTTTGTTAGAGGGAACACGCGGAATGTTTTCAAATGAGGGTGGACTCAAGCGAGAGAAAAGTCCTGCCGACTATCTTAAACGGTTGTAATATATTTCATAGTGACTGATGATGTGAAGAGCTTTTGAGGTTAACTTAATTACAATGATTAAATTATGATGAATAACCAGTGAAAATAAAATCAATTATCTGAAATATTCCTCTCAGCTCCCTTCCTCTTTTACAACTAAAGAGCGAACAATAACTTAGAATGAAACTTTCTTCTAGAAAAAATCCCAGAACAGATTCTAACGTTCACTGTGAAGTTCCGCAATGTCCTCTATATAATAACTAGCAAGTGTGCCCGTGCTTCGCTATGGTAAACTTAATATATATCTTTTAAACAAAGATTTTTTTTTCATGCATAACTCTCTAAATTCGTCACAGTTCAGTTCGAGTCATTTGCATATTTATATATTTCTATTATAAGCGTTTTATAACAATATTCAGCTTTTATAATCGAATTTGTGTCATATTAAATTTTCTGGAACTTTTTTATGGTAAAATATAAGTTTAACCCTAAATTACATTACTGTATTACTACTGTACATTGATTAGCAACGTTAATAGATCTTGCCATATTACGTGGTAGAATAGAAAACAGAGGTTTTGACAGTAACAGTGCTCATTTTGTTGGTGTTAATAAATGTTTTCTAAAATTAAGGAAATTTATGACAAACCACATGGTTTTGTATGAAACAGAAACCCACATTCATACTGACAACCATATATGAATATAAAGATAACTATATAAAATGATAAGTTTTTATTTGCCCATGAGAGTAACTGAAATTTGTACTTTTTGTTGTTAGAATATTATTGATAAACATTTCATTGTAACCTAAAAATTAACCAAGAATTAAACTCAAAATTAGTTGTTATATAAAAATGCTATAATTTGCGTCCCATACACATGAAAGTTAATCACTTTATATCTAAATTTCTAGGTCAAATGAATTGATACTACGCAGACGATGTTTAAATAATGTAAAATAAGAAATGAATAAATGAGATATTTAAAGGAATGACGTCAAAAAGATAAAAATATATCATTTTCATCTATTTATTATGTGCTACATTGAAAATTTTAAGCTCCTGCTTTTAACCAAGAAAAACGGCGCTTAAAACAATTACATGTGATTAACGGAATGACGTCAGATTGCTAGAAATATTACTTATTTCCCTTAGTTATGATGCGATAAATTAAAAAGTTATCGTTTGCTCTTAACCGGAGAAAATAATGCTTGGAATAATGACATGAAACGCTCGAAAAATGGGAAAGGAATGGATTTGGAAAGTTAAAAATTTTCAAAAACCTTCCTAGGGATGTACCTAATAATTTCCCAAATTTTCACGGCGATTGGATATATGGTTTTTGAGTCTATTGAGTACAGACAGACAGACAGACGGACATACATACAGACAGACACAAATTCATTTATATATATATAGATAACCTAATTTATCTGTCCGTCTGTCCTCAAATTGATGAGTTAGAGTTAGTAAAATTCGAAGCGTTAAACTTTAATTTCTCCTAAATTATCGATCCGATTCTGCCGAACTTTGTCCTTGCGTGGCCTGACGTTAACACAGCAAATCCAAAAAATTGTAAAATATTTTTAAATAAATTATAAATTGGATCATTTTGATGAAAAATTAAGGACAAAAAATTATTTTAAAAATACTTGACGCCACCACGCCTACAGTTATCACAAACGTAAATATATTAAATTAAAATTTCCACATTGCCTCTACGGGGATTCGTACTGATGCCCGCTGCGCTGACCACTGCGCCAAAGATACAGTGAAGGGTTTCAAGCGGCCTTATCATAATCTCAATAATCTCTCAATTCGGGATTTTTAATAAAAAAATATTTTCTATCGGATTAAATTATGAATCTAATCCATTCTCGAATCAAATTAAATACAATCACAAAATACTATCAAAATCCGTCCAGCAGTTTAGGAGGAGTCTTATTACAAAAAAACAAACAGAAGAAATATATATAATATATATATATATATATATATATATATATATATATATATATATATATATATACACGTACTAGGTACAAGTCTAAAAAACAGACTAGAATATTGCAATAGATAAATAATATACATATATAATTATGTACAAAATGTCATCCAAATCATTCCAGCCGTTTAGAAGGAGTTCTATTAAAAACACACGGACAGAAGAATTATATATATATATATATATATATATATATATATATATATATATATATATATATATATCCTGTGTAAAATGATTTCTTTGGTATTTAGAAATTTATTTACAATTCTATTAATTGAAATGACAAAACTAATTAATTTATATAAAATCAGACATTTATTAAAGAACTTTTAAAAATTTTACTTTGATCTGAGCAGTAAGTTTATTTTTAGATAATCCAATGTTTTTATATTAAAAGTTTTTAGCTCATAAGGTGCTGTGCTGTATCGAAGGAGAAACTGGAAGAATCCAACTAAATTTAATACTACTTAACCCCTTCCGGTAAAATAACGAGTCTAGCTCGTCATTAGTTTTTCATTCCATACCGCACAACGACGAGCTACACTCGTCATGCGATTAAAGTTACTGTTAAATATGATAATTAATTTAGTTTAAAATTTCTAGTGCACTGAATTTGGCAACACTTTTATCACTTGTGAAAATCACAAGTCACTATTGCATATTGTTTACTTAGAATTTCTTGGTATAAATCATTGCCAAATTAATGAGTCACAATAAAAGAAAACCTTCTAAGAAATGCCGTGTGTGTTGCAAGAATCAAATTAAAAGTGAGACTACTTGGCGGTGTAAACAATTAAGAATTCTTTTGCACTTTGTTTTGAAAAGTACCACTAGCTTGAAGACTATTATCTGTATACCTTATTAATGTTTTGCTTTGATATTTTCTTAATTTTACTGTTTCTGATATTATTTAACACTATGTAAAAAGTGGATTCTAATAAAGAATATGTAAGAATTGTAAAATGAAACAAGTTTTTTAAATAAAAATTAAATGGTTATTTCATGCGCAGCTTTTCATTATTATATCATACCGGAAGGGGTTAAATAAATAAGAAGAAAATCATATTAGAAATGGATTCAATACTTCTTTTTATAAATACAAAAGCAATATATATAAAGTATAAATATTGCATGAAAGACACATTACTTGGCAGAGGTATTTACGTAAAAAATAAAACAATGTACATATTCTGTATTAAAATTTAAAGTTATTAAATGATTTAGTTAAACGTAACAAAATTGGTAATGTTAGTTACATAATATTAATACCTAAGAAATGTAAAGCGTGAAAGAAATACTTCTTATATTGAATGAATAGTTGGAATTGTAACACTTTTAACTTGTCATAGCTAAAACAACAATAAGTTAATGTATAAAATGAAATAATTTTAACATGTAGATAAGCAAAATTAGTTAGTTAATTCTTAGTAATGGTCACAATCTTTAGTCTTTTTAAAATTTTAAATATATAGAAATATAATCTTTTATTGTAATTGCTAAATGAGAATTAAATCTAGTAAATTCTTACTTCTGTACTGGTTAGAACAGCTAATTTGTGTTTTATCTACCTTTACATTTTTGCAGTCTTTTCAGTTTTGTTTAGACACAAATAGGTTATGCAATAACAAGTTCCCTTTTAACTGTCTTACTTTTGATATATATTCTTTTATATTGAAAATACGTTTATAAAAGGTAAATAAAAGGCTATAGAAATGCGCTAAACATCAAAGAGCAATCTCCTTCACTTAATGGTGACAATTATTGTTTAACACACTTTTCATTGATTTCTTAAGAGAATAAAGAGCCTAATAGCTAATAGCTTTCCCGCCCTGTAATTTGCATAAAAAGTAGCTAGGAAATCTATTATTGGAATTCCAGCATCTATTCTTGGAGTAAAAAAAATGAAATAAACTCAATAAATAAAGTAAAAATATTGTGACTGTCATTTATTTTTTCTTTTTAGCATGCTTGACGTCTCATTTATATTGACGAGGGAATGCTTTGTTTAGTCTCTTTATCTAAAAAAGGTGTTTCTTCAACTTTTGAAGGTCAGTGGACGACTATAAAATACAAGCCTTGTCACATGTAGGAGAAAAACGACGCGAAAGGACAAAATTTATTTCATGTCTGGACGATGAAGTTTTGAATTATTTATGGAAAAGTATTTTCTTGCGACGCATATCGAGTACTTTAAATTTAAGATGACAAACCAAACAGAAAAAAAGAAACTAAACTTACAGTTATGTTATTTTTATACTATTCTCCAGTTTAAAACTGTGAGGAAATTAAGGTTATTAAATATATGAAAAGTTGTTTTCTACGGGAAGTACAGTGATATCTAAATTGTTGTTAAAGAATTGAAAATGGTTTTGAATAAATAAACAACAAATAAATCAATGAAGTTGTTTAAACCTATTCCTTATCTAATAATGACCATCATCAGCCTATTAGGGTCAGCCCAATAGAGTTCACACAAGCAAAAACGTTACAGTAATTTTTACAGCATTAACAACCTAACAGTTGCTACGTTAACAAGTCTAAAACAATGGTCCAAGTGTTCTCAACACATATCAATAAAAAAATAAAGGTACAATTTAGAGAATTCGCTAAACAGAATCAGTATAGGTCCTTCTTAAGATGGTAAGTCCAATGGAGTTCATACAAATAAAAACGTTACAGTAATTTTTAGCAGTGTTAACAACCTGGCAGTTGCTACCTCAACAAGTCCAAAACAATAATTCAAGTAGTCTCAACACATATCAATAAAAATAAAGGTACAATTTAGAGAATTCGACAAACAGAATCAGTAAAAATCCTTCTCAAAATGGTCTACCCAATAGAGTTTATACAAATAAAAACGTTATAGTAATTTTTAGCAGCATTAACAACCTAACAGCTGCTACGTCAACAAGGCCAAAACAATAGTCCAAGACGTCTGTACAGATACCAATAAAAAATAAAGGTTCAATTTAGAGAATTCGTCAAACATAATCAGTAAAGGTCCTTCTCAAGATAGTCAGTCCAATAGAGTTTTCACAAACAAAAACATTACAGTAATTTTTAACAGCGTTAACAACCTAAGAGTTGCTACGTCTATAATAGTCCAAGTGGTATCAACACATACCAATGAAAATATAAGGGTACAATTTAGAGAATCGGCCAAACAGAATCAGCATAGATCCTTCTCAGGATAGTCAGCCCAATAGAACTCACACAAACAAAAATATTACAGTAATTTTTAGCAATTTTAACAACCTAAGAGTTGCTATGTCAACAAATCCAAAGCAAGAGTCCAAATAATCTTCGTACATACCAATAACGAAATAAAGGGAGAAATTTGAAGAATCCACTAAACCAAATCAGAATAAGTCCTTCTCAAAATAGTCTTAACCAGTTTACGTAAAATTAGCTAAAATGGCAGGTCAAGGTAGGTCGCAAACAATGGTGTTTTACATAAAGGAACTTTAAATATTCATCTTCACAAAGTTCCACATTATCTCACAATGACGTCCTCTAAATCTAGCAATAATGACTCTCTTAACTCTACGATAACAAACAGGAGCTTCTGGTTGAGGAAATGCAGAAAAATGCCTCTACGGCGGGTAATCGAACACCAGTTGCGAATGCCTTCCGGGAAGGGTTTTATTTGTGTTTTATAAGTAAATAAGTAAAGAGTTATACAGTATGGACACAGTTTGGTAAGTATTCAGACATATGGTATTTCAAATATGATTAAGATATCAAATTTTTATCATTAATCCAAATTATTTTCTAACATTTTTACACATGTAAGTAAAGTTTAAAATTCGTGTTTTAAGGGTTTTAAAACTTATTTACCTTTATAAATTCCTTTAAATAGATTTTAATTACCTAATTAAAACTTAATTATAGTTCTCTATACCTGATTTTACTTGAATTCAATGCCATAAAATGTTAAAGTTTTTTATTGTATTTTAGGTAGAAGTGTGAAAATCTTTATATAATGTCAATAATTTTTTTTTACATACATAAGTCTAGAGAAATCTGAATATCCAAGTACAATCTTGGATAGAAGACTAATAGATATCAAATGTCAAAAGACATAATTTTTTATAGGACTAACAATTTTAATAACAATTTAAAAAAATAACAAACTTAAAGTATTTTTAAAATGTTTTAATTAAAAAATTATTTTTTAACAATTTAAAAACAATAACTTTTTTAAAAAATTAAATAATTAAAAAAATTTAATTTAAAAATAATTTAATTTATAATATTTAAAAAAAATAAATAATAAATAATAAAATAAGTTAAAAAATAAATAAACAATAACAAAATATAGAAATTATAGAGATTTTTGAAAAATCCAAAAATTGATGGTTAATTTGGCTTAGAATGCTGTAATAGATATCAAATGTTCAAGAACATAATTTCTTATAGAACTAAGAAACTGAATAACAATTTTAAAATAAAAGCAGTGATGTGTAAACATATACAGTATAAAACCAACTAAATTTAAAGTTACAATTGATAATTATGATGTAACAATGGATGCTAGAAGTTCAAATAGCAATAATATCAAATAAAGTTTGAAATTGTAACTGACTGTTATGAGAAAATTTATAAACGATTTCATATAAATCAGGTTGGAGTGATTTTAAATAGGCTTTACTAAAACTCTTCACTTCTTTAGTTTAATAAAAATGCTCTATATAACTATTATATTTACTGAAAATTAACATTCCAAATCAAATTAAAAGAAATTTTAATTACAATCTATACTAATAAAGTGATCTGGACTTTGAGTCCTAATTGATTTAACTGGAATTATATTATCATCCATGTGGAGTTATTTAACCTTAAAGTAATCCCAAAACTATTTAAAAATAAATAAATGAATACGAGTATTGAAGAATATTATTGATGGTTTATCATGCGAAAACAAACTACAAAAAATTAAAGTATGTTTGTTAAAAACACATTGTATAAATAAATCCCACTTTATATAACGGGGCAATATATTAATATAATTTGTGGAAGATATCCGAATCCAAAATTTACATTTTACGTAATAAAAAAATAAAACTATCAAATTTATTAACACATAAAAAACAGGTAATAAAAATTATTTTGTTTCAAAGGTGCCCAAAATACAATGCAAAAATAAATAATTAAAGCAAAGAGGGGGTAATGTTAATCAAGAATTCATCTATTGGAAAGTAACTCCAAAAATTCAAAGTATGTTAGTAAATAAATAATAAATAAATAAATAAGTCAATACTAGTATTGAAGAACGTTATTGATGATTTAGCATCCGAAAACCAACTACAAAAAATTAAAATATGTTTGTTAAAAATGCATTGTATAAATAAATCTCACTTTATAAAACTTTATATAAACTAATTTTTTAATACAAGTTGTGGAAAATATCCGGAAACCAAAGTTTACATTTTACGTAATAAAAAAAAATAAAACTATCAAAGTTATTACTACATAAGAAACAGGTAATAAAAATATTTTATTTCAAAGGTGCCCAAAATACAATGTAAAAATAAATAATTAAAGTAAAGAGGGGGTAATGTTAATCAAGAATTCATCAATTGGAAATTAACTCCAAAAATTCAAAGTATGTTAGTAAATAAATAAATAAATAAATAAATACTAGTATTGAAGAACATTATTGATAATTTAACATCCGAAAACAAACTACAAAAAATTAAAGTATGTTTGTTAAAAATACATTTTATAAATAAATCCCACTTTAAAAAGCGTGGCAATATATTATTATAAGTTGTATAAAATATCCAAAACCCAAAGTTTATATTTTACGTAATAAAAACTAAAACTATCAAATTTATTAATACATAAAAACAGGTAATAAAAATATTTCATTTCAAAGGTGCCCAAAATAAATGTAAAAAACGATAATTAAAGTAAAAACGGAGTGATGTTAATCAAGGATCCATCAATTGAAAAGTAACTCCAAAAATTTAAAGTATGTTAGTAAAAACACGCAATAAATAGATAAATAAAAAATACTACTTTCTGAAATAGAGAAATAATATATTGATAAAATTATAGAAAATATTCAAAACTCAAATTTGTGTAGCTTGCTCAATAAAAAACAAAACTATCAAATATATTAATACATAAAATCAGGCAATGAAAAATATTTTACTACAAAAGGTCACTTTAATAGTAAAATATTTTTCATTAAGTAAATAATTAAGTAAAGTAGTATTTTTTCATTTTAGTAAAAACAATTTAAAATAATATAAAATTAATTTAATCAATTATTAATCAATTTAGTCAATTTAATTTAAAATAAAATAAAATGTAAATAATTAAGTAAAGTAGTATTTTTTTCATTTTAGTAAAAACAATTTAGAAATAGATAATTAAAAGCACAAATACAAGAATGTAAAACAAGAATCTATTATTTGAAAACAAACCACAAAATATTAAGGATTGTTTGTTAAAAGCACTATGTATAAGTATGTGATCTGATTTGCTTTATAAAACATTGAAATATGAAAAACAATTTGAAGAAACTATCCGAAACTCAAAATTTATACGTTAGACAAATTTAAATAAACCTCTTAAAATTATCAGTACATAAAAATATAATCAAGCGTTTAAAAATATGTTGTAAAATTAATTAATCTTACCTTTAATTGTTCCTCACAAATTACTTCCTATAAATCAAGATGAAATATTGACAACCTTTGCACTCCCCGGTTCTCTTTTAGCATCACTGGGAGAAGTATCATCACCAAATTTCGCTTCCGGACAGCCTTATATCACCATCCGGCTGTCGGATCCGCCCCGAAAGGGCTTGATTGGGTGCCATTTAGCGCCTAGGGCTCTGATTGGAAGTCACGATTCCGCCGGAAGCTGTGATGTCGAAGAGCGAAAGGGAAACTGGTTAGAAAAGAACTCTTCCATCTTTTTCTTCGTCCAGTTTTTTTTTTCTCTTGACGGTTAAGTGCTGTTTTCATTACTTTTTCATGATTTTTGCGGTTTCCGCGACCGAAACAAAACGATTTTGTACATTCGTGCGATGGGGGAGTTGCGAAGTGCTACGTTTTGATGCACTTGGAGTGCGTGCTGAGTGTTTAAAACAACTTAATTTGCGCCTCGGAGATCTTACGCAATGCAGCAATGGAGATTGACCGAGCAATTAACATTTTGAGGATAAAAAAATAAATTCTGTAAACGCAGGAAATCGGCAATTTTTAAATTCCTCCGGAAAGTTTTTTTCTTCTTGAAATCAAGGTAGTTGTATGTGCACGATACTAAAATTTGATTAAATTAAAAAAAAGTTATACTCTTTACAGCTTTACTTGCATAAGAATAAAAACCTTAATCTAACCTTTGGTAAAAGTAAAAAAAAAATCAAATTAACAAATAAATGATGTATAATGTTAAGGTCATAAACAATCTATAATTCCTGCCCTTTTTTTAAAAAATATTTAGTCCATATTTTTCTGGTGACATCTTCCTCTTCATTCAGAGAATTCATATTTTTTTTCTACCGAAATTCATGTTTAGGTTGAAAAATGACACACATTTTAGCTTAAATGTTTGTGATTTATTATTTTAAAAATATAAATTCCGAAAATGTTGGATATCAGGAATCTGTAAATTCTTCTGGATATCTCCGTTTCTCCCCCCCCCCTTGAGATCAAAATAATTGTATACGCACAAAACTAAGATTTGGTTTAAAAAATTACTATTTTTACAACCTTACTTAAATAAGAATAAAAACCTAAATCTTACATTTGATAAGAGGACAAATTAAAATTGATAAATAGAGGGCTTATAATGTTAAATTTTAGGTTGGAAAAATAGCTTAAATATTTGTGTACTAAGAAATTGTATACTTAGTATTTGATTAAATATAAAAAATACTTTTTTTATAACCTCAATTGCATAAATATAAAAATTTTAATATAACCTTTGCGAAAAAAAAAACTGATAAATGAACGATTTATAAAGTTTAAATCAAAGACAACCGATTATTTATCTTGTTTTTTAAATGGGTAACATTTTTCTGGTATTAGCTTCAGTATACATGCAATATGCAAAATTTGAACAAATTTTATTAATATTTTATGTTTTTAGTTCTATGGCTCTTAAAGACTTTACTAAGAGATTTTATAAATTAACTTAAACATATAAAATACTGTGGAAATAAATTAATTACAGTAAAATTTTCTTAAAATCTAAAATTTTCTAAAACTAATTTTTTTATGAACGTTTTTGTTAATTTAAAATGCCCCTATTTCATTTTTCATAAATTCTTATAAAATGGTTTTCGGACATCCCTAAGAAGTATTATAACAAAACAGGGCTTATGTTTGAATTTTTACTTTAATTAGATGGTTAAAACTAAGTTTAAATATAGAAAGTCCGATTAAAATTGTATCTACGTGAAGACATAAAATTATTTCCTATAAATTATCTATTAAATCTACTGACAGGTATAAAAGTATTTCCTATAAATTAACTATTGAATCTTTCAGCTAAATAATGCACTAATGAATTCAAAAGATATTTTTAAGTAACTATAAGTCAAAAGAAAAACTAAAACTAAATATTAAATCACAAATATTTTAAAAATCAAAATGATGTTTTAAAATATTGAAAATTTAAAAAGTTATTTGTTTTGTAAAAATATTTTAGAGAATTTTTTAGTTATACGTCGATGTATTTATGTACACAATTTTAAAAATGTAAGTTAATAATCTCTAAAAACGTTTTCAAACATTTTTTTCCTCTTAAAAAGAATAAAAATATCATAGACAGATATACATCTAAGAGTTTTATTAACTTAAAAGGTTTAGTTAGGGCAGAATATCTGAAGCAAGAAAAAGATATCTAACGGTCAAAATAAAAACTCCTAAAATATATTTATAACAATTTCCATACAACGTTTGACTACAGCCAAAAAGAAATAATTTGACAAATAGATGATTTTTAAAGTTCAGTGAAACATAACATAATTTCTAATGTATTTTAATCAAGCTCGATTTTACTAGTGCCAGTTCTGTCCTGCCTGCAGTATGCGAAATACGAACTAGATTAATATTATTTTTAGTTTTTGATAAAATTAGTAGTTAAAAGCGAAACATATCACAAATAGTCATACATTTAAGAGTTTTATTATCTTCGAAGCTTTAAGTTTGATTTGGTTTCGAATATTTGAAATTAGGAAAAGTAACTAATACTTTTTATCAATCTTACTTACATTTGAAAATAAAAATTTTAATCGAATCTCTAATAAAAGCATGAAAATTAAACTAACAAGTGAATGATTTATAAAGGTAACCAATATTTCACCAAGTATTAATCAGACAAATTTTTCTTATACCAGTCCTACCATATGCGAAATACGAATTGAATTAAAATTAATCTTAATGTTTTGAATTCCGTTGGTATTTAAAAGAGAGAAAAAATTCCAAGCAAACATACATTTAAGGGTTTCGATGCTTTACTTTTGAATTGGTGACGAATAAACGGGAGGGGTTAGAAAAATTAACTAATACTTTTTCTTAATTTTACTTAGCATAAAACGTGTTGTTGTTGTTGCCAATGCCGACGAGCCAAGAATGTGAGCCAGAAGCCACAACGAATTAAAGCTGAGGAGTTAGCCTTTCGTTTGACGAGCACCGTTAGGATAAAAGAACGTCTTAGCTCAAGTGGGTTCTCTTAATTTAGTAACAAGGAACTAAGAAGACACCTAGACTTGGCCTGGAACCCTCATAGGTATAGTTTTGAGAACTTTGGAGACTTTGTGACCTTTCGTTTGCCGAGCACCGATAGGGTGAAAGAACGTCTTACCTCAAGTGAGTTCTCGTAATTTAGTTGCAGGGAACTAAGCAGAAGACACACAGACTTGGCATGCAACCCTCTCAGGTATTGTTTTGAGAACTTAGAGGACTTGTGACCTTTCGATTGACGAGCACTGCTATGCATATTCTATTTTTATATATTATGAAATGTATTTATTCATCTATGAACAATAGTTTATATAACAGCAGAAATTGTAATAGAAAAAGATTAAGATTCCCACCATTAACCTAGTACTAACACCCATGCCTTCAGAGGTGTACACTTAACGGAGAGCGCAACGGACGTGTGCCCGGTGCTAGATTTTGAATTCATACAAAACAAGACTGTAATACACCTTTGTAGTGCAACTATAAATGCGTACGGGTTTTGAAACAACAGTAAAACCTTACAATATATTAATATTCTCTAATTTTCATGAATAACCAAAGCCCAAATACGGTGATTGGTTTAATTTTGTTTGGAACGCTTACGTCTACATTTTTTTAACCACAGGGACCAATGAGACCAGGACCTACTGTTTAATAGTGATTCCAATTTGTTACGAACATCCATGTCGCAGTGGTGTTCGAACCTATGAACTCTGGTAGTGCCCTAACCGTTCGGTCTTGCGGTGATTGCATAAAGATTCTTATATATGATCCTTTTCTTGCAAGAAAAGAGTAAAAAATTACCTTAGAAATTCAGTATCAGAAGAAAGATAAATAACATGGTTGTTTTATATAAAGAGAGTGATTTACATAAAAGTATTGATTGTGAATGGATAATTGATAAGTTTACAAGGATAAAAGCTAGAAAGAAAAATTTATTTAAACATTTTCATATTTTAAATATTTAAATAATTTATTTAACTATTTCATGTAAAATTCCATACATTTGTATATTCCAACTTCGTTGGAATAAATTAAAAAATAGTGCATAATGCTTTATGTTCTCAAAAATGTGGTCAAGATGTATTTTTATTCGCTTAAAGTTCTTGGTTTTTTAGAACCCCAATTTTTTTCTGCTTCCAGTGTTTCAATTAGTCTTAACCTCTGCATGTCTTGACATTGCGCTTTTACTGAATGTTTCCTCTGATCCAAAGCAACTTTGCAAATTTATCTAATGGCACTATGATTAGTGGTACAAATGGAAGTCAAAAATGCATTATATCTTCATCAGCTTACAGTCAGTTAAAACAGATTTAATCCTTCCCAGGGTCTTACTTCATCACCATGCAAAATTTAATTTAATGTTAATCCAGCTATTTTGGAATGCATTGCGAATGGTAGACAGAAATACATGCAGAAGATCTTATAGATAAGAAGTTAACAAACATATTTATACCACAACATAGGATTTTGCTGTTAATCCGTAGAACTCCAATTGCAAGATTGCGACTATAATGTTAAGAAAAGGAATTAAAATATTTTAAATGAAAAATAATATAATTTTAATTGACAAGGAAAAATGCAATTAGATAACCACTGGAAAAAACCTTCTGTGGCAAGTTGTGGTATTATCTGTGGGATGGATGAGTTAGTTGATTTCTACACATTTTGTTTTAAATCGCGGTTGAATTTAGCTACTCTCGTTTTTTGCTCCACGTTGATTTCAAACTATATTTACAAAAACAAATCCCAAGATTATTCCAAACATTTTTATAACGCAACATACTTAGAGTTTTGCTAATTTTCCATAGCACGCTACTTGCAATATTGAGATTATAATATTAAGAAAAGAAATTAAGATATTTTAATTGAAAAAGAAGCATGCAAATTGGATAACTATTGAAATAAAAAACCCTTCTGTGGCAAGTTGGGGTATTATCTGTTGGATGGGTGAGTTAGTTGATTTCTACACATTTTGTTTTAAATCGCAGTTAAATTTAGCTAATCTCGTTTTTTGCTCCACGTTGATTTTAAACTATATTTACCCAAACAAATCCCTAGATTATTCCAAACATTTTTATAACTCAACATACTTATAGTTTTGCTATTTTTCATAGCACGCCAATTGCAATATTGAGACTATAATGTTCAGAAAAGAAATTAAGATATTTTAAACGTAAAATAAATAATTTTAATTAATAAGAAAACAAGCAAATTAGATAACAATTGAAACAAAAAACTTTTCTGTGGCAAGTTGGGTATTATCTGTGGAATGGGTGAGTTAGTTGATTTCTACACATTTTGTTTTAAATCGCAGTTAAATTTAGCAAATCTCGTTTTTTGCTCCACGTTGATTTCAAACTATATTTACCCAAACAAGTCCCAAGCTCATCTCAAACATTTTTATAACACGACGTACTTAGAGTTTTGGTAATTTTCCATAGCATGCCAATGGTAATATTGAGACTATAATGTTAAGAAAAGAAATTAAGATATTTTAAACGTAAAATAAATAATTTTAATTAATAAGAAAACAAGCAAATTAGATAACAATTGAAAAAAAACCTTCAGTGGCAAGTTGTGGTATTATCTGTGGGATGTGTGAGCTAGTTGGTTTCTACACATTTTGTTTTATATCGCGGTTGAATTTAGCTACTCTCCTTTTTTGCTCCACATTGATTTTGAACAATATTTAGATCTTATTACACCGACAGATGAAAATCTAACTTTACATAGATAGAATGTTACGAAGGGAAGGAAGATTCTTAAACTTTTTGAACTTACAATTGCATATATAATGTTTTGAACGAAATTCAAAATTTCAATGAATCTGTGCAAGAAAATCGCGTTTACAGGCGGGCGTTTTCCCCAAACAAAGCTCAAATAAATTATCTTCGGAAAAGATTAAGAATTTTTTTGTTTAAAGAAACAGAATCTCATCATTGAACGCATGTCTTCTCTCCTCGTTAAGGGAGGTTTAGGAAAACGTCGCGGCATCCCTAGCCTCCCTTCCCAACACCCTAGGGTGGCGCTGCTCACAGTTCGGGAAACCCTTATAAAGATGAAAGATAACATAGTTATCATATTGCTAAGGCTAACATAGGTGGACACAAAATAATACAATTTTATCTAATAATACTTTACTTTAAAGCAAAGTTGAAAAAACAGGTTTTTTTATTATTTTAATTTTTTTAAATCTTATCCCACTTGGCATTTTCATCAAACACCCATTTTATTGGATTTTTCCACAAAAACTCGGATATGTTTTTATGTTTCATCAATATCCTGGATTTTTTAAAATCTTACACCTATTATATATGTGTTGTATTATTACTTAGTTTTTCATCAAACAC
This sequence comes from Pardosa pseudoannulata, assembly GCA_032207245.1. Lineage (NCBI taxonomy): Eukaryota > Metazoa > Arthropoda > Arachnida > Araneae > Lycosidae > Pardosa > Pardosa pseudoannulata. The sequence continues at coordinate 91,513,431 of CM063511.1, read as the reverse complement.
TCAGATTTTATTGGAATTTTTTTAAAACAAAACGCCGGATATTTTTTTATTTTTGATCATTACCCTGGATTTTTTTAAAATCTGACATTTGTGCTATCAGATATTGTGTTATATTATTTATTATTTTAAACAAATTTTAAAAATCTTATGCCACTTGGGTTTTTTTTTGTCATCAAAAACTCCAATTTTATTGGATTAAAAAAATCCGGGCCTTTTTTTTATTTTTTATCAATACCCTGGATTTTTATTTAATTATGATACTTATACAGCTAGATTTTCTGTTATATTGTTTGAACATACATTTATGTGAATTTTAAATAATTGTTTAGCTTTCCAAGGAACTTGTAGGCCTTGGTTTCCCTGTAAATATTGTGTCCAAAATAATCGTTATCATTGAAATTACAGAACTAAATGCGCAATAGTTCCATATTACTAACTTCTAAATTGTGTAACTAAAAATACCCGTATTCCATGTTATTAAAAAACTGTTTTATTTTTTAACTAAGGATATTATCAGTTATAATTCGTCAATATATATATCAATCTTTCTTGCGTAAAAAAGTTAATATTTCAAAAATCTGATTAACTTTTTTTTATTTTATAAAAATTGTTAAAAATTTTACAAATATTGAGTGAATACACTTTCTCTTTTAAGTTCTTTAAATAGAATAATTACCCAAAAATATTATTAGACGCTATAAAACATTTAGTCAATATAAACTTCTCGGGGAATCATAAACGCCGATAAAGTTTTATTTAGCTTCGGTGTTCTTCCTTTATCAACCAAGGTGTAACCAGAAAAATTTTTTTGTAACGAACTGAAATTCAACACGCTGAATATAAATTTTTAATTGTTTATTGGATTGTTATCTGCCTTTGATGAAAAGAAAAACTCTTTCAGAGAAAATATAAAAATTCTACAAATTATTTTTTAGCTCTCCCCCTAAAAGGGGACACTAGGTATTAATGAGTTAAATATTAATGAGTTGGGTTTTAAAAGGTGAAACTTTGTATGTTTAATTTCTTCTTCTTTCTTCCTTTTTTATCAAACAACAAATTATAACAAACTCTGTAAAATCTTCTACTTCAACATCTCTTTTATTTTTACGAATAAGAACCATTTGTTTAATTTTAATTTTAGTTTGCATCAAAAAGCTGTACTTTCTACATTTAGAAAACTATCACATTTAAAAGTCAAATTTAGAAAAATGTATTTTTCTGTACACTAACCATCACTCTTAGCATGTCCTACTTTTCTATTGAATAGTTTTTAAGATGATTTTTTGATTCAGTAGCTCAAATCATTCAATTAACTAGATTTTTTATCTAGTATTTAATTTTTAAATTGATTTTTAATTTGATTTTTAGTTTATGGATGATTTTTCAAAGAAATCTCTTTTCTACACAGCAAACATTACTCTAAAGTGTCTACTGCTTCAACATTTATTTAATTCACTAATTAAAATTGTTTGTTTAGTTTGAATTTTAGTTTGCATCAAAAAGTTCTACTTTAAGCAATTAAGTTAATTTAATATAAGGTATTCCTTCTATACGCTAACTATCATTCTCTGTACTACAACCCTTTAGTTTTTTGCACGGCGTAACGGAAGTATATATTCGCGAAAACTTTAGATCTTCAGATTTCTACGAACACAACCATTTTGACCTAATTGAATTTTATTATCTTATTACTTTCTGGTGAAGTATAATGGAAGTATTGTAATCTTTAAAAAACATATGTTTAAATCGAAATATCTATACAATGAAAAATATCAATATGATGGATATTAATCTAGCAGGGCTGTACTTGAATTTTACTAGGCAGCACCGCAACCTTAAGAAATGAAACATATATTAGAGCTTTAAAGGAATGTGCAAATGTGCAAGAAACAATATTCAACTGTTCAAATATGCATATCTGAGAATGTACACAATGAATATTAAAAAATGTCTACAATTTAGGTATTCCTGGAAGTCGTGTTGCCCCCTTGGACTTCTTATTTTAAGAAAACATATTTTTTTAAATTTCAGTAACTCAAATCGTTAACTCAATTTGACTTTTAAATTGGATCAAAAAGTGCTACACAAAATACAATAATTGCACAAAAGTGCTTTGTACAATTCATTTTATGATTTTTTTTCTAGTTATAGAACTAGTTATAGCTTTTCAATATCTACTCGATTAATATATTCATCTTTAACATTAATTTAACTCCGAAAATTTGAATCTTTATCTTTGTTTAGTTTGAATTTTCGCTTGCACAAAAAGTGCTCTTCATGCAACCCAGTTTTATATATAACAAAGTCTCTTTTCCATACACCGACAGTCACTTCTCTTAGCATCTACTACTTTAACAAAGCCCAAACATTTACTTCTTTATCATTAATTTAATTTCGAGAACTGGAATTGTCTGTTTAATTTGAATTTTCGTTTGCACCAAACGTGCTTCTTCGTGCAACCCAATTTTATTTATAATGTAGTATCTTTTCTGCACACCGAAAGTCACTTAGCAAAACTGCTTTAACAAAACCCCAGAGTCTTCTTCTTGAACATTAATTTAATCTCGAAAACTAGAATCGTTCGCTTAATTTGAATAATCTTTTGCACCAAAAATACTACTTTTTGTAATTTGGTTTCATTTATAACGGAATCTCTTTTCTATACACTGGCCATCATTTTTCTTAAGACTAACTGTTTTAACAAAGCCCTAGCTCTACTTCTTTATCATTAATTTAATTTCAAAAACTTTAGTAATTTGCTTAATTTGAATTTTCGTTTGCACCAAAAGTACATCTTCGTGCAACCCAGTTTTATTTATAAAAAGTCTCTTTTCTACACACCGACATTCATTTCCCTCAGTATCTACTGTTTTAACAAAACCCTATTTGCTTAACACTAATTTAATTTCGAAAACTCAAATCCTCCGCTTAATTGAAATTTCCGTTTGCACCAAAAGTTCTAATTTATACAGTTCAGTTTCTTTTATAACAAAGTCTCTTTTCGATAACATCGACATCACATCTCTGAGCATCTAATGCTTAAATAAAGGCCTATAATCTAGTTCTTTATGATTAATATAATTTTAAAAACTTGAATCACTTGTTTAATTTGAATTTTTGTTTGCACTAAAAGTGCTTCTTCATGCAACCCAGTTTTATTTATAAAATAGTCTCTTTTCTACACACCGACAATCACTTCACTCAGTATCTACTGCTTTAACAAAACCCCAGCGTCTATTTGCTTAACATTAATTTAATTTCGAAAACTTGAATCATCCACTTAATTTGAATTTCCGTTTGCACCAAAAGTCCTACATTATACAATTCAGTTTCTTTTACAACAAAGTCTGTTTTCTATAACATCGACATCACATCTCTGAGAATCTAGTGCTTAAACACCTATAATATATTATAAACAATATATTATAAACAAGACCTAGCATCTACTTCTTTACCATAAATATAATTTCGAAAATTTGAATCACTTGTTTAATTTGAACTTTCGTTTGCACCAAAGGTGCTTCTTCATGCAACCCAATTTTATTAATAAAAAAGTTTCTTTTCTATGCACCAACCATTCCTTCTCTTAACATTTACTACTTTAAAGAAACCTCAGCTTCTACTTATTTAATATTAATTTCGAAAACTCGAATCGTCTATTTAATTTGAATTTTCGTTTTCACCGAAAGAGCTACTTTATGCAATTGAGTTTTATTTATAAAAAAGTCTCTTTTCTATACACCGACCATCACTAACATTTAGCATCTACTGCTTTAACAAAACACCAGCGAACCGGTTATTTGAATTTGGGGTTAAACAGAAGCAAATTCATGCGTCCATTCTCATTTAGGAGAGAAGTCAAGGGGATACAGTTTGAAAATTATCATTGGAGAAATCTTATTACTTATACATTCAGACAGATAAGAATATCAAATATACGTATTTTAGATGTACAACTTGCAATTTTTAGATTTTTATATCATTGAGCATTCTTACTAATGATGCTTGATAATGGTAGGTATATTTTAATGCTGTAAAGTTATAGTAGCTACTTTTGTATATTATTATTATTTGAGTAGATATGAATCTACACTGCATGACTGTTCAAAAATAATACGGTGAAATGGTAGAAAATGATGGTATGTTTAGTAAATAAATTAATAATAAGTAAAAAACATGATAGCAATGTGAGTAAAAAGTAAAGGATCATTGATATTTTTTAAAAAACATCTTAATTCCCTGTTAAGATATACCGTGTGCATAACAAAACCATTAACCGGCTTTTATATACGCAACCGTTGGGCATAGACTATTTGAGTAGATATCAATCTGCACTCCATGATGTTTCAGAAATAACACAGTGAAATGGTAGAAAATGAAGGTGCATTTAGTAAAGAAATTAATAGTAAATAAAAACATAATGACAAAACTCCGTAAAAAGTAAATGAGTATTGATATTTTAAAACCATATTTTAATTTTCTATTGTTGGGATATACCGAGTACATAACAGAATAATTAACTGGCTGACTTTTGGCTATAACCGTTGGCTATAGATTATTTGAATAGATAGGAATCTAAACTGTACGATGATTCAGAAATTAAGCAGTGAAATGGTAGAAAATGAAGGTGTGATTAGTAAATAAATTAAAAATAAATGAAAAGCATGAAGACAAAAATTGTGTAAAACGTAAATGAATATTGATATTTTAAAAACATATTTTAATTCTCAGTTGTTAGGATATACCAAGTGTATAACCAAACCATTAATCAACCTTTTTATATACGCAACCCTTGTCCATAGACTATTTAAGTAGATATTCATCTAAACGCCATGATGGTTCAAAAATAACACAGTGAAAGGGTAGAAAATGAAGGCGTGATTAGTAAATAAATTAATAATAAATTAAAAACATGATGACAAACTGCTTAAAAAGTAAATGAGTATTTTAAAAACATATTTTAATTATCTATTGTTGGCATATACCGACTGCATAGCAAAATAATTAACCGACTTTTATATACGCAACCGGTGACCATACACTGTTTGAGTAGATATGAATCTACACTCCATGATGGTTCAAAATAAGGCTGCTACCATATTACGGTCGACATATATCACTGTTGACTTCCGTGTCATAATCATGTCAGAGAGAGAAGTTATTGGTACTAAATTCCCAACTCTGGCTATTTCTAACGTCATTATGACGCGGAAGTCACCAGTGACATATGTCGACTGTAATATGGTAGCTGTTTAACACAGTGGATTGGTATAAAATGAAGGTGTGTTTAGTAAATAAATTAAAAATAAATGAAAAACATAATGGCAATATTGCTTAAAAATCAAATGAGTATTGATATTTTAAAAACATATTTTAATGCTCCGTTGTTGGGATATGCCGAGTGCATAACAAAATAATAAACTGGCTTTTATATACGAAATCGTAAGCCATAGGCTAATTGAGTAGATATGAATCTAAACTCCCCGATGGTTCAGAAATCACACTGTGAAATGGTAGAAAATGATGGTGTGATTAGTAAATAAATTAATAACAAATGAAAAACTTGATGACAAAACTGCGTGAAAAGTAAAAGAATATTGATATTTTAAAAAGACATTCTAATTCTCTGTTGTTTGTATATATTGAGTGCATATAAATTAAATTGATGAGTGTAAATATATTAATAACAAATGAAAAAACTTTATGACAAAACTGCGTGAAAAGTAAATGAGTATTGATATTTTAAAAAGACATTCTAATTCTCTGTTGTTTGTATATATTGAGTGCATATAAATTAAATTGATGAGTGTAAATAAATTAATAACAAATGAAAAACTTGATGACAAAACTGCTTGAAAAGTAAATGAGTATTGATATTTTAAAAAGACATTCTAATTCTCTGTTGTTTGTATATATTGAGTGCATATAAATTAAATTGATGAGTGTAAATAAATTAATAACAAATGAAAAACTTGATGACAAAACTGCTTGAAAAGTAAATGAGTATTGATATTTTAAAAAGACATTCTAATTCTCTGTTGTTTGTATATATTGAGTGCATATAAATTAAATTGATGAGTGTAAATAAATTAATAACAAATGAAAAACATGATGACAAAACTGCGTAAAAAGTAAATAACTATTGATATTTTAAAATCATATTTTAATTCTCTGTTTTTTGGATATACATACTGCATATCAAAATAATTAACCGGCTTTTGTATACTCAACTGTTGGCCATAGACTATTTTAGTAGATATGAATCTAAACTCCATGATGATTCAGAAATACAGCATAAAATGGTAGAAAATAAAGGTGTGTTTAGTAAATAAATTAATAATAAATGAAAAACATGATGACAAAACTGCTTGAAAAGTAAAATAAGTATTGATATTTTAAAAAGGCATTCTAATACTCTGTTGTTTGTATATATTGAGTGCATATAAATTAAATTGATGAGTGTAAATAAATTAATAACAAATGAAAAACTTGATGACAAAACTGCTTGAAAAGTAAATGAGTATTGATATTTTAAAAAGACATTCTAATTCTCTGTTGTTTGTATATATTGAGTGCATATAAATTAAATTGATGAGTGTAAATAAATTAATAACAAATGAAAAACATGATGACAAAACTGCGTAAAAAGTAAATGACTATTGATATTTTAAAAACATATTTTAATTCTCTGTTTTTTGGATATACATACTGCATATCAAAATAATTAACCGGCTTTTGTATACTCAACTGTTGGCCATAGACTATTTTAGTAGATATGAATCTAAACTCCATGATGATTCAGAAATACAGCATAAAATGGTAGAAAATAAAGGTGTGTTTAGTAAATAAATTAATAATAAATGAAAAACATGATGACAAAACTGCGTAAAAAGTAAATGACTATTGATATTTTAAAAACATATTTTAATTCTCTGTTTTTTGGATATACATACTGCATATCAAAATAATTAACCGGCTTTTGTATACTCAACTGTTGGCCATAGACTATTTTAGTAGATATGAATCTAAACTCCATGATGATTCAGAAATACAGCATAAAATGGTAGAAAATAAAGGTGTGTTTAGTAAATAAATTAATAATAAATGAAAAACATGATGACAAAACTGCTTGAAAAGTAAATAAGTATTGATATTTTAAAAAGACATTCTAATTCTCTGTTGTTTGTATATATTGAGTGCATATAAATTAAATTGATGAGTGTAAATAAATGAATAACAAATGAAAAACTTGATGACAAAACTGCTTGAAAAGTAAATGAGTATTGATATTTTAAAAAGACATTCTAATTCTCTGTTGTTTGTATATATTGAGTGCATATAAATTAAATTGATGAGTGTAAATAAATTAATAACAAATGAAAAACTTTATAACAAAACTGCTTGAAAATTAAATGTGTATTGATATTTTAAAAAGACATTCTAATTCTCTGTTGTTTGTATATATTGAGTGCATATAAATTAAATTGATGAGTGTAAATAAATGAATAACAAATAAAAAACTTTATGACAAAACTGCTTGAAAAGTAAATGAGTATTGATATTTTAAAAAGACATTCTAATTCTCTGTTGTTTGTATATATTGAGTGCATATAAATTAAATTGATGAGTGTAAATAAATGAATAACAAATGAAAAACTTTATGACAAAACTGCTTGAAAAATAAATGAGTATTGATATTTTAAAAAGACATTCTAATTCTCTGTTGTTTGTATATATTGAGTGCATATAAATTAAATTGATGAGTGTAAATAAATTAATAACAAATGAAAAACATGATGACAAAACTGCGTAAAAAGTAAATGACTATTGATATTTTAAAAACATATTTTAATTCTCTGTTTTTTGGATATACATACTGCATATCAAAATAATTAACCGGCTTTTGTATACTCAACTGTTGGCCATAGACTATTTTAGTAGATATGAATCTAAACTCCATGATGATTCAGAAATACAGCATAAAATGGTAGAAAATAAAGGTGTGTTTAGTAAATAAATTAATAATAAATGAAAAACATGATGACAAAACTGCTTGAAAAGTAAATAAGTATTGATATTTTAAAAAGGCATTCTAATACTCTGTTGTTTGTATATATTGAGTGCATATAAATTAAATTGATGAGTGTAAATAAATTAATAACAAATGAAAAATTTGATGACAAAACTGCTTGAAAAGTAAATGAGTATTGATATTTTAAAAAGACATTCTAATTCTCTGTTGTTTGTATATATTGAGTGCATATAAATTAAATTGATGAGTGTAAATAAATTAATAACAAATGAAAAACTTTATGACAAAACTGCTTGAAAAGTAAATGAGTATTGATATTTTAAAAAGACATTCTAATTCTCTGTTGTTTGTATATATTGAGTGCATATAAATTAAATTGATGAGTGTAAATAAATTAATAACAAATGAAAAACATGATGACAAAGCTGCTTGAAAAGTAAATGAGTATTGATATTTTAAAAAGACATTCTAATTCTCTGTTGTTTGTATATATTGAGTGCATATAAATTAAATTGATGAGTGTAAATATATTAATAACAAATGAAAAACTTTATGACAAAACTGTTTGAAAATTAAATGAGCATTGATATTTTAAAAAGACATTCTAATTCTCTGTTGTTTGTATATATTGAGTACATATAAATTAAATTGATGAGTGTAAATAAATTAATAACAAATGAAAAACATGATGACAAAACTGCGTAAAAAGTAAATGACTACTGATATTTTAAAAACATATTTTAATTCTCTGTTTTTTGGATATACATACTGCATATCAAAATAATTTACCGGCTTTTGTATACTCAACTGTTGGCCATAGACTATTTTAGTAGATATGAATCTAAACTCCATGATGATTCAGAAATACAGCATAAAATGGTAGAAAATAAAGGTGTGTTTAGTAAATAAATTAATAATAAATGAGAAGCATTGTGACAAACTGCGTAAATGAGTATTGATATTTTAAAAACATATTTTAATTCTCTGTTGTTGGGATATACCAAGTTCATGACAAAATAATTAACTGGCTTTTATATACGCAACTGTTGGCCATAGACTAATTGAGTAGATATGAATCTAACAACCACGAGGGTTCAGAAATAACACAGTGAAATGGTAGAAAATGAAGGTTTATTTAGTAAAGAAATTAATAATAAATGAAAAACATGATGACAGAACTGCGTAAAAAGTAAATGAGTATTGAAATTTTAAAAACACATTTTAACATATCACGTGCGGGCAACGTATTTTTACTTTTTTAGCAGTCTGTCACTGGAGAGCGGGTCCAGTAAAAATACGTATTTAGTAGATTTGTGGTGGATACGCGCTAACCACCACAAATCTACTAAATAAGTATAATTATATGTATGTGTGACATTATATGCGTGTTGTTTGCGTTGCTATGAAACTCTTTGCATTTTTTCTTTCCACCAGTTATGATTGTCGAGTTACTCGGTCTTTTGTTGCGTTATTTCGTCTTCAATCGAAATCCGAGTTCCAGAACGTACAAGTCGTGTTTTGTCAATTTGAAGATTGTTTTTTTTATTGTTGACTACAAAATTGATAAAATGAGCAGTTGTGACAAAGATGGAGATGAAGAAATATGCGCTGACAGGTTATCGGACTTTAATTTTACAAATCGTTTATTTTTGTGATTTCGTAAAAATATTGTTTTTTTTGTTAAATAGTCATACAATATATACTAAAGTGTAAAATAAAAAACAGGTTTCGTTCATAAAATCAAAGTAGTTTTCGTTTTACTGCGATTTTTCTGAATAACTAAACTTTTGCTCGATTCACGAAAAAAAGGAACCTGCATGCGTAAGTTAGCGGTAAAGTATACCCGCATAACCAAGTGTTAATTTTCTGTTGTTCAGATATACAGAGTACATAAGTAAACCATTAACCAGCCTTTGTATACGCAACCCTTGACCATTGACTATTTGAGTAGAAATGAGTCTAAACTCTCTGATGGTTCAGAAATAACACAGTGAAATGGCAGAAAATCAAGGCGTGTTTAGTAAATAAATTAATAATAAATGAAAAACATTATGATAAAACTGCATAAAAATGAAATGAGTATTGATATTTAAAAAACTATACTAATTCACAATTGTTATGATATACCCAGTGCATAACAAAGTTATTAACCTGTTTTTATATACGCAACCGTTCGCCATAGACTATTTGAGTAGATATGAATCTACAACTGTATGATGGTTCAGAAATAGCACATGTCAGAAAATGGTAAAAATAGAAATCACAAAAAAGAGGGCAGAAAAGAGTGACAAATTTATTTAAAAAGTTAATAATAAATGAAAATATGATGTTATTTGAGAAATTTAAACGATTATTAATTTATTTTAAAAATATCTTGGTTCCCTGTTAATAAAATAAGATAAATAAAGTTTGTAGCAAACCCCTTTACCAGTTTTATTTATACAACCGTTGGCCATAGACTATTTGAGTAGATGTGAATCTACTCTGCATGATTTTTCAAAAATAATACAGTGAAATGCCAGAAAAGATAGTAAGGTAAATAAATAAATTAATAATATGTAAAAAAGTATGTTGTGAATGTGGTTAAATGTAAACGATTAATGACATTTTTAAAAATTCTTGATTCCTTGCTATTACGATACTAGCATTTAGCCCGTCATATGACGGGATCAATAAAAGTTTTAATTTTCCAGAATTGTAAAGTACTCTATGAGGCAGGTAAAAAAAAGGTTTGTTTTTTGGTTGAGAATTATCTGAAACACGCTCAGTAATTCGTTTATCTTCATCTAAAGCCTCCCTATACTGTGAATGCAGTTTAGAATCACGTCGAATTCATTTAATCAAACCCTGGGGTTATGTATAAAAAACAAACACACAAAAGAACAAACTTTTTAATTTTCAAAGATATATAACTTAAACGATAAATATTTATTAATCCGTGAAATAGACTCCTAGAATTTTATGCAGAGAATTTGTTGTTATTACCAGTGATAAAATTTTTATTGCAACAAGAAATAATCAATGATTTAATGTAAAATTATCACATATGCACCTAATCTATTATTTAAGCCAAATATAAAAGAAAATTATTTACGTTATATCGAAGTTCAGTGATAAAACGTATGAAAATAATGCAGTCTATGTTTAAATAATTTTAAAAAGGAAATACCAAATGAGATGGTTAAAGGAATGACATCATAATGCTTTGAAAAAATGTTATTCAACTCCTCTTCTTAGCCCACTCTCCTGTTTCTAATCATGGATCTTGTTGGTGCTTCAACCACATTTGGCGAAATTGGCGTGCTTGCAGCTTGCGTGCGTGGCGTGCTTGCAGCGTGGCGTTTGAAATCTGGCGAGGGGATCGTAACTCAACAAATTGATACATAAACAAAAACAACATTTTGAGGAAAAATTTTACAAAAATTGAATGTTTAAAATCTAATTGAATTAACAAAGAAAACACAAAGGAAACACATAACATTCATACTAAATAGACTGAAACATTCACTTAATCACAAATTAAATAAACTGAGTGTGATTTTCATCACAAATTTGTGATTTAGTGTAAATTGTAAAATTAATTTAAAGGGCTTGTAAAATTAGTCCAAAGGGATGAGGGAGGGTAGGCGGGATCTCATCCAGCAAAAAACTCTTTGACTTAAAAGAAACTGTATTTTGAGTGGAGGTTGAAGAGGAGTTGTAAAATTGAAATTTTTTTTTTCAAATCTCTTATTTTTATCTATTTATTATGTGATAAATTGATAAATTTAATCGCCTGCTCTTAACCGGGGAAAATAAGGCTTGAAATAAGGGCATTAAACTCTCGAAGAGGTGGGAAGGGGTGGGTAATCTTTACTCTCTCTGAATTTTGCTAACTATAACTCATCAAGATTTCAATAAGGATGCCACTCTCCATTCCAGGTTCAACCGCTTCATAAATTCGAGGACAGACGGACAGATAACTTAGGCTATTATTACATAGCAGTTATTGAGTCCTTAGAAAAATCCTTAACCGGATTTTATTTAAGCAACCGTTGGCCGTAGTCTATGTGAACAGATATGAGTCCACACTACAAAGTTGTTCAGAAATAATACAACAGTATGACAGAACATGATGGTAAATTTGTTAAACAAATTAACGATAAATGAAAATATGATGTTATGGGAGCAAAATATAATCGATTATTAATATGTTCTTAAAAATATATCGTGGGTCTCTGTTATTAAGATATACTAAATTCATACAAAATTCTATACCAGCTTTTACCAACCTCAGACCAGCTTTTACCTACGAAGGTAGACTATTTGAGTAGGTTTGAATCTATACTGCATGATTGTTCAAAAATAACACAATGAAATGGAGGAAAATGACTGTCCATTTATTAAAGAAATTAATAATAAATGAATACACGATATCAAGGCATATACGTAAAAAATAAACAACTATTGCTATTATTTTTAAAAATATCTTGTTTTGCTGTTATTAGGATATACAGGCTCCATAGCAAAACCATTCACCGGTTTTTTTTATATGCTCAACCGCTGGAAGTAGATATATACTTTTCTTACAAAACTGTGTCAAAGAAGTTAAGTAATCATATCGTGGTATCTATACATTTAAAAATTCAATTTTGCCAAAATTGTAAAATTTTAATTTTTATATGTTAACCAGTTTTCTATATATATTATATGTTACTCGTCCTCTTAGTTATTGTTAGTAAAAATTCACACTCGTCTTAAAAGCTGTAACATGAAAAGTGCCACTTATCTGTGATAAAAGTAGATTGAGATATTTAAAATTTAGGTTTTTCTCCTTTTTTAGGGAGATCAGTTGAAAGATTAATTACAGTACCATAGCGGTTGAAATAAAGTTTTAATGTCCATATTACGGTAAAAGAGGGATGGTATTAAGATATTTTATTCGAAAATACAGCTTATATCCAGTTCATTATTGATACACGACCCGTTTGACATCAGTAATCCCTCCCCTTTGCTGTAAAAGGACATTGAAACTTGATTTCAACCTTGGATTATTTTAAATAATCTATTAAACTATTCCCAAAGGAAGAGAAAGAAATCTTTAAATTTTTAGTGTGCATTGAGTTTAAATATTTCGAACGATCTTTGTGACAGAGGTGAGTAGTAGTATTTCTTTAATATTGCTTAGAACGAACTTTAATTATTGTCAAATATGATCATAAAGAATGAAAAAAAACTTATAAAAATTTAGGTTTTGTAATTTTTGGAAAATTTTTTAATTTAAGAACACAACAAAATAAAGGCTTATTTTATATAAAATATTTTTGTAATCAGAAATATGCCTATGACCAACTGTTGTGGTAATAAAGGTCGGTTAAGGCCCCCTTCTATAAGTGAAAATGCCATTTGCAAATTTAAGTATTTATTTTAAGGTAGATAATTAAACTTACTAGGATTACTAGAAGCAAGCATAAATCAATTTACGAGGTTCATATCACCTCCGAAGTTTTATTTTGTACATACTGCTCGCAAAATGTTTTGGTACGCCTAAATTTTCTAAATAATAATGTATTAGCAATATAGTATTTTTAGCATTTAATAATGCAACTTGCCAAATTCAATAGAACAAAAAAATAACCTTTTTAAACAATAAGTCTAATTCAGGGTTTAAAGTTCAATATTGAAAATTTAACTCAAAATCTTATTTTAAAGAAATTTTTAAGAAATATTTAATGACATAATATTTTTTTTACATTATTCTAAACATTTTATTTTGCTCACTTATTTTCTATCACTTGTGAAAGTTTTGATTTCATATTATTAAATAAATTTTGTCCTTAATCGCTAAGGATTTGATTTGTTTTACTGCTTGTTGAACGTTTTTCAAAACATATACATCTTTGTCGTATAACATTACATATTTCATTAACGTAAGATATTTTTGTTGTGAATTTGTAATCATTGCTCAACTGAAAATTTTTATGTTACAAGATATACTAAAGTTTTATTTGCTTTTGATATTTTCTCGTTATGTGTCCCTTTGTATGAGACTCACTCACTTTCTTTGTAACCGGTTGTCACTATTAGCATTGCTCAAATTCGTGTATGGGTGGGGGGTGAATGTTGTATAGCATTACATGTTTCATTACTGGATAATATTTCTCTATTTCTCTTCTTAAATTTCAAATGGAGTTCCCGTAGCAACAATCGTTCCCTCTTACAAACAGATTCAGTGGTGACACCCTGCCGAACTACTGTTAATCAGGGGTTTCCTATTTTCTTCCTCTCCAGCAATTTAAGTTAGCATCAATTCGTACCTGACCTACGACGAGTTAATGTTTGAGAGTTCCATTATTTCATTGCTTTCACCTGAATAGCGTCTGTAGTCGAATTTTCATAGGATTTCTTTGTCAGTTTTCGGGGAGCTATAGCCGTGGTGCAGAGTCACTCTATTTCATTAAAAAAAAGCCTAACAAATGTATCCTTTTGTATCGATGGTTTTACAGAGATAAGGGCATTTCCTCCTTGTATGAATAACTTAATATGGCCTAGGACTGAATTTTCTTGTTAGTTTTTATTTTTAACTGGACCTATAAAAATAGGCACTTCGAATAATGAACTATTTAAATAATATATATATATATATATATATATATATATATATATATATATATATATATATATACAAACACACACATGTATATATGTATATGTATATATATGTATGTATATGTATATATATGTATGTATGTATATGTATATATATGTATGTATGTATATGTATATATATATGTATATATATATGTATGTCTGTATATATATATGTACGTATGTATATATATATATATGTATGTATATATATATATATATATATATATATATATATATATGATATATATATATATATATGTATATATATATATATATATATATATATATATATATATATATATATATATATATATATATATATATATATATATATATATATATATATATATGTATATACATCTGTGTGTATACGTATATATATATATATACACACACATACATGTGTTACATACTATAATATTGATTTCCTAACAAAAAATATGATTCTAAGATGAAACATATCACAGTAATGTGTCAAAGATTATATAGGGAAAAGGCTTGTCAAATTGGATTATTTATAGTACAGTAATAAAAGACTTAAATTATTTTTTATTTGTAATAGTCTTGTAAAGAAAAATGTGAAAAAAAAGTTTTGAGTTTCTGAATGTAAAAAAGTAGCATAAAGTTAGGACCGAGTTTTCTGAAATCCCCTTTGCCTGCAACATCATTAGCTGTACAGGGTAAACGCATGTACAGGAAGATTGTTTAAACGGTGTGCGTCGTAAAAGAAACAGTGGACTTTCAAAATTAATTGATTTATTTTGAACCAATATGTTTGTAAATTTAGCATGTTATTAGCAATATATTTATGGGAAAGATTTTACAGTTGTAAGGTAAAATATTAAAAATTGTGAAAAATATTAGTTATTATTTGCTTCAAAAGAAGCATTATTAAAAGCATTCAGCACAAATATTTCCATAAGTATTATATTTCGTTAAAACTAATTTATTTCGAACATGATTAATCTACCATTTTTGAAATTATAAAAGCTATTATATGTTTTTTAAGAGCAAATGGACGTTTTAACCATTCTTTTTTCTTAATAATTTTCTTAATGTTTGCGGTAACAGCGAAGTGCAATTTTTTTTAATATAGAAACTTAAATTATTATTATTTTCATTCATAGGATACCTTTAGGCTTTAGAATAAAACTTATTGGGGGTAAACATTAGAATAGTTAGAAAAATAATAATGATTAACATCCATTTTCAATCATCATGAAATGTGTAATATTTTTCAGAAAAAGAAATATTCTTGTTCAAAATATATTAGTTTTTATAAACTTTTGATTCATACTCTACAAAAAGAATGTTTCAGAAGTATATGACTCTTAGAAATTCACTTGAGATATTTAAAATAATTTTAAAAACTGAAAATGTTTTTTGAAATCTGTTTAAATTAGTTCTTAGTAATAGCTGAATTGTTTTTGTGGTGGTAATTAAATTAATATTTATATTTATTATAAGGGGATGAATATCAAAACAAATTGCCTGATTTTTATTCTTAGAGCTGGTCTTACCAAAGTCGTTTAACGGGTAACTGCGATTAATCTCTGTTTAAAAGGAGAATTGCGTCATACCATTGGTTGGCGTCATGGGTTAATCGCATTTAGCTGTTAAACGACTTTAGTGAGACTGGCCCTAAATTTTAATTTCCCTATTTAATGAGATTTAGGGACAGTCTCACCAAAGTCGTTTAACGGCTAACCGCTATTAATCTCTGTTTAAACGGAGAATTGTGTCCCACCATTGGTTGGCACCATGGATTAATCGTGGATATCCGTCAAACGACTTTGGTGAGACCGGCCCTTAAGTATCAAACTTTCAAGCGAATTTCGCCAGCTGAATGTTCACAATAGCCTTAACTTCACCAGAGTATATATACTTTTTACATCAGTGTTTATAAAGTTGTCGACTTTATTTATGTATAATTTGGTAAAGAACAAGTTTTCCCATCGATTTACAGATAATTTGTTTCTAATTTTTCTGAAACAAAAGCATAAAAATAGGTGATAGATGCGAATTATATATAAATGTACAATCCTGGGCGTGTATCGTCAGCATTTCTCTAGAACTGGATTTGAAAGGTAAAGATTAATTTTATTTAATCGAAAACTCAAACAAATATAAACAAATAATGATTTTTTTATATCGAAGACAAAACTCTAAATAGTCATTAATATGAATATTGAGAATTTAACTGTAGACAAAATTATCAATAATGCAGTTAACTTAATTTGTAAAGAATCGGTAGATTTTCTAACATTATGGAAGTAAATTCATAACTTGTCACGTGCTTTCTTTGGATGAAACCAGTTAAGCAGAAATAACTGCTTAGGAAGGTATAGCTGAGAAAGAGAACTGTATAGATTTTACAGATAATGTACTAGGTTACGCTGACGGCATTTGCCGAATATCAGTATACACCGCTGAACCGAAAGCTGGGAAAACGTATTAGAATATATAATAAATGCTTTGTATAAAACTAAAATAAGGATAATGAAAACATTTAACCCAGAAATAACTGCTCACGAAGGTATAGCTGAGGAAGAGACCTTTTTAGATTTTGCCGATAATGTGATACGTTACGCTGACGTTACCTGCCCAATATCAGTATTCACCGCTGAACTGAAGGCTGGGAAAACGTATCAGAATATATAATAAATGCTTTGTATAAAAATAAATGAAGGATATAATACGTAAATTAATTTTATAAAATAAAATAAAATATATTTAGGAACTCATATATGATTAAAAAATTAATATTTATTCATATTTATAGTTTTTATTATACTCTTTTTATCATTATTTTCAAAGATTAATTTATGAGTTTATCAGAATGAATATATATTTCTTTATTGTTATGTATTTTTTAACATTTGTTCGTCATAACAGTTAAATACTTCAGAATCAATGATGCGCGTTTGTCCGATAACACAAACTTCGGTTATATCGAATTGTTTTTCAGTCCAACTGACTTCTACATACCGAGTGAACCGTGTATATACATTCGAAGAACTTGTGTCTTTGTTCTATTTTATAAAATACGAAAGCTATTTTAAATTTTTCTTTGTCTAAGATTGCATGTGGATATTGAAATTTTTGTAAGATCTATTATTAATCTATATGTAATATATAAATAGATATTCCAATATTCTCCAAAATCCTCCTCTAAGTGTAACATACGACGTTGATATCAGAGCTTCAATTTTATAAGATCTTTTACAGATATTTATGCAGTATAAAAATCCTTATTCTCGATTTTCTCAAAATGCCGCTCTAAGTGTAATATACGGCGTTAATATTAGAGCTTCATTTTTGTAAGATCTATTAGAGATATTAAGATAATATAAAAATCTTTTATTTTTAATATTCTCAAAAATCCCACTTTAGCTGTAATATATGCAGTTAATATCAGAACTTAATATTTTTAGGATTTATTAAATATTTAAACGAAATGTGATAACCAATAGTCCCGGTGTTTTCAAAAAACCCTCTCTGATTTTAATGTTCATTGTTAACCAGATAGCTTTCTTTTAATAAGATCTATTATAAATCTAAATGTAATATGAAAGCAATTTTTTCTAGTGTTCTCAATAATCAAGCTCTAAATGTACGAATACGTCGTTAATCTCTGAACTTCATTCCTATAACATATATGAACGATCTAAATGTAATATGAAAAACGATATTATCGGTTCTCTGGAAAATCTCGGTCATGATGTTATACAGCCTTTAATCTGAGATTCTTTAATCCTTCAGTCTTGTTGTCTCATTAATTTAGAATCCTAAGAATAACTTATCATATCTGTAAGAGAATTAAATAGACATTAACTACTTAATCAAGTGTTTTGCCTTAGTAATATAAAGCAGATATGCTATACAGGATTAGCAAGAAATACTTTCTCCCCTCCTGAAGACTCTAGAATACGTTCTATTGGTTCAAATATGATACAAGTGGAATCAGATAATTCATATGAAGCACTAGACATTTATCACATAAAACTTTTTAGTACAAAAATCTGCCTACAGGTGGCGCTATAACACATATGGTATTTATTTTAGTTTCATTAAATTAAGTCGAGTATTAGTTTCTTTCCTGCACATCATACCTCCGTTGCAAGAAAAAGTGCTACTGGTAATACTGTTTTACCAGAACTGGCAGAACTCCATTGGAGTTCTAAAACAATTCGATCGTATGAAGCAGGTTCGAAGACGACCAATGTCTGCAAGTGCCTTATGCAAGATGATCGTTCATCAGATATTACCCTTTGCGACATTTGGTTATGGGGTTTCCTGAAGGACAAGATCTACCTTCAAATACCAGCATCTGTGCCAGATCTGAAGGACAATTCGGCGAATTGTTCTCGATATTCCGGCAGACTCATTCGGTCAGCTGTGGAAAATATGGGCCTGCGATTACAGCATATGGTTGAACATGAAAAGAGACATACTGAGAACTTTTAATGCTTTTTTAAATATTATTTAGCATTTATAAAGTATATTAAATGGTTATATATGCATCACATCGCCACCAATAGGTGGATTTATGTACTTAAATTTTTTATGTAATAAATGTCAAGCGCATTGTAAAAGTTATGTTACGTTGGCTTAGTGTTTGAGAAAGAAGAAATTAAAACTCATGAAAAAACACATGGGCAAATATGTCTTGATTAAATAGTTTTATATAATTAGATGCCTAAGGAATACAACTGGAATACAACTTATCATTTGTAGATA
>CM063511.1:91484029-91489029 GCA_032207245.1 Pardosa pseudoannulata | reverse complement strand
TGACTCCCTGGAATTTATTTTTCATGAATATAAAGCGAAAAAACTCAACTAGAAATGATATGCAACTGAAGCATAAGTTATGATTGTGTGACTTAATTTAGTTAAAAGGTTCTTAGGTTAAAAGGATTTTATGTGTAATTCTGACAATAGTTTTATTCATTTAAAGTTGTATTTTGTGAATCAGATTATAAACGTTCATCGGCCGTATAATGGAGTTTCAACGGCTTAAGACGGTGTGCCTATAAAGGCCTTATCCTATTTCCACATGTATTGAATAATAAATTCAGTGTATGATTATTTTTCCTGATGAAGAAAGGGCTTAATTCTTGAAAGATAAAGGAAAATTTTAAACTAACTTATTGTGGTTCAGACTGATGTGAGGTAAGGTGATTAATCAGTTGAAAGTTCTTAACTATCACACGAAAAATCTGCAAATCCTTCACTGGGAAAAGTATTCACTAACTGAATCTGTTTCTTTTTCTATAAGTGCATGTTGTGTTGTATTAGGTTTTAAGGAGACACCGAAAAAGGAATCACAAAATGAAGGAGTGAACTAAAAAGTCATTACAGAAGAGTAACGTTTGAAGCCTAGAATAGATATTGTGAGAGAAAGCAAAAAAAGAAAAAATTGCTGTTTTGCATTGTGTGCTTAAAGGACTTATGTAGGAACCGTGATGTATGCCAAAGTGTTCCACTTTATTTCCGAAGAACGATATATGATACACCATAAGTACGTTAAAATAACCTGCGGAATTCGCAAAACTGACCCTTAAGTCATGTTAAGGTGAAGACCGACAGAGCGTCTAGGCCAGCCGCACATATAAGTGGAGTACTCGTGAAAAAATACAAAATTGAAAAATAAATAATTTTTCTGCTAAATTTTGTTTATTTTGAATATAAATAAAGGTGTAAATAGGAAATAAAACGCTATTTAGGCCATAATGCCAAAGGTTGCCAATATTCGAACAAAGATTTTGCCAACATGGCATCTTGATCTTACAAAAAAAATGGCGTTAGAACTGGTGCATAAGAAATTAATCACTCTTTCTTCCTTGCTCTCTCTCTGAGGGGGCCCGCAGATCTCCCGAAAAAGTTCGTTAGACAGCGTTGCATTGGTCGAAGATGGCTACTCCATGGTTAGCAACCTATCCTGACCAATAAGGTCGAAGGAGGGTCACTCACTTCGCTTTCGCTTCTAGGTCACTTTCGCGATGGCGTTGTTGAACTGTAACTCTTTGTAACATGTCACTTTTGCGCAAGTACGGAAATGTTCGCTCTAAAAATCAAACTACAGGACGATAATACCGATCGTTGAAGAATACCTTGGACTCGAACCGAATGATGCAACTTAAAGACTAACGAATGAGCATGACGGAGATGGGTTTTGCCAGGAGACTGGAGACAGAGAGGGGCGTTTGGAAAGATGTGACAGGTATTTAGAGAGACCTACTATCGAATGCCGTCCATTATTTAATTTAATTTAGGAATATAGCCTAGGGACTGATCTTAACTTCCGAAGATTACATTGTTGAAACATCATGTTAACAATTTGTTTAAATATTTGTTTTGTTAAGCCATTCCATATGTGCTATGGGAACTAAAATTAATTGTTTTTTTTTATTTAAAAATGGAGCAGTTTAATATGTCTTTCAGGCTTAACAACACAGAACCCAATAAGTTTTAATCGCATAGGCCTGAATCTGCTTTCCTAATCGCTTAATAAAACCGCTTAGTTAAAAAGAAATCTGAGATGAAAGAACCAGTTTAGTTTCTAATCGATGAACAGATACAGGGATGGTTGTCTTTGTTATATTTTTCTTTTAGGTTAATGATTTTCAGTGATTTTTAGTGCATTGAATATCACGACATAAAGGTTTAATATAAATTTTTCCATACAAAAGCAATCGTAGAGTGTCTATGAATTTTAAAGGCTGATAAAAAATTTCAGATTTTTATAAGGTGAGATACATTTGAAACTATCTGCTTGTTAATTTTATTATTTGGTAACATATAGTTTGAGAAGAATTTATAACTCTAGTTTGTAGCGCTGTATATAACAAAAACAGTTAACAGTAGACTATGCCAGAAGTGGATTGTCGCAGTTTACCTTGCAGTGTACTGCTCACCTAACCATTATTTAATGCACATACACACTGGCTTTTGCAACGCATATTACTTAATCTAATGAAATTCAGTGGGTTCAACACGACAGCATAATAATATAATAAGATTTATCAAACCTGCAATAATGTAAAATGACACGTAGAATGTTTATTGGCTGCTTACCGGATTCAGATTTTTCTAAACTAAGATATATTTGAAACAACATACTTCACAATTTAATACTTTGATAGCATATAGTTCCCCTATAATCCATAACTTTAGTTTGTGAGTGTTATATATAACAAAAACACTTAATAGTAAACTATAACTAAACTGAATCATCATTAGTTTTTCTTGCTATATCCTGAGCCCCTAATCATTACGAATGTTGATAGTTGATTACATATACGAGCACCAAAATCATGACTAATTATAGGTAACCCCAAGTTCATTTTTTTATCGTATCAATTGATAATTGCAGGTCTTGCCTATTATTGCAGGAAGTAGCAAATATTCCGAAGCCGGTAGATCAAGAAATTACATCTAGAGATGTAAACCAGATAGCCAGCTTTTGACGTAGAGTGTAGGCAGTGGGAAGTAATGAGGGAGTTAGTACATCTACCCTTGCGGTTTCAGTTTTCTTTATTTGCTTGCGCATTCATCGGAGAGCATTTTGCATTTAAATTGTTTTACGTCTGCATAGTTTAAATAAGGTTACTCAAAACTTAAGGAAGATTTTGAAGTAAATTTTGATGAAAATTTTTAAGAACTATAAGTATAAATATATAAGAATATTTAATGGACAAATTTTGTTGTAATATGTAGATTAGGGTTGTAAAAACAATGAATAAATCATAAAAAATTATCTATTATCGAACTTTTAAATAAGAATTACTACTTACAACTTAAAAGATTTAAGAATGATTTTGAAGTAAATTTTGATGAAAATTGTCAAGGACTATAAATACAAATATATAAGAACATTGGATGGACAAAATTTTGTTGTAATCTATTGATTAGGGCTGTATAAACACTGATTCTTATTAAATAAATATTACTAAATCTATAAGAAAAAATGATCTATTACGGAATTTTTAAAGAAGAATAATAACAACTTAAAGATTTAAGAATGATTTTGAAATAAATTTTAAAGAAAATTTTCAATGACTATAAATATAAATATATAAGAATATTTGATGGAAAAACTGTATTGTAATCTAATGATTAGGATTGTAAAAATATTGATTCTTATTGAATAAATCATTAAAAAAATTATCTATTACGGAATTTTTAAAGAAGAATAACAACAACTCAAAGATTTAAGAATGATTTTGAAGCCAAATTTGATGAAAATTTTCAAGAACTATAAATATAAATATATAAGAACTTTTGATTGAAAAAATTTTGTTGTAATCTATTGATTAGGGTTGTAAAAATATTGATTTTTATTGAATAAATCATTAAAGAAAAAATTATCTATTACCGAATTTTTAAAGAATAATCATAACTTAAAGTTAAAAAATGATTTTGAAGTAAATTTTGATGAAAGTTTTCATAAATATAAATATAAATATATAAATATAAATGGACAAAATTTTGTTGTAATCTATTGATTAAAGTTGTAAAAATACTGATTCTTATTAAATAAATTTTTAAAGAAAAAATTATCTATTACCGAATTTTTAAAGAAGAATTATAACAACTTAAAGATTTAAGAATGATTTTGAAGTAAATTTTGCTGAAAATTTTCAAGAACAATAAGTGTAAATATATAAGAATATTTGATGGACAAAATTTTGTTGTAATATATTGATTAGGGTTGTAAAAATATTGATACTTATTGAATAAATCATTTAAAGAAACAATTATCTAGTACCAAATTTTTAAAGAAGATAATAACAACTTAAAAATTTAAAAATGATTTTGAAGTAAATTTTGATGAAAATTTTCAATGAGTATAAATATAAATATATAAGAAGATTTGATGGACAAAATTTTGCTGTAATATATTGGTTAGGGTTGTAAAAAAATTTATTCTTATTGAATAAATCATTAAAGAAAAAATTATCTATTACTGAATTTTTAATGAAAAATTATAACAACTTAAAGAATTAAGAATGATTTTGAAGTAAATTTTGATGAAAATTGTCAAGGAATATAAATATAAATATATAGGAACATTTGATGGACAAAATTTTGTTGTTATCTACTGATTAGGACTGTATAAACACTGATTCTCATTGAATAAATATTACTAAATCTATAAGAAAAAATTGTCTATAACGGAATTTTTAAAGAAGAATAATAAAAACTTAAAGATTTAAGAATGATTTTGAAGTAAATTTTGATGAAAATTTTCAAGGACTATAAACATATATGAATATTTGATAGACAAAATTTTGTTGAAATATATAGACAGGGTTGTTAAAACACCAATTCTTATTGAATAAATAATTACTAGTTGTATACTAAAAAGTATTAATTACCGAATTTTTAAAGAAAAGTATTCATTGAAAAATCCAAGAAAGATTTTGAAGTAGATTTTAATGAAAATTTTCAAGGAACATAAATATATAAGGATGGTTAATGGGCATAGTTTTGTTGTAATATATTAATTAGAATAATAAACGCATTCATTCTTATTAAATAACTCATTACTAAATGTATTATTAGTTACGAAATTAGTATTTTTTTAATTCGTGTACTAGAAATAATACATAAAATTTTAAAGAACCGATAATTTAATTCACTGTAGAGTAATCCATAACGTCACATTATATTTTGATATTGTAGTTGAAGGTTTCAAAAATGCTTTGCCAAAATAGATTTACTTTAAATTTCATAGTTACTAAAATGTACTATTAACAATCCTGTAAATATATTATGTATCGCTTCAG
>CM063511.1:91476529-91479029 GCA_032207245.1 Pardosa pseudoannulata | reverse complement strand
ATTACAAATCCAAATTTTATTTTACTTCTATTACACAGTTACATATAATAATTTATCATAAAATAATTTACAGTCAAAGACAGTTTTTGCTTTCTGAAGTTTCCAGAAAGAGTATTTTCAAATTTTTCAAGACTTGAAAAAGTTACTTAAATTCTGAAACTTTATTGAAAATAGTCACAGAGAGTTTCTAATGTTTTCAACGCTGCTGTGTGAGTTAGGAGGACTTTTGCCACATCTATATCATCATCGCCGTCCCCTATTTCGGTACCGTCGCTCATTCAGCTGCAATGTCTAAGCTGAAAGTAGTCACACATGGTATCTAATACTTTAAATGCCACAGTGTGAGCTGGGAAAGCTTTTACCACATTTTTATCTACATCATCGTCTTCCTCTTCATCAACGCCACTTATTTCAGCTGAAATGTTAACGATTGCCTGCAATTCAGTTGTGATTGGATTTCTATCTCTAACAATGAATTGCTTGAAAGTAAGGCTAAGGAACCTGAATTTTTTAAATAAAAGGATTTTTCAACGTGCATAAGTGAAAGGTACATTTTTGGTTCCGTGCAAAACAGAATAAGAATTATCAATGTTTTCTTATACACAGGGCCAGGACCACAAGAAAAGCACATAAGTAAAAAATATGCATTAGAGAGACTAAGGAACCTGTGTTTATGGTTCGAGATTCTTTTGCCACATTTTTATTTACATCATTGTCTTCCTCTCCATCAACGCCACTTATTTCAGCTGAAATGTTAACGATTTCCTGGAATTGAGTTGTAATTAGATTTCTATTTCTATCAATGAATTACTTGAAAGTAGGTCCAAGGAATCTTAATTTTTGAAATAAAAAGATTTTACAACTTGCATAAGTAAGAGGTACGATTTTGGTGCAGTGCAAAACAGAATAAGAGTTATCAATGTTTTCCTATACACAGGGCCACGACCTCAAAAAACCACGAAAATAAAAAATACGCATTAAAGAGACTGAGGAACCTGAGTTTTTGATAAGTAAGGCATAAGTAAGTAGGAGTTATTAACCTTTCCCTATACCCCTTTTTCAGAACCATAAATAATGCTCTTAATGAGAGAGTGCGCATAAGTGAGAAATCACATTATGCATCTAATGCTAAAATATTACTGTGATCAGTTCTTTAATTCTAAATCCATTTCATTCTTTTTATTCGGTAAAATAAAATTTATTTTAAGCATAGATGTAACTCAATAGAACTGAATACTTCTGCTTTGGTCTTCACTTTGGCACACTGGAAGTTTGCATAAGTAGTGAAGTAAAATAACTGCGTAAACTGGTAGCAGGTTATTAAAGCTTTATCGGGAAAATTGATTACGACTATTCTGAAGAATTTTTCTTGTTAGGTGGTCCCTTGTCGCTGTACAGCATATTTAGAAAATGGCTATCAGCCATCTTTAAGTGTAAGTGTAAGATTCGCTTAATGAGGTTCTAGAAAGAAAATAAAAGGTTTTGGTTCACCATTCACAATGCGCACAATGTGAATACAATGTGAATAGTAGTATGAATACAATGCTTGACTTCATGGATTAAGTTTTGCATGTGTGTGTGTGCAGTGAAATCTGTTTATAACAATACAGTAGGGACCTAGAAAATTATTTTTATAGATAAGTATTGTTAAGTTAAAAGCAGTTTAACATTTACACATCCAATGCAATGCCTTTGTTTTATGTAGAGACTTAACTTTATTTAAATATTAATACCTCAGTTAGTGTTTTTTAAACCACAGTTGAATATTTAGCCTTCGTAGGGTTGGATTTTACAGAGTAGGTAAGAAATACCGTGGCACCAGAGAAAATATCATTACAGATATCCTTACATTACTCACAGCTTTCTTGTTGTTTTGAAAGAGTAAGACAAAATGTTATGAAATTAAAATGAGATAAATCAAAAATGTCTTAACTGTCAAGCAACTATCTTTGCGTTTTTTACTTTTAAGAACCCCGAGGGATCTCGTACTAGAGGAAGAACAGCAACAAGCTGGCTCAATGACGTTAAAAATGACCTCACAATTTTAGGTATTAAAGAATGGCAGAGAGTTGCACTGGACCGTGTGAGTTGGAAGATGAGTGCTGTTGAGGTAGCTAAGATCTGCAATAGGTTATCACGCAATTAAAGAAAGAAGAATGAAAAGCTTGGATACTAGTTCCCAGAACTTTAATTTCAGGTCTTGCTTTGACAAGGATGTCTAGAGTCGTTATCGACATCAAAGTGAAAGTCCTGGTTTGGTTAGTCATGAGTAACAAAAGATAGACTCCAAACCGACAAAGCAACTCACTTAACCTATATTCTCCAATCAAAGAAAAGATAACATATGACACTAATACCTTATCCCTGAAATCAGACCAGATGATGAATTACATTGTTATACACGAGAAAAATAAGGTAAACCACAGGCAATTTTTCTGACTATATTTTTCACGTATATCAAACTGACAGCTATATTTACCATGTTAAAAGAAAGCCATCT